>CAJNDS010000216.1:0-120000 GCA_905221605.1 Symbiodinium natans | reverse complement strand
ATTTGCATATACATATGCATATGCATCTACATATACATAGACATATACATATGGAACTTACATATACATATACATATACATATACATATACATATACATATACATATACATATACCTATACCTATACCTATACCTATACATATACATATACATATACATATACAAATAGATATACATGTACATATACATACTGTGAGCAGGTCAAAGCATGCATGGAGTGCTTGCTTAGTGCTAGTGCAGCGTGTTGTTTTCCTTTGCATGCGTAGTTTTGCAATTCGTAACAACGCCAATATTTTGGCTCAAGTACCGAGCTTGTGCCTTTGAGCACGGTAGTTTCGTACAGTAGCTCTTAGGTTGCTGTGCGGTCCGACCGGACGCACTCGGGCGTAGCTGCACAAGTGCTTGAACTCGCGAAGTCGTAAAACAGCGCGGCCGGGCTGTGATTGCATTGGCTTAGTGCAAGTCCAGTGCTGGTCGACTTCACAATTGGGGGCTGTTCTGGGAAACGTACAGCTCTTGTGCCTACGGCCCGAGTGGGCAAGCATTGCTTGCTTGTCTGTCGCGGTCCGTGACCTGGACGCGTGGACTGTGTGCCACGCTTGCGGCCTGTTACCAAGGCGCGGCGCTTCGTGTGCCACGCCTGCGGCCTGCTAACCAAGGCGCGGCGATGTCCGCAGAGGTTGCAGGTCAGGCCGAGGGCGTCACCCTCCTCGAAGCGATCGAGGGTGGTGACGTTCCCTATCCCGAGCGGATGAGCTACGTCGCTTGGCTTAAGTGGCGTAGGGAGACCGGCAGTCGTCCGTTGTCCAAGCGGGATGGGGTTAGCACAACGCCAGAGCAGGAGGCGGCTCTCTGGCGAAAGGTCATGAAGTTCCTCCACGACGCCGAAGGCGAGGACGAGGAGGAAGAGGAAGAAGAAGAGGACTCCGAGCTAGTCCCTGAGGCCTCGGGCGCTGGAGGCGACAGTCCGCCGCGGGTGGATGTCAGCGCCGCGGCCAGGGAGCTGGCCATGGTCCCTACCGGTGCTGCCTATGTCCCTGCTACGGCACCAGGGTCCCGCCCGGCGGGGCCGTCCGGTCCGCCGTCGACAGCAGGTTCAGTGCCAGGCACCGCAGAGGGCTTACAGGCGGAGCTGCGCGCGATTTTCCGTCCAGACCAGGAACCGGTCGCGGACTACTTGACGCGCGTTTCGCGGATTGTCCTCGCGCTCAAAGCGCATGGAGTCACGGTGAGCTCCCGTGACCTCGACGCCTTGAGCACCAAAGCCACCCTCCTTGCGGATGAGTTCTCGAAGATAGGCGGGAACTGGCATCCGACAAAGATGGTCCGTCGGCTGCGGACCAGGTTCTCGGTCGCGGCTTTGCGCGGTGGCGAGGACCCCGAAGACGCAGAGGAGAGGCGAAAGGCCGCTGGGTTCTGGGTGGAGGACACCACCAGGACCACGGTCAGGAAGTTCGCCCATGACTGTATCCCCACCGGGCCGCCAGTCTCGTCCCAGCCTCACAGTCTGAGGGGCGAGTCCGCGCAATGGGTCGACGATAAGCTTGAAGAAGAATGCAAGCGGGGTCAGTTGATCCGCGGCAGCTCGGCTTGGGGATCTGCGCCGTTTCCGACCAAGGAAATGCCCAGCTACAAGCGGCATAGGAAGCGACGCTTGGTGGTTGACTACCGCCGTGTGAATGCCCGAATTAAGCGCTCCACGTACTATTGTCGGCGGGGCAGCGATGTGCTCGCCGCCGCGGTAGGTTCGGTTTGGTATACCTTCGTGGATGCGGTTAGTGGGTTTAATCAGATTAGGAACACCAAGCGTGCTCGCGAGGTGTTGGCCATTGTGGCAAGATCAGGGAAATATCTCCCTGTCGGCCTCACCTTTGGCCCGATTAACGGCCCGGATGATTTCAACTTTGTGGTTGATAGGGCCTATGCCCCCGGCAGAGGTAGGCGCCTTAAGTACACTAAGGAGTGGATTGCCTACGTAGATGACCTTACTGTTAGGACGGGTAGGGTCATTGATGGGCAGTTTTTCACTGATGCCCAAGCCGAGGGGGCGGTGCGCGAAGCGTGCGCCAAAGGGGCAGTCGCGGCTCCGCAGAGCGCGTCGTCTGCTCTTGAAGCCTTAGGCGTTCGCGGTGCGCACAACTCCAAGCGCGCGAACCATGACGCGGCGCGCTCGGACCAGAATCACCCCACGCGCGTTCTGATGCTCAGGATGTTGGGGCTGTTCGGGTGTTTCTGTGTTCAGGGCGGGTGTTTTTGGGGCGGGCCGTTTCCCAGGTCGCCGGTCTGCGGGCAGAAGGATTTTTCGTCGTTCGTCGCGTGCAGCTTCGTTCGTGTGTCCCGCAGCCAGTGTGTAGGAAGCAGGCCTAGAGGTTCGGTCCAAGGTCGAAGCAGAAGCCGTAGAAGCCGTAAAGCCCCGACCTTAAGGAAACTCCCCAAACCCCCGCCGCAGCGGTTCAAGTGTGTTGTAGAGCCTAGGGTAGGTAGTCCCTCCCCGCGTTCGTGCCTGTGCACTGCGCCCCGCTGCGGGTCGCGACCAGACCGCGCGGGAGCGACCGATCGGTCGCCCGGACCTTCGTGGTCAACCACAAGGCCCCGCTGCGGGCCGTGCCCTGGCCGCGCGGGAGCGGCTGCCTACCACTACTGCACACCGGCCCCTTGCAGCGGGCCGTGTCCTGGCCGCTCAAGGGCGCGTCAGGTTTCCCTCGCCCATCGGAGGTCCAGCAAAGCCGCGGGCCTCAGTGCCGCGATGGGTGGAGGAGGGTCTAAGGGCAGGGGCAAAAGCAAGAGCCCAGGCCCTAAGGGCCGGAAGGGCCCGCCCACGATAGACGACGTGCAGCGCCTGTTAGTCCGATGCATGCGGCACGGCGAAGGTGGCTGCAGAGGCCGGTTCGGTCCGGGCGGCCTCTACCCGGTTGATGAGTTGATCGAGCAACTCGGGATCACCATCAACCAGTACAACCAGGCGGTCGCGCACGACGCCAGCCAGCGGAAACCGAGGTTGGATACCTCGCACGCTGGTTTCCTTCGTGCCTTCCAAGGCCACTCTGCCGATTGCGGCCATCCGATGGGGTTCATGATGGAGGGCCTAAGTGAGACGGCCATCGACGACCTCATCCGTCAGTATGGCCCGGCCATGTGGCACGGCACGGACTTGCATGTCGTGCCAAGCCTGTTGCAGAACGGCCTGATCCCCGGCGGCGGGCCGGGAGGCCGCCTCGGGGTTCACTACGTCCTAGGACACTGCCCCACGCAGTGGGAGGACGGAAGGCGCGGGTTCCGCCGCGGATCGACTTGCATAGTCGAGGTCCGACTGGCGGTCCTGCGGGACGCCGGAGTGCCCATCTATGCAGGAGCGGATGGGGTGGCCCTCACTGGCCAGATTAGGGCCACCGGCATTTCCCGCATCTGGGCACTCCCCAGGGGCTCGCCTGTCTACTCAGACTTGATAGCTGAGTTGGAAGTGGATAGGTTGGTCTTGCGTGTCGACCTAAAGAGTTTAGGCGACTCCAGTGCGGGCCCCAACCCGCCGTTGGGGCGAGGACCGAAACTGGGCACGGTCCAAGCGTCCCAAGCTGCTGCGGCCAGCAGTGGCGCGGCGAGCTCCTCGACGGTTGTGCTGGCCCCTGCGGGTCGTGTCATGGCCGCGGGGGCCGCCCAACCTGTTACCCCTCCTAAGGCCGCGCCTAAGGCCAAAGGGCGTCCCCTAAAGACTCCTAGGACTTCGATCGTGCCAGCGAAGCCCAAGGTGTACCCTAGGCGCAACATCCCGGGCCCCAATGTCCTCGAGCCCGAGGACTCGCTCGAGGAAGAGGCAGCCCAAGCAGCTGAAGGTGTCGAGGAAGATAGTTCCAGCTCGGATCTTCCCGACACGCGGGCGCCTCCAGCCGCGGTCAGAGTGAAGGAGGACGAGGAGCCCGCTAGTGGGGCCCAGGCCGAGAGCACAGAGGAAGGAGTCCTCGTGCTCGGCCAGTCTGTGGTCACCAGCGCGAAGGAATACCTCGCGCGGTCCGAAGCTCTTCTTAGAGCGCAGAAGCTCCAGTCGAGAATACTGGAGGTTGCGGGAACTGCGATGGTGAAGCTGGAGAAGATCACCAAGCGTGAGGAGTCCCTCAAAACGCTGCGCCGAGAGGGAGAGAGTCGGGCGGCCGGGGAAGGCGCCGACGGGGAAGAGGTGTCTGACGATGGTCAGGACGCCCCCGGGGCTGCGGGGTCGAGCACTTCCGCCAGGCCTTCGGGAGGCGGGACCGCCCAGTCCGCCTCAGCCTCAGAGGAGCCTCGCCCCAACGCTGACGGCCACTACGGATGTTCGGCTCCGGGATGCGGGCTAGCCTTTGAGTCGCTGGTGCAGTACCACTTGCATCAGGCGGCCTGCCATGGCGCCTCTCTTCCGCCCAACCTGGGGATCAGCCCCTCCGCACCTCTTGACCCTTTTCGTCAGGACTGGCGGGGACGGCTGTTCCGCCGAGGAAAGGACGGTGGGTATGGGGAGGTGCCCATGCTCCGAGTGATTAGGTACCACAAAGCCAACGGGTACGATCACTCGAGAGTCCCGCTCCTGAGGCGAGGGGACCGAATCCAGCTTGAGGATGGATCGCACCACATCTATGGTGGTAGCCATCCGCCGGGGTGGCTTCGCGACGACCCCGAGCTGGACCCCCTTGGTGCCCCAGAGGGAAGCGATGGAGGGTCCACGCCCAAGAGCGAGCCCACGGAGGAGGCCGTGCCAGAGCCTCCGCGGAAGGCCGCTCCGCGCGGGCGGGCCCTCGAGCCGCCGAAGGGCGACGTCCAGCGACGCCTGGCCGAGCGTCGCTCCAAGCGAGATTACTCGCCGGACCTGGTGACGCCTCTTGACGATCTCCATGCCAAGGAGATCGACTCCTTCTTCGCGGGCGACCCAGCCGCGGATAGCCTTGACGTCATTTTGATGCGCGCCGAGGTTCGCACTGAGTCCCACCTCAAGGTTGGCCGGGAGGAGGAAGAGCCCCTGGTCAAGGAGGAACAGGAGGAGGAGGCTGAGGTCGTCAAGGACGAAGAGGTCTCGGTTGAGATGGAGGCAGCCACCGCGGATGAGGCGGACGAGGTCGCCCTCCCAGCCAACCGAGCCTACGTCGAAGGCCGCTTTTACCCCTACGGCAGCTGGCGGTGCTTCTTCTGCGAAGCCATTAACCCGGTTACCGAGGACCAGTGCCTCACCACGCACGCGGGCGGCCCGAATGCGGGCGCCCCGTGCGACGGCCGATGGATCAATGGGATCGACATCGGGTGGTGGGAGGTGGATCCCCAAACCGCGCCGGAGCAATGGCGGCGGAGGTTTTCTGCCGAAGAGCTTGAAGACCAACAAGCGCGGGCAGATGCCGCGAGGCTCCTCAGCGATGAGGAACTCGCCGAAGCCCTCCAGGCGGCCGAGGAGGCGCAGGCGGCCGAGCGCGCCAAGAAGCGGGAGCGGCGCCAGGCGGAGAAGGCGGAGCGCGATGATCACATCAGCGAAGCGCTCCGCATAGCAGGGTGGCAGTGCCCTAACTGCTATGAATGGAACCTTTCATTCAGGCAGCTGTGCTTTAGGTGCAGCACACCCCTCCGCTTGGCAGAGGTCGTGTCCCGCGGGATCCCGGATCCGCGGCGCGGCGAACAGAGGGACTCGGGCTCCGAGAGCAGCCAAGATGAGCTGGAGTACGAGATCCTTCTGGCCAATCGCGCGATGGATCAGGAAACGATCCAGCCTCTTCTTAGAAGCAAACACAAGAAGAGGGGCGGCAAGAGACGTCGCGAGGAGGCGACGCACGGCAAGGGCCGCGACCCGTGGGGTGCTTGGGCAGACGCCCGTGGCAAGGGCCAGGGCAAGCCGAAGGGCAGAGGCAAGTCCGATGCCAAGGGCAAGCCCAAGGGGAGGGGCAAGTACGCCTGGGGCGCTTTCGCCGCGGGCATTGTTGCCGCGCTCCAACCCCGCCCAAGCACAAGCTGGGTCCCAGCTTTCCCGTGCGGGTCGGCCCGGCCGCCGCCGAGTGTTCCGCTTCCGCCGCGGACCCCCTTTTTCCTGGGTCGCGGGCTCCTCAATCGGTTGATGCACGCCCTCAACGGGAACATCAACGGCTGGTGGGGCCTGGCGGCTGCAGCGTCGGCGCCGATTGCCTTGCAGTTGCACCGCGGGGTCGTGCATGTTGTCGAGGACTCCATGCACGCGGTTGCAACGGTTTCGGCCGACGTTGTTGAGGAAATCGGCCATGGGGCCAGGCGGACCGTGTGGGTCGCCGGAACAGCCATCACTCTGGTAGTAGTGATCTTGTGCGGTGCTGTTCTGTGGTACGTGAGTCGTGCCGTTGCCAATCGCATTGCGCATTTGCGACATGGCAACACCGCGGCCCCTGAGGCGCGGCTGTCTCAGCTCCTTGGCTCTGAAGCGACGTTTGAGGTCGCGAGCACCAAGAAAGGGGTGACCCATAAGGTTTGGGTGCATCTCAAGGAGGAGACAGCTGCCTGTGGCTGTCGTGCTTACCTGGCAGAAGGACGCTGCGGGCATTGCGATGCCGCAATGGACACCGCTCGTTCCTTAGGGTTTTTGCACGCGGCCCAGCGAGGCGCGGGTCCTGCGCTCACAGACTCCATTCGGAGTACCGCCTCCGATGCCCTAGCTAAGGGTAAGGTGGTGTTGGGTTTGGGGAACAGTGAAGGGTGTTTCTCCCAACTCGCGGCCAAGAGCCGCGGGCTCTCCTGCTTTCAGGGGCTCGCGGGTCGTGACCTGGCCGCGGCCCCAGCAGATGGAGCGAGCGCAGCCCACGCACATTCCGGCTCCGTGCAACGTGCCGCCACTGCCACTGTGGCGCGCACGCCAGGCCGGAGGAACAAGGGCCCAGCCCCCGCTAGGAGTTCTCCAGTCAAAGAAGCGGAATTCCTTGCGGGCGGGCCATACATTCAGGCCGCCCAAACGCTGCTTGGGTCCGGAGCAGCAGAGGATGTGATCTACATCCGGGCTTACAGCTTAGATTGCCCATCCTGCATCGAGGCAATCGAAGCGTCGCTTGGCAAGGGCGCAAGCGTTCGGATTGTCGCCGACATGGGACAATGCCACCGCACCAAGCTTCAGTGGCAAGCGTTGAAACGCTTGGCGGCCGCAGGTGCCGAGGTGAAGGTGGGTTGCGGCACATCCTTGCGCGACGCCTATGCTCGCGACGGCCGCGGGGCTAAGGTAGGCACCGGGATTCAAGGGCTGCACCATGCCAAGGCCCTTTGCCTACTGCGGCCTGACGGCGCGGTGGTGCTGATTGGGAGCCTCAATTTTACCACAAGCAGCAAGGCCAATGCGGAGGCAGGGCTTAAGCTTGAGGTCCCCAAGACGCACCCTGTCGCGCAGTCCTACGTCGAGGATTTCCAGAGGGTGTCGGCTGAGGCATTCTCCCTCGATGAGGCGGTTGCAAGGCGCCCTCAGTTGGAGCGAGCCAGTAGCTCCAACGTTGCTGGCAACGCCACTCGTGCCCCCAACACTGCTCCACAGGGTATCGAGTAGGCTGCGGCCAGTTGGCGCGGCGTGGTATGTATCCACGCATTATCAGAGCAGGCGTCGCAGCACGGCACGTTGCTTCGCCAACCTCTTGCACTTTCTTTTGCGTGACTGCGGGCGAAAAGCCGCGGCAGGTTGGAAGCCTGCCCATTTTGCATTCCCCGCACTTTTCTTCTCCGCCCTGCCTGTGGCCCCTCTTGTCGAGGGAGCTCTTTTGCAGGTGCTGCGGACCGTGTCCTGGTCGCGGCAGTGCGCTCGCCGAAGCGCGTGCGAGTTGCACTGGCTGCGGCACAAGCAATGTGCGCGGCTCTCGCTGAGTCCGGTAGCCCGTAGGGTAGTTCTGGATAGGTGAGTAGCCGTAGCCGTAGCTTAGGGCCGGTAGTTTGTACAGTGTACCATTTGTACCATAGCTTTGCACTAGCAGCACAAAGACCTGCCCAGTACTCTGGAGCCTCGCCTGCCTGCACAAAGGTGAGCGCTCGCGACTTGGGGTGGTTTAGGGTCGTAGAGGGCTGCTGTCGTCGTGCGTCCGTTTGGTAGTGCGGGCTGCCGCCCAAGCCGCATGCCAATGCTCATGATGTGCGGGCTCTACCAGGGTCGCACGCGACACCCTCGCCCTACCCCATTTGCCGCGTTGCGGAAGTGCTTGACGCACTATGAGCTCTTGGTGAGCCGGAAGCCTCGGCTGAGGGGCGAATGTGAGCAGGTCAAAGCATGCATGGAGTGCTTGCTTAGTGCTAGTGCAGCGTGTTGTTTTCCTTTGCATGCGTAGTTTTGCAATTCGTAACAACGCCAATATTTTGGCTCAAGTACCGAGCTTGTGCCTTTGAGCACGGTAGTTTCGTACAGTAGCTCTTAGGTTGCTGTGCGGTCCGACCGGACGCACTCGGGCGTAGCTGCACAAGTGCTTGAACTCGCGAAGTCGTAAAACAGCGCGGCCGGGCTGTGATTGCATTGGCTTAGTGCAAGTCCAGTGCTGGTCGACTTCACAATACGCATATACATATATGCATATGCATAATTATATGTATGCATATACATATGTAAACATGGCAATATCGGAAGTACGGCCCCATTGAACGTCAGAATCTGTTAATCTCCAGGGTTCCAGAACATGTAGGGCCTCATGGGGTTTAGGGCTTCGGATCTAGGGCCTAGGGACTCTAAACCCTAAACCCTAAGCCCTAAACCCTAAATCCATGTGGCTATTTTGGGCTTGGGCCTAAGCGGCCCGAACTTGATTCGGCGCCTCGGCAGCAGGCTCGGCCGCGGGCGGAGCGGCTTCCTGCCCAGAGCCGAATTTCCCAAAAGTGAAAACCCCCAACCCAACGCCATGATGTTTAGGGTTTAGGGTTTAGGGTTTAGGGTTTAGGGTTTAGGGTTTAGGGTTTAGGGTTTAGGGTTTAGGGTTTAGGGTTTAGGGTTTAGGAGTCCAAGGCCCTCATCCCTCGTCCCTGCAGACGCCACATCGAAAACCCTACACCCCTCAACCCTGGCTTTTGCCCCTAAACCCTCAGAACCCAAGACCTGCTGTTTTTGCTGAAGGGTTTTATAGGGTTTAGGGTTTAGGTTTGTAGGGTTTAGGCAGTCCTCTGGAAACTGACACAAGGCCTCCAAAAGCATGGAGCGTATCGGATCATCCGGAATCTACCGCGGGCTGCCCCCACCTTCCCTCCCCACCCCCTCCCTCCCGTACTCAAAGCACGGACAGGGGGAGTGGGGTCCCTGCTAACACGGACCCTCGTGAGTTTCAAGTACTAGGGCCCTGCGCCCTGAACCTTAAACCCTAAGCCCAAAGTAAGCTACACTTGTCAAGGTTCTAACTCTTCTAACTCTTGTGATCTCTCCCAGCACTCCCGCACACACTTCGGCTTCAAGAAGGAAACCCTAACCCCTAAACCCCTAAACCCCTAAACCCCTAAACCCCTAAACCCCTAAACCCCTAAACCCCTAAACCCCAAAACCCCAAAACCCCTAAACCCCAAAACCCCAAAACCCCAAAACCCCAAAACCCCAAAACCCCAAAACCCCAAAACCCCAAAACCCCAAAACCCCAAAACCCCAAAAACCCAAAACCCCAAAACCCCAAAACCCCAAAACCCCAAAACCCCAAAACCCCAAAACCCCAAAACCCCAAAACCCCAAAACCCCAAAACCCCAAAACCCCAAAACCCCAAAACCCCAAAACCCCAAAACCCGAATCCCCAAAACCCAAGAACCCCAAAACCCTAAAACCCCAAAACCCTAAACCCTATTATACCCGAAAACCTAAACCCTAAACCCCAAAACCCTCCTGGCCTCGGCTGGCGCCTCCGCTGCTGGCGCCTCTGCTGCTAGCTCCGCTGCTGCAGGCGCCTCTGCTGCTGCCTCCGCTGCTGGCGCCTCGGCTGCTGGCGTCTCTGCTGGCGCCTCGGAAGCTCCCTATAAGCGTTTAGGGTTAGGATTTAGGGTGTGCCAAGGGTTAGGATTTAGGGTTAGGGCTTAGGGCTTGGGGCTTGGGGCTTGGGGTTTGGGGTTTGGGGGCTTTGGGGTGTTTAGGGTTTAGGGCCTGGAGGGCGTAGAGTTGCTCTCTGTCTTTGCCAGGCCATGGCTGTGTTGGGGTATCTTTTGCAGCTTCCAGT
This sequence comes from Symbiodinium natans, assembly GCA_905221605.1. Classification (NCBI taxonomy): domain Eukaryota; class Dinophyceae; order Suessiales; family Symbiodiniaceae; genus Symbiodinium; species Symbiodinium natans. The sequence continues at coordinate 109,884 of CAJNDS010000216.1, read as the reverse complement.
TAGCTTGCACACAAAAGGTAACTGAAATGGAATTGGGTGTGTAAGGCCTAACCCCCAACCTCCAACCCCCAACCCCCAAACCCCAACCCCCCAACCCCCAACCCCCAACCCCCAAACCCCAAACCCTAAACGCAACGTAAGCTTCAGCCTGTAAAACCAAACTTAGGGACCTACGCTAGAAATATATATATATATATATGTATATATATATATATACATATATATATATATATGTATATAGGCCGGGAAATTTGAGGGTGTGGGAAGGGGGGGGGGGGGCGGGGCGTTTGGTAGCATCACCTGTAGGAAACTGCATGAACCTAAACCCTAAACCCTATACCCTAGACCCTAAACCCTAAACCAAGACCGCATGCATAAACCCTAAACCCTAGACCCCAAACAAACTTCGGATAGGCACCCTTTGTCCTAGCTGGGCCTCGAACTCTCAGAACTTCCTCTGCTGCTCGTCAGGTGAAAACTTAAGGCTGAAACAGGGAGGTGCCCCTCCAAAGTAGATATACCCTAAACGCTGAACCCTAAACTCTGAACTGCGCCATCGTTTAGTGTGGCGCGTTGTTCCTTGAAAACTTTGGGGCCCCAAGCCCCAATAAACGCATGTAATCCCTTTTCAACCCGATAAATTAACCCTACAAACCCCACAAACCCTAGAAACCTCACGCAAACCCTACACAAGCCCGACAACGAACCTATGAAAACCCTTTGAAAAACAGTATAAACACCGCAACAAACCCCTTTCAAAACAGAAAACTTGAAAAGACCCATGAAAACCCTTCTAGAACCTTATGAAACAACCCTTTATAAAACAAAAAAAACTATAATCACACTAGACACCCTATAAACCCTAGAAACCCTAGGAACCCTAGGAACCCTAGAAACCCTAGAAAGACTAGAAAGCCAAGAAACCCTAGAAAGCCTTAAAGGGTTTGGGGCTGAGGTGCCTCCGCCGCAGGAATCAAGGCAGCCGGGGCTTCGGCGGCGACCTGCATCTCTGGGTTTAGGGTTTCGGGTTTAGGGTTTGGGGTTTGGGGTTTAGGGTTTAGGGTTTGGGGTTTGGGGTTTAGGGTTTAGGGTTTGGGGTTTAGGGTTTAGGGTTTGGGGTTTAGGGTTTAGGGTTTGGGGTTTAGGGTTTAGGGTTTGGGGTTTAGGGTTTAGGGCTTGGGGTTTAGGGCTTGGGGTTAGGGCTTAGGGTTTAGGGTTTGGGGTTTAGGGTTTGGGGTTTAGGGCTTAGGGTTTAGGGCTTGGGGTTTAGGGCTTGGGGTTTGGGGTTTAGGGTTTGGGGTTTATGGCGATTGGCTTTCGAGGACATGATCGGCGCGCGGTCAGAGAGGATAAGATCCCGAGAGTTAAAGACGAGGGGCTGAAGAGTTGAGGGGTCGGGCTTGGGGATTGGGGTCTAATATCATTAATAAACTATTTTCTTCTAAAATATTTGAATATTTGTATAATATATCTATATTATTTTGATATAATATATGTATTTTAGATAGTAAGGTTAGCAAAGCATGTCGCAATACCCCAGGCCGAGCAACCCGTCTCATCCCAGCCTCAACCGGGGTTTCGCCAGTGGCTGCAGGCGTCTGCAACAGGTACGGAGGATTTAAGGGTTTGGGGCTTCAGGGTGTTGGCGTTTGCAAGGAGGTCCCTCACTCTATCCACTTGAGGAACTTGCTGTAACCCATGTTCCTGCACAGCATCAATAACCCAACTTCTGTACTTAAACAAGGAGCCACCTTCCTGTTGGGGTCTAGGTTCTGGTGTGCTAAGGCCTCTTGTGTGGTGCAGGTGTCTGGGGCAAAGGTTTTTTGGGTCAGCCCTATAGTCCCAAAACCGTAACCTCTGAGCCCCCCACACTTCGAAACCCGACAACCCTCTACCCCTTTAGAACCCTAATGACCTGAACCCCAGCGGAGCCGCCTCTTCTGGGACCGTTTTTGCCTGCCGCCAAAAACGTAGGGTTTAGGGTTCAAAGGTTCTACGGTATTGGGTTTGTTGGGCTACTAGGCAATTTCCGACATCCCCACTCTACAGCCACTCAAAATCCCTGAGCCTGGGGTGAACCAGCCCTGCCGAGAGCCCTAAACCCCGGGCCCTCGTACTAGGCGGAGGATCCCTCGAGCATGACACAGCCACGTTCGGCTAGTTTAGGGTTTAGGGTTTATTGTTTAGGGTTTAAGGGTTTAGGGTTTAGGGTTTAGGGGCTGCAAGAATCTCATCCGCAAAGCCCTGGGTTTGTGGCATTTTCCGGTTTGTCGGCAGTAGTTAGGTTGATCGTGGGGATTTGAATGGGCTTGGGTGTTGAGGAATAAGGGTTTTTGCTTTTGGGGCTAACCCTAAAGCCCTTAAAACCCTAACCCCCTGGCCCCTAAAGCCATAAACCCCCAGACCCCTACGCAGGCCCTCAGTAGCAACGCCGGCGCCCACGGAAGAGCCCAACCCGTATGCATGCACTGGCTGTTGAAACAGTCGTGCTGCTCCGTATAGGATTGAGGGTTTAGGGTCTAAATAACGAACCGGCACCGGCAACGGCGCGCCGGAACTTTGGCCGGAAAGAGAAGACATGCTCGCACCTCCTAGTTGCTGAGCACCCTGAGCCAAAAAAGGTTAACCTTTGAATTAAGGTAGCATTCTACAAGGATACAGGTTAACTACTTAGCTGCTAAGAATCAGAATGATGCATGCCAAACCCTAAACCCTAAACCCCAAACCCCAAACCCTAACTCCTAAACCCTAAACCCTAAATCCTAAACCCTAAGCCCTAAACCCTACTTCATCAGTGGCCCAAAGCCTGTTTCGCGAGGTGAATTTCGGAAGGTGGATCCGCGTTAGGATGCTTCCCTAAGGGTTTTATGTATCTAAATAGTGTAGGCTTGGGCCTTAAAGTACCTCCTTTTCAAGGACTGCGGGGCCCAAGTGTATACTAATAAAGTACATGGACCCCTTAGGGCTTCGTGGGAACAGGATCTTGTCGTGAAGCTTTCCTAACCCCTACACCCTCCGCAGACCCTAAACTTTCGTTCCGCAAAACTGAGAATATCTCCAGGCCAACCGGGTGGGTGACCCTGCACCCCCTACACCCTAAACCCTAAACCTGCACACTTGAAAGCTCTTAAACCCTAAACCCTAAATACTAAATCCTAAATACTATACCGACGCCCGTTAGGGTTTGGGGTACGGTGCCTCCTCGACAGCTTCGGCAGGCTTGGCCTGTGGCGCGAAAGGAGGGTCTTAGGGCTTTTGGGGTTTAAGCTTAAGGGGTTGCGTTCTACTCGTTAAGACCGTTAAGTTGCGGACTAATTCCGAAACTCACCACAGTCAAGCCAGCAATCCAGCACAATTCGCAGGCCAAAAATCTTGTGCTAGTCCGATCGTCCAGACGCATGCAAGCTCAAAACCAATTCAAACGCTGTACACCCTCTAAACCCTGAACCACTGCTTCGACTTCTTGGCAACCAAGGGCCTACAGGGCCTCTTCCTGCAATTGCTGTGCTGAAGCATGCCTTGAAACCAGTCCGACCCCCCGCCTTTCTTGACGTTCCAATTCACTATACCTGCTTACTAGGTGGCCAGTATAGGGAGCAAGTCTCCCGAAAATTTCGAGCCCCTAAACCCATAGGACCCCGAAAGACTTTTTCTAACCGCACATGACTGAAAGCTTGCAATCTCAAGCCCCAGGCCCTAAACCCATCGTCTGCATAGACACCACGTCCCGCAGGAGAGCCCGAAGACGAACAAGAGCTTCACCCTTTCATCGCTACACCGCTACACCGAACCGCACGACTTCCTCAAACTTCAGTAACATTACAGGGTCCTTGTAAGGGACAGGGGCTCAATAAGGGTATGTATACCCAAGGTTCCCTAATCCCCCCACTTCTCCCCAAGGCTCCCCAAGCTTCCCTAGGTACCTACCCCCCGTGAACCCCCCTCCCCCGGTGTCTCGGTTTACGCTTGAGGGATACTACAAGATTCAGGCTTGTTGAGGGTTTAAGGTTTCTACAGACTAGGTCCTTAACCCAAAGTAAAGCTCAGAAGCGCGCCTCCTCTGCCGGAGCTGCAGGGGCTTCGGCTGGGGCTTCCGCAGCGGGTGCGGCCTGTGTTCTTTGCAATTGGGGCCGCGGCCTTACCTTTTGAGGGTACCACTGGGCTACCAAGTCAAAATTGCAACCCTAAACACCAGCGTCCCCTGAGCCCATTTTACTAACAAACAAGACACAACTCCCCTAAGAGCCAGCGCAACAAGGCAAATTTTAGGTTTAGCTGAGTACGCACAGAAAAGATTACAGGCGTTAGGGGAACTGTATTCTGCAAAGTTTCATACAGCGTTTTTTTGTGCGCCTGGCTGGTTTCGAGGCACCGCCAGCTGATTCAGAGCTGCAGGAACAACACTTTCAGATGCTAGTTGCAACAGGCACTGAACAAGCAACAATCCCGCCCGTACGCGCCCAGCAGCCTGATTGAAAACACATGCTGTGCGGATGCGGGGCGAAGGCAGTGGTAACTTGAAGTGACAGGGGCCGCATTGCAGGAGGGATCCTGAGCCAGCCTCAAGCAAGCAACGCCTCGCAGGGGGCACAGACTGCACAGGCCATCCCACATTTGGGCTGCTAGACGTGCCCCCGGCCCATCACCAGAGCGCTTTCAGGAAGAGTGCGAAGTCAAAGAACCCCGATGATACGGGACAGAGCGAGAACCAGCCACCGCTCCAATGACTTCGGAGACCCGGAGGGGTAAAATCAGATGCCTCCAGAGTGGGGGAACCATGCAGCAAGCCTGCGCAACCAAGTAGAGCGCCGGCAAAGACAACTTGCGTGGCTAGCAGAAAGCGGCCCAGGCGGCATTGCAACTGCCCTCGGAACCAAGCCGAGCATGAGCCACTCTGTTCTCCAGCTGCTAGACCCAAGAGTAACCTAGGAACGAAACGGGCTCCCTTTTTTGGATTAATTTGGCTTTATCGAACTCCTGAAACAGGCAATAAGGGCCTACTCTGGGTCCTAGGCTACAACCAAAGAAGCGTAAGTTGCGAAAACAAAAATCACCCATGGCTGGAGTAGCATACAACGGGGGCTCAGTTGCAGGGAGCGAATGCTGCTGATGGCCTTATCATAGCAGTCGACTTTGCGCCAATGATACTTGACGTGGGAGCCAGCTCTAAGGCTAAACCTTAAACCCTTAAACCCTCAAACCCTTAAACTTAAACCCTCACAGCAACCCTGATCCCCAAGCCTCGGTGGCTCCTTCCACAGTCTTGGTGTCTTCTTCCTTCTTGCCCTGGGCCGCGATTGGGGCTTTGGGCTCACGGCTCAGAAGGGGTTTAGGGTTTAGGGTTTCGGGTTTAGGGTTTAGGGTTTAGGGTTCAGGGGGTTGAGGGGGTTTAGGGTGGCCGAGAGTGGTGGAGGGGATTGAGATGCACGCTCGGAGCGCTCAAATCCGAAGCGAAAAGTCGATCCTCAGGTGCCGGAACACCCCTAAACTGCCCCTAAACCCTAAACCCTAAACCCTAAACCCTAAACCCTAAACCCTAAACCCTAAACCCTAAACCCTAAAACGACAAAACCAGGGACCCCAAAATTAATATAGGGGCCTCAATAATTAGAACAGGGTTTTGGGGGGGTGACTACAGAGGGGCCATAAGGGATTGAGTGAGCAATCCCTAGAGTACGCTCAGTCCCGCGTCTTGCCGCGCATGAGTTGTGTCGGGCTTTGGGGAAGTACCAAAAAACTCGTAAATATCGTATGGTTCGTGGTGGTGGCCACCGTAACAGTCCGTAGGGGTTATGTTGGGATGCCTTTTTTTGCTTAACACAGCGTCCTAGTGCACAACGTCTGGGGTCAGGTGGCGGGCATCATTCTAAGGTTCAGAGGGTTTCGTGCAGGCCAACACCTGTCTTCAGGAGGATGCGACGTCATGGCATAGAAGAGGATGCTTCCTTGAGCAATGCTGAAAATCCTGAAAGCACCGACATTGCGTTGTCGGTGCTGGTGAGCCAAGCCGGGAATAGTTTCGCTCGGAGTACGGATTAATGTATCCCGACTGTGGAAGCCCCCGCAACGCGCTTTCAAAGTGGCAAGCGGCGAACTCCAGAAGGGGCTGAGCTTGCCACGGAAACCCACTCGCTCACCATAGTGTCGAAGCGGAGGAAGTGCCGCCGGAGTGAAGTGAGCTTGTGCGGCATCCCAGTTCTGGATTGTTTGAAGCACATCTGCCACCAAAGCAAGCAGACGCAAGTCGGAGTCTTCCTGGTCCAAGCCCAGGTGTTGTTTAACTGCGAGCAACATCTCAGTATACTTATGCAGGAACTTCTCCATGAGCCGGCTCTGCTCAACAGGAGATGACGATGCATGGCATGCCAGTGAGATGCATGGCTATTGGGGCACAGGCAGAGGCGGACACATCGTCGTATGTTGTTGCAGAAGCTGTTGTTCATGAACGGAGGCTCTTGGCCGTAGGAGGGTCCGCATGGAGCGTGGGCTTAAGGCGTATCCCGGAGCAACCAGTTCAAAAAGGATCTAGACTGAGGGCGACACCCTTAAAGCCTAAAAAAGCCAAAAGCCAAAAGCCAAAAGCCTAAAGCCTAAAGCATAAAGCCTAAAGCCTAAAGCCTATACCCTAAACCCTAAACCCTACCACCCTCCCCCCTTTTCCGACACACAATCCGCTTGGAGGCCTCGTTTTCGGCCTTGGCTTCGCTCTTGGGTTCCTGGCAGAGACCAGCGCACGACTTCCCCGAGACAAGGGTTTAGGGTTTAGGGTTTAGGATTTAGGGTTTCGGGTTTCGGGTTTCGGGTTCAGGTCTTTGGTGGCCTGGGGTAGAAGGGGCTACAAGGGAGGCATAACGGGGGTATAAGGGGAGTATAAGGGCGGGTAGGGGGAGGTATTGGGTGGGGGTAGGGGGGGGGCATATCGCCATAACCCTAAGCCCTAAACCATATATGGTCAAATGGTCCCTTCTGGGGGGTTGCTAGTATAAGGCGGCCCCGGACATTTAGGGTACCCAAAAACGGGACGACCATGGGTTAGTGCTCTGGAGTTTAGGGCTTAGGGCTTTCAAGGGTTCAGCAAGACACAACCTGTGCTTCGGGTTCTCTCTACTGGGAGATTCGGAGAAAATGGGCTCCCGCTGAAATGGGACCCCTGATTTTGGGAAGTGCCAAACCCTTCCCCCCGAAAGAAAAGAACAATAAAATGACGCCCTGCCATAAACCCTGCATCCCGAAAGCCCTAAGCACCCCCCACCCCTCCCCCCCACACCCCCAAACCCCAAACCCCAAACCCTAAACCCTAAACCCCAAAACCCTAAACCCCAAACCCTAAACCCCAGACCCTAAACCCCCTAAACCCTAAACCCTAAACCCCAAAACCCTAAACCCCAAACCCTAAACCCCAGACCCTAAACCCTAAACCCCCAAACCCTAAACCCTAAACCCTAAACCCCAAAACCCTAAACCCCAAACCCAAAACCCTAAACCCCAAACCCCAAACCCCAAACCCTAAACCCCAAACCCTAAACCCTAAACCCTAAACCCCTAAACCCTAAACCCCCAAACCCTAAACCCCAAAACCCTAAACCCCAAACCCAAAACCCCAAACCCAAAACCCTAAACCCCAAAACCCTAAACCCTAAACCCTAAACCCCAAAACCCTAAACCCTAAACCCCCAAACCCTAAACCCTAAACCCCCAAACCCTAAACCCCAAAACCCTAAACCCTAAACCCCAAACCCTAAACCCCAAACCCTAAACCCTAAACCCAAAACCCTAAACCCCAAAACCCCAAAACCCCAAACCCCTAACCCTAAACCCTAAACCCCTAAACCCCAAATCCTAAACCCTAAACCCTAAACCCCTAAACCCCTAAACCCTAAACCCTAAACCCTAAACCCTAAACCCCAAAACCCCAAACCCTAAACCCTAAACCCTAAACCCTAAACCCTAAACCCTAAACCCCTAAACCCCAAACCCTACATGAGCCTCGGCGGCCTTCGCCTCCCCAGTGGCACCGCTCTCCTGGCTGCGGTGGCAGACTGAACTTCTTGGGATCTCGGAGTTTTTGGATTCAAGGATTCGGGTTTAGGGTTTAGGGTTTAGGGTTTGGGGTTAGGGTTTAGGGTTCAGGCTTCTGGATTTTGGGGCTTAGGGGGGTTTAGGGGATTTGGGGCGTACAGGGGCTCAGGGTTCAAGAAACCCTAAACCCTATACCCTGAACCGTAATCCCTGCGCAATCCCTGATCCCCCCACTCAACCCCCACCATGAAGCCCAAAACCCCCAAGACCCCAGTGCCTGTGCCGGGGTCACAACGACGCTTGGGGCCTCAGCCTTCTTCTCCTGGCACTTGCAGGGCTAGGGATTAGTTTAGGTAGGCACTTCCGTATGCCAAAAAAAAACCCTAAACCCTAAACCCTAAACCCTAAACCCTAAACCCTAAACCCAAGGGAGAACAGCCCACGTATGATTCACTTTGTCAGGTTGAGGGGCTTATGGGCTCCAGGGCCCACGTGCTTTGACGGCAGCGTCTTAGCTCCCCAGCCGCAGGCGAATTTAGGGGCCTGAATAATTAGAATAGGGTTATGGGGGGGCTATTATAGTAGAATTGCAAGGGGGTTATATGAGGAAATACTATCAGTTTCTATTCCGACCCCTAGACTAGCCGGCCGCTCACTAAGCAACTGAACCAAACCTGACATCCCCACATGGTCGATTGCACTGAAAGACTTTGCGACATCCGAGACCCCGCAAGAAAAATCTTCAGCGCCCTGAGCCCCGAAATTGGGGTTTAGGGTTCAGGGTTCAGGGTTTAGGGTTTAGGAGGGTTTAGGGTTTAGGGTTTAGGGTTTAGGGTTTAGGGTTTAGGGTTTAGGGTTTAGGGTTTAGGGTTTAGGGTTTAGGGTTTAGGGTTTAGGGCAAATATGATCCTCTTAAACCCCAAACAAGGGAAATGTAGGTGTACGATTTGGGGCGTTTCTGGATGAGAGGCTTCAGCCCAAGGGATGTGCCCTCTCTCTGTCGAGCCCAGGTTTAGGGTTTAGGGTCTAGGGTTTAGGGTTTAGGGTTTAGGGGTTTACCCCCTGGTCTAAATAGGGTAACTCTCAAACAACACAGGGTCCCTATTGGGATTTGTTTTTTCGCGGGTGCTGTGCACTATACATATACATATACATATACATATACATATACACATACATATACATATACATGTATTTCGTTTAAGGGTGCCGTGCTAGAGAACTACGGCCCATGTAGATTACATGCAGATGCCCTACTTGAAACCTAAGAAATCATGCGTAGCCAGATTCCTTCAGAGACTCTGAGCCCTATAAACCCCAAAACCCTGTGGCCCTTAAAGCCTCAACCCTTGAAACCCTTGACCCTTCACCCCCAAAACTCTGCAAGCTCTAAACTCTGAACCTAGAGTCTTAGAGCCCAAAAACCCTGAGCCCTGAACCCTAAACCCTGCACCCTAAACCCTGTGGTCACCTCGGCAGCAGCGGTGGTAGCCTGCAGCTCGCGAGCTGGGTCTTGGGGTTTGGGGCTTAGGGTTTCGGGTTTAGGGTTTAAGGTTTAGGCTCTAAACCCCTTAACCGGTGGGAAGTCCCGTGACTGCCTGGCCCTTGGCAACCCCGAAAACCTGAGAAAGCTTGCGATGCCGACTTTTCACTTGCAGCATCGATCTCAAGAACAAATGGGGGTTTCCGAAATTAGGGGTGCCTTAATTCAGGGCTCAGCCTCTCAGATTCGGGGTTGGGAACTTGACCTGCTGAGATTGTAGGAACACGATGTCACCGAGCCTCACGACATGCCTTACAAGGCCCGGAGGAGGGGTTTAGGGTTAAGGGTTAAGGGTTGAGGGTTAAGGTTTCGGGTTTAGGGTTTTGGGCCAGTTTAGGGTTTAGAGTTTAGGGTGTAGGGTTTAGGGCAGCCCCGGAAACGGATGCCTCGGCGTCGCACTTCTTCTGGGCAGAGGCACCTGAGATGCGAGTTGAGGAGCTGGGATATCTGCCTTCTTACTATTTGCTTTTGGAACCAAAAAAAACTGGATTAATAACAATACTAATAATCATAATGCTAATCATAATCATAATTGTAATCGTAATAATAATATAAATAATATTGACCATATGAATCATATCAATACTAATATTAGTAATATTAAAATGCTAATATTGAAATAATCCCTATATCGCCTTTATAAGGAAAAATGTTTTTATTTTCCCCACCTTCGGTGTGGGGTTGTTAGATTTTAAACTCAACTCTTCTCCTCGCCCGGAACTCTTCTCTCGCCCGGTCTGCTCCTAGATAAAGACTTTCTGGAGTGCCCAACCCCAGACACTCCCTGGAGTGCCCGTGCCCAACCCAGAGACTCCTAGAGTGCCCAACCTCAGAGTCTCCAACCCCAGAGTCTCCCTGGACCAGAGCTCCCTGGAGTGCCCAACCCAGACTGGAGCAACCCCAGAGTCTCCCTGGAGTGCCCAACCCCAGAGACTCCCTGGAGTGCCCAACCCCAGAGACTCCCTGAAATGCCCAACCCCCAAATTTGTAAGGTGGGGATGTTCGAAGTATTTTTTTTGGGGGGGGTTCTTAAGCTTGAGAGTATACGGAATGCTCCAAGGAAAAAGGCTGCGCCTTCTCAGTTTTTGAAGGAGTGGTTTTGCGGGCTGTGCTATGGGGTCAAGGGCTCAGGGTTTTACGGCCTTGGGGCTTTGGAATGGGGGTCGAGGGTTGAGGTTTCGCAGCAGGAAACCAGCCCTTCCTGAGGTCAGAAGGAAGTCCCACCCCAACCCCTCAACCCAAGCCTACACCGCACGCCTCCCTCAAACCCCAAACTCTACTCTAAGAAATATTCCGCATACCTTTTAAGCATACCCCTTAAAAAGAAATTAAGGGGCATGGTAAACATCCTTCCTTAGATTCTCTTTTTTGTAGGTTAAGGGGCATGGGTTTGGGGGTGTTGCCCCTGTTACTGACAGTCCTTAATAGGGAACTATAGTACCCCCGATTGAAGTCCCTTCTAAGGACTGTTAGTATACGGGGGAACGGAACATCCCAACCTAAACCCTAAACCCTAAACCCCAAACCCCAAACCCCAAACCCCACACCCTACACCTTAAACCCTAAACCCTAAACCCTAAACCTATGGGTTTGGGGTATGTTGAATTCTTCCAACCCTTGACCAAGCCGGGCAGGGCCTCAGGAACTTGGGACTTGCTGTCCGGCCGCCGTGTGAAGCGCAGGGTTTAGGGTTTAGGGTTTAGCGTTTAGGGTTTAGGGTTTAGGGTTTGCTGTGATAGGGCGTAGATGCTGTGAAGGTTAGGTTTCGGAACAAGCTCGAAAGCTTCGTGAGGTGCGAAAAGCAGCATTGGCCCGATTGTGGAGGGCCATCTAACACTTTTCTCCCACCCCGCGCCGTCCAAGGCGGCAAAGCCACCCAAACCTATTCCTTTTAGGGTTTAGGCCTAAACTCAGACAACAGCCCACTTCTAAAAACTGAGGCAGTTTCAGATAGGGTTGCAGCAAGTTTGAGAGGGGCGGGCTCGGCCAGGCACCTAGTCAGGGAAATCATCGGCTGTGACTGAAGTGAAGGGGCAGGCCTAGGCTTCAAAAAGCTCTCTAAACAAGGGGAATAGGATCTGCCCTGGCCCGCAATGAAAAGCGCCATGTTTTAGTACTGAAATGGATGGTTTTGGGCACCCCTCCATTTTACCCCAAAAGAGCCAGAAGGCCAGGCAGGGTCAGGAATGGCATTGGACGTGACCGCGGCCGGCGAGGCATTGGAGGTGGCCGTCTTGGAGGTGGCCGTCTTGGACTCGGCCGGCGAGAGATTGGAGGTAGCCGCTGGCGACGTGGACGTGTCTGTGGCCGGTGTAGCAACTTGGCTTCTTGGAATTTGCAAACCCAAGTTTCCTTTGAAATCGAAATGGCTGGTCACACCGCATGGGGTTTGTGACTGTGTGAGCCATTGTGTGGGTGTAAGGACGCTCTTGCGCATCCCACAGATGAAGTGAGAGCAAGGCCCTCAACGCCTGGTCCGACTCGATCTCAAAGCCCTCGGCGAGGTCGACCTGGCCATAGACTCCAGACTTGGAGCACAACCTGTACGTGCCAGGTTTCACACTGCGATGTCGAATTTCCAGTGTCTTCTTGCCATCCAGAAGCAGATCGATGACTTCGGTGGAGGTGAAGGACAACATCGTCTCCCCTGCTGGCGGAGCATGGTCACTTTTGCGCGGCAAGCCCGGCGAGCCTTGCCCTTTCCGGGACTTCCTTTTCTTGCCTGGCAGGTTGGCAGCTGATGTGGTCTCACCTGGAGCTGCTGCCTGTCCTGCTTGGCTTGCGGGATGCGCCGGGGCCTCGCCACATGCCTGGGAGGGCTCTGTGGCACCGCTGGCTGGCACCGTTTCTGGCGTCTGTTGACATCAGGTACGTCTGGCCTTCCATGCTGATAGGGATTTTCTCACCCTTCTCGAATCGCTGATGGCACTCATTGTACTCCTCCTTAGAGAGATTTCGAGCGATGAATTCGGCGATTCTCTGCTGCATCTCAGCATCTGGGTGAAGAGGCTCCTGCAGCGCATGTTCGCTGCATGATCTGCCCTGCAACGGCGGCCGTTTCCTCCTCGTGCTCACAGTCTGCCTTCATCACCGGAATGCCCGGATCCTCCACCGGGGTGCCCGCAACGGCGGCCGTTTCCTCCTCTGTTCTTCGTTTCCTTCGCACCGGATGCCTCGGAACGACGAATGCGGCCACATCGTCCTCCACTGCCAGGGCATCACTGCCTCGATACAAGGCTACCTTGGCCGGCACCGGCCCGAACTCCTCCGGAACAAGGCAGTCGTAATGGGTGCACGTCTCCTGTCTTCAACGCATCGTCACATCTTGCAGATTGAATGTTTCTAGGGCTTAGGGTTTAGGGTTTAGGGGGGGTGGGTGCCATTTAGCAGGTGGGAGATGTCATCGACTGGCAGGCGGCAGAGGAGCTGCCTGCGGACTTTTATGCAAAATTCGGGCCGACATCGGAGCATGTCCACGTCTTCCTCCAGTGGATTACCAATGAGGGCCACGAGGCCTCCACCTAAACCAAACCCCAAACCCCCCTCCACCCCCAAACAATTCAAACAATTCTATCTGCAAGGTCTATGAGGATGCGTTGAAGCCTAAACCCGAAACCTCCCTTCACCCCAAAAATTATTCAGAGCAGGAAGGAGAAAGGGCCAAAGGGCCAGGGGCCGGCCAGGGGGGGCCAGGGGGGGGGGGGGGGGGGGGGGGGCAAGGGGCCACAGAGAGCAAACAAAAACCAGGGACACAAGAAAAACACTTTTTTGAGCACCCGCCTGAGGCCCCTGGACACGCTGCGGCGAGGGGTCCGGGTAGAGGCTCAAGGCTTAAGCGCCGCCCCCTTCTGTAGGGGGGCCTAGGCCCTGAGTTTAGGGTTTAGCCCCCCTCAAGCCCATGCCCTGCACCCCCCCTGAAACAAACAACAACCCCCCAAACCCCCCCGAAACCCGGGCGTAAGGGCTAAACCTCGGGATGTTCACCCGTATACCAACAGTCCTGAATAGGGACTATAGTACCTACGAGTAGAATCCCTATTCAGACTGTTAGTACAGGGGGTAACATCCCAAACCCTAAACCCTAAACCCTAAACCCTAAACCCTAAACCCTAAACCCTAAACCCTAAACCCTAAAAGCCGCCCAAGGCGCCGCAACCCATGGTCTTCGAAGAAATCTGGCGAGAGCACGAGGCGCGAACTGACGTCAGATGGTCGAGCTGACAGATGCTGCGGCGGCCGGGGTTGGTCAGTAGGATTTAAGGGTTTAGGGTCTTAGGGTTTTAGGGGTTTTAGGGTTTTAGGGTTTTAGGGGTTTTAGGGTTTTAGGGTCTTAGGGTTTTAGGGGTTTTAGGGTTTTAGGGTCTTAGGGGTTTTAGGGGTTTTGGGGGTTAGGGTTTTAGGGTTTTTAGGGGTTTAGGGTTTTGGGGTTTTCGGGTTTTAGGGTTTAGGGTTTAGGGCTTAGGGAACCCCAAAACCCTAACACCCTGCTCAATCTCTCTCGTATGGCCATGCGCTACCCCCGAGGTGAGTGTCCAAGGTGAGGCCCTCTAGGTCACGAGCGCTTGCCCTAAACCCTAAACCCCAAACCCTAAAACCTAAACCCTGAACCCTAAACCCTAAACCCTAAACCGTAAATCCTAAACCCTAAAGCCACGCAATACCATACAACCTCACGTGGCCCCAGTCCCCAACATCATCCTACCCTAAAGATGAGGCCCGAAGTCTGGCCACCAAAAGAAGAAAACAGCACCCAACCTTACCCCTTCCACCCCACCACTGTAACCCCTGAACCTCAAACCCCTAAACCCTAAACCCTAAACCCTAAACCCTAAACCCTAAACCCTAAACCCTAAACCCTAAACCCTAAACCCTACGCCAACCCTCGGCCAGGCCTGAAGAACTCCGTGCAAACGAAGAGCCGCCCTGCAAACTCGTCGCCTGATAGCTCTCTTGCTTCGCGCCGCACGGTTTGCGTTTGGGGCACAGGGCTGAGGGTTTAGGGTTTAGGGTTTAGGGTTTAGGGTTTAGGGTTTAGGGTTTAGGGTTTAGGGTTTAGGGTGTAGGGTTTCGAGCTTCAGGCCTAGGGCTTAGGGTTCAGGGTGTAGGGCTTAGCCCCTCAAAGGTACTGTACCCCACGACCCTCAGTATATAAGGTACCTGAAGGACCTTCTTCAGACATACTGCTCAGGGTGTGGTGTTAAGGCTTTATGGGTTAAGGGGAAAGCTGAAGCAAAAAAAAGAGTCAGATTACCGCTTGAGATCCCAGGCAGGGGTTTTCGAGTGATTGTTCAGTTGTGGGGGTTTTGGGTCTGGGGGCTTGAGGTATACGGTTTAGGGTTTAGCGCTAGGGCTTCAAGCCTGCAAAGTGTGCTTGACAGATCTTGGCCTTTGCATTTCAGGGGATGCAGGGTCTGGGGTTCCCGGGTCGTAGGGTTCGGTGATGGGTAGCAGGAACCCTACACCCTCAACCCTAAATAGAAGGGTACCCTTTTCATTTTACAAGGGGCTTATACAGGAACCTAAACACCACACGGAAGAAGGGCCTACTCTTGGTCCTGGACACAGGACACAGAGAGGAGACCCTTCTACCCTTTTAAGCCTTATAAACCCCAAAGCAAGAACTGCGCAAACCGGCGTGTTCAAGGTCTAGGGCCTGAACCCCCAGACCCCAAACCCCAAACCCTAAACACTAAACCCAGGGTTTAGGGGGTTTAGCGTTTAGGGCCAGGTCCGGCAAGCTTTAGGGTTAGGAGGTTTACGGGGCTTCATGGGTTAAATGGGGATTAAACCCCAAACCCTAAACCTTAAGGGTCGACGACCCTAAACTTGACAGCCTCAACACCAAACCTCCTGAGCCCTAAGCCCTAAACCCTAAATTCCAAATTCAACGCCTGCGAGTCAAAGGGCTTTCAGGGAGCTTTAGAAATTTTCAACTTGGCGGTTTAGGGTCTAGGGTATGGGGTTGGGTTCCCTACCAGCCCCAAACCCTCCATCCTAAATCCTAAGCCCCTGGACAAAACTTTCCCTAAACATTAACCCTAAACCCTAAACCCTAAACCCTAAACCCTAAACCCTAAACCCTAAACCTAAATCCAGCCGCCTGGTCGAGGGAGCAGGAGGTGGGGATGATCTTCGTCCAGTGGAACAAGACCTCTCGGGCCGCTCGAGGGTGTAGGGTTTAGGGTTTAGGGTTTAGGGTTTCGGTTTAGGGTTTAGGGTTTAGGGTTTAAGACCCACACAGTGGCTGCCAATCTTGAACCGTTAGCCCTGATTTAGGGTTTAGGGTTTAGGAACCCAAGCCCCTGAAAGCCCCGAACCCAGAGATTCCAACACCCCTCGTTTAAGGAATATCCCTGAACAGTTAGGATGGAGATTCAAGTCCGATGGACTTATGGACCAACTATGAACCTAGCAAAGTCTCAACTCCTGCGTGCGTTGAACAAAAACCGCCCCCTCGCCCCCGTTAAGCCCCAAACCTCTCGAACATAAAACTTTCCCCCGCAAAAGCCCGAACCCCTAAACCCTAAACCCTAAACCCTAAACCCTAAACCCTGAACCCTGAACCCCAAACCCTAAACCCTAAACCGCCGCAGCTGCTTGCTGCTCGGTCACCAAGTTGCTCCAGCAGTGTCCCCGCATAGCGACCACCTCGACTCCAGTGCAACTTCAGCACAGGGCCGAGGGCTTTGGGGCTTTGGGGCTTAGGGGCTTAGGGGCTTAAGGGCTTGAGGGCTTTGGGAGGCTTGGGGCTTTCGGGTTTCAGGTTTAGGGTTAGGGCTTAGGGGATTTAGGGCTTCAGGGCTTGGGCTTTTTTGAGGTCGAAGTTCGAAACCTGTCGGGCATTGCATTTGCGGCTTGGCGAGAGAGTCCTAAGAGGGCGCAGGAATGGGGGAATAAAGATCAAGCTAGTTTAATTACACATGTTCATCCCAAGGCGGCCACCAAAGCAGCTCAGCAGCATTCAGGAATATGGGACGCGTTATGTGCTGGGTTTTCAAACAGCTTTTTGCCATTGCAGGAGAGGTGGGAAAGGGGAGCTTGAACGCGTGACGATATGCTACCCGGGCCTAAACCCTAAACCTGACGAGGGCACAGGCGTCGTCTGGCGGTCCGGCGAGGATCACCTGCACCTGCGAAGCTCCGTAGATGTGGTTTAGGATTCAGGCCCTAAACACTAAACCTGGGTTCAAGCGTTCGGGGGGCCCTAATCCCCGATGGACCCTAATCCCAAAGCCTGACTTCAACCCTGAATACTGAGAGCGCCTGGGAAAGCCCTAAACCCTAAGCCCTAAACGCCAAACCCTAAACTCTAAGCCTGAAACCACCACTCGGGGCTAAAACCTGAGCCCAAGAAAGCGCCAAGGATCTCCTAGGAGTCCTTCGGCTCCAGAAGGCTTTCTACTTGCATGGAGTTTCTTCGTTCGAGTTGGGGATGAGGGTTCAGGGTTTAGGGCTTTGTGAACCTGGTACCCAATACAAGGGACTCCTGACCCAGTCTTTGGGACCCCCTGACACGTCAGCACGCAGAAAAGCGCAACTCCCAACCCCAGCGGAGTTTTAAGGCATCTTGACAAAACCACAAACCTAAGCACTTAACCAAACACCTCAAAACGCAAACCCTAATCCCTTAACACCCTATAAGCCTCTAAGACCTGACAACATTAAACAGTGAAACCCCCATAAGGCCCCGAATCCTTAAAGCCTTGAACCACCGCAAAAAAAAACCACAAGCCTTACACCCCTAAAGCCCGAAACCCTAAACCTAAACCCTAAACCCCCCGCAAGCCCCCGCAAAAACCCAAGGAAGAGGCCTGCGGGTTGCTTCGTAGGAATGCTGGGGTCAGCATGGCAATGTGGTCCACGCCCTTCCTAAGCTGTTTTGTTAAATGGCCTTCGTTTAGGTCATGTTTTGTGTAGGGTTGTTAGGGTTTATAGAGTTTTATGCGCTTTTTGTTGGGTTTGTTTAGGCTCTTTTCTGTGTAGGGTTGTTGGGGTTGTTAGGGATTATGGGGCTTTGCAGGGCTTCTAGGGCTCTAAGGTTTGCAGGGTTTACTGGGTTTATGGGCTTGACAAGCTTGATAGGGTTTAAGGGCTCTAGGTTGTTTAGGATTTAGGGTTTAGGGCTATCGTGTTTATAGGGCTTCCAAGGTTCAGTATAGGCTTTATGGGCTTCACAGGCATTTTAGGGTTTACGTTGGGATAACCTAAACCGTAAACCCTAAACCTAAAACCGGGGCGAAATTGCAGTGGGCTGAGGGTTCAAAGGGTGTAATTAGCAGTCGTTGTTTGCTTACGTTCACTCCTGGAATAAAAGGGGTGCCCTTTGTGGTTTAAGGGGGGCTTAGGGTTCAGGGCTTAGGCCTAACCCTAAACCCCAAACCCCAAACCCCAAACCCTAAACCCCCCCCCCAAAACAGGGAATCTGGGGCCTACTCCGGGTCCTAGACTCATGACGTTCGGGCGTTTGGCTGTGCAAGTCAGCTCGAAGGCTGTTCTTGCCAGAAAGCCCCTAAACCCTAAACCCTAAACCCTAAACCCTAAACCCTAATCCCTAAACGAGTATGGACCACAAATCCAAGCCGGGGGGAGGGGGGGGTCCTCATACTCAGGTTGGCGGGAGTCTTTTCGAGTCCGAAGTTGGGTTCAGCGCCCACTGTCGAACCTTTGCCCTAAACCCTAAACCCTAAACCCTAAACCCTAAACCCTACACCCTAAACCCTAAACCTCACTAACCTTAAATGCTTAGACGACGAGCTTAGGAGTGCCAGCAACAAGCGCCTAAGCAAAATGCTCCTCTTTGAACTTAGCGCCGCCTTGGGTTTAGGGTTTAGGGTTTCGGGTTTCGGGTTTAGGGATGTCGGGATTACAGGGCGGGAGGCATAGTGCTTGGGGCAACGCCACAGCAACCCTCCTAAATCGCGAGCCCGATTGTGAATCTTAAGCCCTCAACAGGAAGCAAAAACCCTAATCCCTACACCCTAAACCCTAAAAACCCGAAAACCCTAAATCTGCGGAGCTTCTGCTTCACCCAGCGCCCAATGAACATCAAAATCTTCGCGCCTTTGTCCTCGTTGAGGCCTTGGAAGGGTGCGCAATGGTGGTTTTATAATACAGACTTCTAATTAATCTTCATTACAAATGGGGGCCAGAAAGGGATTTCATAGGGTGTGGTCTGCAATATAAAATTGGGGTTGGCCTCTTAATATACACTTGCTTTACTTGGGTTTAACTACGAACGAAGCCCAGAAGAGGATTTCTTAGGGTGTGGGCTTACAATACGAAATCAAATTACGTTTCATTAGGAGTGGGGCCAGAGGAGGATTTCATAGGGTGTGGGAAAAGCAAAAATTCTAAATAGGTATTTACCAATGAGGCTTAGCAGAGGATGTCTTGGGGCCGGGCCTCTTAATATTTTTTTAAATGGGCCAATTACGAACGAAGCTGTGGCTTTATCATACAGAAGTCTACCGAAATTTCATTAAGAGGGCCCAGAAGAGGATTTCATAGGGTGTGGCCTTTAAGCATAGAATTCTTTTCCTAGGGTGTAGGCTTCTTATATAGAAGCAGTTTTTCATTAAACTAGTAAGGAAGCCCAGATCAGGATTTCTGAGGCTGTAACTTCTGCATATAAAGTTGCCAAAAGAGGATTTCATAGGGCGCGGCTGTTAATAGGCAAATTTAGTTTTCTAAATAAATTGTACTACGCATGAGGCCAGAGGATTTCTCAGAGGGTGTGGCCTTTTCATATAAAATCCGAATTAGGTTTAAATCTGGCGTTGATGTGCCCGAAAGGCCTTCCGACCTAGATCATTGGGGGGGGGGAGTATATATATATATATATATGTATATACTATATATATACAGATTGGCAGAATATGTAACACAGAGAGGTAACGTGATTTTCAAAAGTATTCCCATCATGACCCCACCCGTGCCTGTAAGACTCGACTGTTCCGTTCACAACTTCAACCCTCCACGCTATGCCTCCCCGTTAGGGTTCTTCCCCACCCCACCCCCCACTCCCCACCCACCCACCCTCAATCTGAAGGGTCTTGATCCGTAGTCCCAGCTTCTAAAACCCGAACCCTGACTATCCTAAGGTCCTAACATCCGACATCCCCACTCTCGGCCTGCGAAAAAACAAGATTTCCCTGAGCCCTAAACCCTAAACCCTAAACCCTAAACCCTAAACCCTAAACCCCCGGCTCCGGGGCAGCCGCTGCACGCTCGTTGCAGCTCTACCTTTGCCTGCTGTTGCCATTCAGTTCTTGGGGCCTGTCTAGGGGTTGGGCTTTAGGTATCTGGGGTTAAAGACTTGGGGCCTCATGGGGTGTAGGGCTTACCTAAATCCTAAAACCCTAAACCTTAGCTTCAGGGTTCAGGGCACGGGTTTGGTTTTGATAAGAAATGGTCTACAAGGGGGTTTTGGGGGTTTTGGGGGTTTAGGGGGTTTTGGGGGGTTTTGGGGGTTTAGATGTTCACGCTCCTCGCGAGCAGTATGTTTTCCTAGTCTCCGCGAGCAGTTGGCGGCGAGGGTAGGACAAGCAGTGTGGAATCACTTGGCTGCGCTTCCGAAAGCAGTATATTTATGATGGTCGCGGACAACTTCAACTGCACCAAACCAACTATTTCGCAAGATCGGGGGTTTACGAAACTCAGGGAGCCCCAAGATACCCGAATAGTAGGATTCCCTTCTGACAAGGATCCTAATAAGGTACCCCCCAAATATCGTAAACCCCCTCCATATGCTACGTGTTGCGTTGCGAGAGGGAGGAGGGGGCGATCGGCAGTACCAGGATCTTGGCCAGGTGTGACTGACACAACCTGGCCATTACTTGCCCTCTAGCCCCAGCAAGGGAACCTAAAACCCCCCCAAAAAAGGGAATAAGGGTACTACTTGGCATCCTAGCCCTCTAGACAAACCCTGCGCGATGTAGCATACTCGACTCAGGGCGTAGGTTCCTGGCTCCGCCCTAAACCCTGAACCCTGAGCCTTAAGGGCTTGGATTTGGCGCGCAGGCGCAGAATTGTTGGGGGAGCTCCCTGTGCCCTAAACTACCCTAAACCCTAAACCCTAATCCCTAAACCCTAAACCCGGGGCCTTATAGCGGCTCGTCCGTAAGGACTCGATCGTCACCTTGTCTGCGTCCTTGGCAGGATCTGTCGCCTCGGTAAGCGCCCGGACCCCGCAGTCGACGGTTTCAGTTTGATCATGCAAAAACCCTAAACCCTTAAACTCAAAACCCTCATAAGCCCCAAAAACCCCAAACCCGAAACCCTAGACCCTAAAAACCCCCAAACCCTGAACCCTAAACCCCACACCCCTAAACCCTAAAAACCCCACACCCGGAAATCAGGGGAGCTATCGAGTTTGGGCTCCCCAGGTTGTAGTTCCTGCATCCCTCCTAGACGAGAATAGCACTGGAGAACGATGACTTCCCCCCCCCCCGGCCCCCGGAAGAAAAAAACGAAACTACTGTCTTTCGGTGGCCCTTTTCTTGGTAGCCCAGTAGCCATATTGAAATAAGGGCACCGTTTATTAGCTAGGTAACATCAGGGAACCCAGAACCCGAAAAAAAAGAGTAAAGGGTACCGTACCGCTGGGCTACCAAGTTTTTTGGCTCATATTTTGGATCCTTCTACCTTGTCCCCAAACCAGGATTTTTTACGGGAGCCTTGCCAAAAGCAATGGGGGAAAGAGGCTGCCACTGGGTCCTAATTGAGGGCTTGGGGTTTTGGGTTTGGGGCTTCTGGGCTTAAGCTAGGATGGCCCTTAGCACCCTCTGAAAAAAAAACATTCCTTAAGGGAAAATCTAGATTGTCCTAAGGGCCTACCGAGAAGGGTTTAGGGCCTTCTTAACCTCGTCCGAGTGTCGTTGTCCAGGCTGATGA
This sequence comes from Symbiodinium natans, assembly GCA_905221605.1. Lineage (NCBI taxonomy): Eukaryota > Dinophyceae > Suessiales > Symbiodiniaceae > Symbiodinium > Symbiodinium natans. Next base: position 88,430 of record CAJNDS010000216.1, on the reverse strand, counting down.
GGTATGGCAGCCCGCCGAAGAGTGTGCGCTCGCGCTTGAGCTCTACCTTTTTATGGTAAAGGGTCTACCGGAAATCCCCGCAACCCTCGACTTAATCCAGGAATAGTTTCAATAAACCCTAAACCCAAGGGTTCGGATTGCCAAGGGCAAGGGGCACATCTTTGTTGACCATTGAAAGTGCTCCCTATAATAACCATGCCAACAAAGGTCCTGGGATCTTTCGGGCGCCCCCGGGGACCTCCGAAGCAACTGGGGTTTAGGGTTTAGGGTTTAGGGTTTAGGGTTCAGGGTTTAGGGTTAAGGGTTCAGGGTTTAGGGTTTAGGGTAGCCCGAAACAAACTTGGGTGGTCTCCATCAAGTGGCGTGTGTGCTACGCGTGTTGAGAGGAATGCCTGCGCCCTCGACATGCACACTGTCGACAAGGATAAAGATGTCGGAAGGTCTGTAAGATCCTCTAAGCCCTAAGCCCTAAACCCTAAACCCTAAACCCTAAACCCTACACCCTACTTTGATGGCGTGGGTTTTTGTTACCGGTTTAGGAGGTTTATTCAAGAAATGTAAGCGTGTAGTAAGACGTTGACAAGTACCACGCAACCCCCTCGCAAGAAGTTATAAGAGGTGGTAAGCAGTAAGGCCGATTAGAGGGATTTAGCTAAGCATCGAGCTAAGAGCGATAAACGTTTATTTGAATTAGCCAAGTTAGGACCGCAGTTAGTAAGGACTTAAGTTAATTTGGCTAAGTGGTTATGCGACTTATCAACTCAAGAAGTAAAGCGTGAATGTTGGGCAAATTTGGCACAGAGCAGGGAGGATTCATGCTGAAGACCTGGGCGGAAGTTGCCCGGCAAAAGGAAGCATGCGAAGGGAAGGGTCGACAGTTTCGGAAGAGACTCGCGCATAGAAATATAAAAACATGGAAGCATTCGCAAGCATGAACAAGGGTGAAAGCGAAAGAGCGCCCAGCCGGCGTCCCGAAACCATGTGCAGCGGTGCATTATAACCCCGCGCGGGATCCGCAGCTGGTTCGGTCCAGAAACACGGTCATGCAGACCTGACACGGCTGCACGCGGACAGAGACTCGCGCGCATGAGTATGTAGACGTGCACAGACAGAAGACGGAGAAGATGCATGCATGGACAGTGCATGCAGGAGACATGTCAAGGACGAGAAGCATGCGTGCAGATGAATTGCAAGTGCACGTGCAGGAGTCATGTTGAGTTGAGTAGAGAAAGCAGGTGCAAGTCCGGTTCGCAGCCATGGACTTGAAGTTGCGTGCGCAAGTTGAGAGCGTTCTACGCTGTGCGGACAAAGAGCCAATGGCGCAGATGCAGGAAGTGCAGTCCCTGCTGCTGGCAGCCGGTTTGGCGTATAAGGCTCAGGAGAAGCCGACGATGCTGTTGGTGCACCCGTGCAATCGCGGGGGGCTGATGGTCAATCCGCACGACTGCCACAGCCGGGGATGCACAATGGTGCAGACGGGCATACGCCCGGAGTTGCTGCAGACTGGGTCCGTGGCGTTCGAGCTCGCCACGGACCCAGTAGCACGGGAGGCGCAATACGCCGCCAACGAGAAGATGGCGCGAGCCGCCGGCGGGATGTTAGCCCCCGTAACGCGGACTGAGCGGCTGCTGTCGGTCGCGGGATCGCACACGAGCCAGTTTTTCAAAGCCATGTTGGCTGGGGCGCGCGCCGCCGACGGGTCCTCCCTGGGTGCGTTTATCGCAGAGCGGGGGCCAGACCACCTTCTGCGCAAGGTCGCTGAAGGTGGCTGGCAATGGTTTGTGGTGCAGTCGTGCGTGGAAGAGTCATTTCCAGAGCTCCCGCACTTGTTGCAACAGGCGTATAACGCCGCCCACGCCGCCGTGACCCCATTGTCAGAGATGGAGGTGGCGTCCAGCTACGCGGCGTACTTCGCCGAGCTGCAGGGGCGCGGGTCGGACGCTGAGGAGTGCCGCCGGCTGGCGTTGGAGCGCGTCGTCGCTGGGCGGCCGCCGTGCGGGAAGTATGTCGAGAGCATTTGCCATTGGGTGCTGCGGTACGGGGGGGGCGCTGATGAGTCCTTCCCCATGGTGCAGTTTTTGCAGGAGTTCGCGAAAACGTACGGGGGCACGTTGTTGCTGGGCGAGGACTTCGTCCGCGCCGTGGCGCACACAGAGATCAAGGAGGAGTCCATGCCGTTTGTGCGGGCCGCATGCCTGGCCGCGCAGCTCACTTCGCCGAAGGTGAAGGACGGCTTTGCCCGCCTCCTGAGTCCGGGGGATGTGGAACGGCTCAAAACGCCAGGGGCGCAAGTGCGTGCGAGGGAGGCTGAGGCAGCTTTCCGGCTCGGCTGGCCGCTATACCAGCAAGCGCGCGGCATGGATAAGGAGGGTTGCGTCCCCGCCTTCGGCCGCTTCCTTGTGCGCGGCATCCTTTGGCTTCTTCAGAAAGAGAAGCATGGTCGCGAGAAGGTGGAGTTTCCGGACATGGCCGCCATAAGCTCGGCGTATGCACGGGAAGTGCAGGGCGCACCGACGCCGGCAGGGGCGCAAGCATCGCGGAGAGCGCCGTCGTCGGGGCGGGCTGCGCTGGCCATGTCCTTGAAGGACTGCGAAAACCCAGCCGTGCACGCCCTGCACGTGAACGAGCACGTGCAAGTTGGCAAGCGTTACACGTGCAAGGACCATCCGGGCCGGGTGTTCGTCCTGGAAAGCCTGGACGGGTCTGGCGCCAAGTTCGTGGCCACGACGCTGTTTGAGGGCCAGGTGGAAGTGGTAGAGGTGCATGCGTGCAAGCATCGAGGGATTTACACACATGCAGAATAGAGACATGCACACGCACAGGGGCATGCGCAGAAAAAGAACATGCATGGAGAGCGTGCATGTACACGTCATGCATGCATGCCCTTTGCCGTAGCGACGCAGGAGCTGGCGAAACTGAGACAGTGGCGGCCGACCTCGTCCATGATGCCTGAAGCCTGCAGTGTGGAGAGGGCGCTGGCATTGTCGCCCTTGGTCGCCATGCAGCCGGAATGGCTGAGGGTGCAGGCGCAGGCCCTGCTTTGGCGTGGCTACGCCACGCACAGTGTGCGGAACAGCGAGCTCGTCTTCGGCTTGAACCCGGCGGCGGTTTTCACAGGCCGGGCTTTCAAAGCCAAGAAGCTCAGGCTGTGGCCCTTGGGAAACTTGCAGCTTCCCAAGGCGGGCACGACGCTGCCGAAGCGAGCCGTTTGTGTTTCCTTCCAGGGTGCTCGGTTCCAGGTGACGGCGATGCGGCCGGCGTCCAATTTCGACCGGGCCGGGGCGCTCGCGCCGTATTGGTGGTGCAAGGTTGCCGAAGATGAAGATCATGCCACCATGCAGTACGTTAAGGTTGTGTACGAGGAGCTGGAAGTGCACGTGCTGCAGAACGAACTCCCCCTAAACCAGCACGAGTTGCTCTCCTTTGCGGCGCCGTCCGAGTGCCTCGGCCCGGCAGGAGAGGGACGGTTCTGCAAGAATGGACGGACATGCAGTGTTATATATAAGGTACGTACATGATGTTGCAGCCGAGGCCCGTTGCTGCATCCCCTGGCCCGAAGAAGCGAGCTCGGGTTCCATGAGGGTCCTGGTTGCATGAGTGGCTCGTGCATGCGCACTGCAGGACATGCATGGAATGGCGCCGCGCAAAATATGAGGGCCCCTGCATGACAGGGCATGCACATGGTGACCGTTGTGCATGCATGCGTGCCAAGCATGGCGCAATGTTCGTGGCAGTTTGTCTTGTATATAGGAGAAGTGCGTAGTGTTTGTTTTTTTGTGCAGGTGTTGTAGGAGAGCCATGGCGAAATGCGCTTCCTTGCAGTGGCAGCCCATTGTCGTGTTCGGGGACAGGAAGAGTCTGGTCCCCTTGAACTTTGTTCACACGGTGAATGGTGTGCAGTTCTTGCAGCTCAGGCCAACCGCGCCGTATCTGACGCAGTTACTGGGCGTGAACAAGAAGCACACGGCTGCTGTGTCACTTTCTGGCAGCCCGCAGCTGGCCGAGCTCAGACGCCTGCGCAATGACGCAGTGCAGGGGCGCGAGCAGCCAGCCGCCGAGTTGTTCCCGGCAGGCGCAGATGCCCCGCCGAAGAAGAGAGCCAAGAGGCAGGCGCAAAGGCCTGCGGAGGAGGGGTTGCATGCGTTGCAGCTCTGCTTCGCGGGGCATGATGTGGAAGTGCTGAGTGCCGGCAGGAACCGGCAGTCTGACGTGTGCGTGCGGCTAGAGCCGTCGGCGCTGGCCGCCGTGTTGAACCAGCTGCAGCAGGACGTCGCCACGTGCTCCGAATCGGCGGCACGGTCCTACAAAAAGAGTGGCAAGTACGCCGGGCGCGGCAAGCGCAGTGACCGGCCGGGAGACGCAGCGCCGGCCGCGGGGGCGGAGGACGCCGAAAAAGAAGAGGGCGCGGACTAAGCGCCGCGAAAGCTTGCGGGCAAGCAGATACATGCGTGCATGCCACGCATGATTCGGTGCCAATGGTTGTGCGCATTAGTTGCAGGTGTGCAAGGCATGCAGGAGGGCCGGGACGTGAAAACGGAAGACAATGCATCCATGGAGGGGCAGGGGCAACTGAATGTTTGTTTTCAAAATGGGATATAGCTGTAGAAGAAGGTGTACACAGATGTATACATAAGCATGTCTAGAATTGTTACATTTATATATATGTCTTTTGACACACACATGGAACCGGGCCCGTGCTTGCGTTTCTCCGTGCTTGCGTTTCTGTGTGAGTCTGGCTCGAGGTCTTGGCGCACGAGCGCGGGCAGCAAGCTGAACACACATGCACATGCGAGCAGAGACAGAGACACATGCACGGACGCATGCATGAGACAGCTGACACACAGACAGGGACGCACAGACACGCACAGACACAGGCAGACGCAGACACAGACACACAGACGCACACGCACACACACACACACACACACACACACACTGACAGAGAGACACACACACACAGACACACACACACACACACACACACACACACACACACACACACACACACACACGCGCACACACACAGAGACACAGACAAGAAGACACAGAAAGAAAGACAGGGGCAGAGACACGTGCAGGACACACGGACTGTGCGCGCCATGTCGCAAGTCGGGCGGGACATGATTCGCGCCGTGGGGGCACGAGATGCCGGTGAGTGCAGGCGTGCTCTGGAAATCGCCCGGCGCATGCAGCGCCTTGCGCTGCAGGAGCTGGAGGGCGAGGAGGAGGAGGACAAGGAGGACGACCAGGAGGAGGAGAACGAGGAGGAGGACGACGAGGAGGACCAGGACATTGAGTCCGAGGAAGAGGAATGGCCGGGGGCGCAAGACGCCAGGGTGGAGTATTGGCAACGGGCGGAGGCACGCAGGGGCGCCGGCAAAGGTAGGGCTGCCGGCAAGACGAGGGCAGCAGGTTGGGCTCGTGGAGCCGGCGTGGACAACGAGGAGGAGGAGAGCGAGAGCGACAGCGGCAACAGCGTGCGGCACAACACGGCCCCCGCAGCTTGTGATGCAATGTATATATATATATATGAATAATATATGAGGAAACATGGTTTATAAGGGTCTATATATATATATACATATATATAATATATACAAACCTAAAAGGTTTCCAGGGTTCAAGCTTTGTAGAGGTATAGAAAACCTTGCGTGCAAACCGCAAACCCGACATCTGCAAGGTCGGGAACGCCGTGCCGGACCCTGCCGCAGATTCCGCCTTGCAGCCGTGGAGTCGGGGTGGAAGTTGGTGGGAGGAAGGTTGGCGCAACGACGCCGGAAGACGCGAGCAGTGGGCGCAGGGCCGCCGTGAGGACAGCGACAGGCAGGGCGCGCAGAGACGCCAGCAGAGTAGGGACGGGGCGCAGGGCCGCCGTGACAACAGCGACCGGCAGGGGGCGCAGAGACGCCAGCAGAGTGGGCGTCCAGACCGCCAGCCGCGGCACCTGCCGCCAGGGCAGGCATTGCCGCCGCGCGGGCAGCCCATGGCGGCTTGGCTTTTAAACGTGACCCTAAACCCTGTAAACCCTAAACCCTATAAACTATATACAAACCCTGTAAACCACGTATAAACCCTCTAGATCTTTTGAACCCTGAACCTGACACCCTATATAAGAAGCGAGGAGCCGGCCCGTGGGGGCGCGTGGGTGAAGCTCGCCCGCTTGGTCCACGCAATAGAGCAGAAGCGATGGCAAGAGGTCGATGAGTTGGTGGCGTTCTACAGGACGAATCCCCATGTGGCCGAGCATTTGTGGCACCGCTCCTGGCGTGAGTGGCGGGAGCGGGGGCGCTGAGTCGCCGGGCTGCATGGGTGAGGGGCGTATGCATCGCCGCTGCTAGGCGCCGGGTCGCCGCGTTGGAGGCTCGCCGGGCAGCCGTGGGCGCACAAGTCGCCGGGAAAGTTGCAAGACCCTTGAGCAGGCAGGGGCGCACCGTGAAAAACATGGAGTCCGATGTGCCTCTTGCGGGGAACCCCCGACACGAAGCCGCCCCTGAGAGTCTGCAAGGTACCCCCCTTGGAACGCATGCCCGCGGCTCAAGCAAGGCACAGAGGTTTAGGAAACTGCAACTGAGCAAGTCATGCACGACAGCGACATGTAGCATGTAGCAGCACACATGTAGAAGCACACGCAGGCACATGCAGGCAGCAAGACGTCAGCAGAGCAGAGTAGCAGAGTAGTGCAGGTTTAGTGTGGGCGCTTGCCGCCATGGCCGACCACTTCTCCGAAGAGGAGTACACGTACACGGACGCGTCCTCCTCGGAGACCAGGGCGCCCGTCGCCGTCGCCCGCAGAAGAGCAGTGAGTGCGCCAGTCGCAGTGAGCAAATATGGTGGCGGAGCGCCTGTCGCTGCCAAAAGGATGCCGGAGCGTCCGAAGGCGGCCGCGCCGAAGGCGGCGCGTCGACCCGCCAGCCCCAAGGCCGGGGGGCCACCGCCCGCTCGCGGCAGTGTGGGCGCGGCGCCGCCGCCGAAAGCCAAGGCCAAGAAACAGAAGAAGGCGGCCAAAGCGGCGAAGAAAGTGAGGCGCCCTGACGCCGCCAGGTCAAGCAGAGAGGAGGGCGCAGGCGTCGCCGAAGCGAGGCGGGGCCCGGAGGTGGCCGCCGAACCCAGGCCTGAGCGGCCGCGCTTGGAGGAGACGTCAGTGTTGCACACACGCCCCTGGAATCCTTAAACCCTACGCCCTGAACCCTAAACCCTTAACTTAAAACCCTGAACCCTAAACCCTATAGGGTAAACCCCACCATTCCTTTCTCGCCAGGAGCCCAAGCAGGAGCCGAAGGAGCGGGCGAGGAGCCGTTCTGACAGCCGCTCCGCATCGTGGGCGGATTCTCGCCGTGCCAGGAGCCGAACCAGGTCGCCAGTGCGCGCAGACGCAGACCGTGATGGACGTGGGCGCAGTGTCGCCGAGAGCATGGACCCAGGGCGCAGAGACGCCGGCCTCAGGGACGTCAGAGACCGGCGAGGCGCAGATGCTGCGCCTCGCCTGGGGCGCATAGCCGCCGGTCGCCCGCCGAAGGGCAAGGGAAAGAGCTTCGTCACGAAGCAGGGCGGGTGGTCGAAGAAAGTGGCGAAGCTCATTTTCCTTTGGCAACGCCGGCAGTGGCAGGACATCGACAGTCTTCTGAGAGACTGGGCACAAGTGCCGCAGATTCGCCACGATTTGCACCGCTGGAACGCCCAGGAGTGGCGTGAGGGGCGCTGAGTCGCCGTGTCACAGGGGCGCTGAGTCGCCGTATTCCTGGGCGCTGGGACGCCGGTGCGGGTCGGAAGGCACAAAGTTGCCGTGCTTTTTTTTTTAACACCAGGACGTGTCACGTCGCATCCGGCACAGAGGCGATGGCACGGCCAAAAAAGAAGCACAGTTGAACCAATCCTCCAAACCCTAAACACTAAACCCGAAACCCTAAACCCTAAACCCTAAACCCTAAGCCCTCGACCCTAAACCCGTAAACCCGCAACCCCTTTACCTGAAGCCTGCAAGCTTAACATTGAACTCTGAGGTGCAAAGTGAATGTTGAAAGGGTTTGGGGTTTAGGGTTTAAACCTTCCAGAGCCCACAGCTTCAACCCGAAACCCTTAACTTATTAGGTTAAGGGTCTAGGGTTTAGGGTTTAAGGTTTAGGGCTTAGGAAGTAAAGTTCAGCGTTTAGGGTTTAGGGTTTGGAGTTTAGGGCTTGTTGTTTAGGGCTTAGGGTTAGGGTACAGAGTACGGTTCAGGCACCGGGACTCAGGAATGAGTGCCAGGGCTTTAGAGTTTATACTATAGGGTTTAATAAAGATTGTATGGGGCTGAGTGTTTCGGGTATATAATTCAGGCAGCAGGGCTCTGGGTTTAATGTTGAGAGTTCAGGCTTGAGCCAGCAGTGTCGGGAGCACAAGTTTAACTGTGCGAGGTATTCAGTTTAGTTGTGGGTCCGGTGTATCGCAACGTGTTCGGCGACGAAATTCATTATCCTGTAGCCTTGAAAACGTACGTTTTTCGGACAGAGACCTGAGACACCTCAATTTAAAATTTTAAATTGACAGTCCAAAAAAACGACCCTCAATTTAAAATTTTAAATTGAGGGTCCAAAAAAACGACCCTCAATTTAAAATTTTAAATTGAGGGGCCAAAAAAACAACCCTCAATTTAAAATTTTAAATTGAGGTGCGAAAAAAATGACCCTCAATTTAAAATTTTAAATTGAGGTGTCAAAATCAGCCGTCAATATAAAACGTTAAATTAAAGTGCTGCCGATACAAAAATCAATTTAAATTGTCATACTTCCAACATACATGCTATCGAAATATGTATGTAGGACCTTTATGCGTTATTTGACGGTCCTGCTTCGCCTTCCAAAACTTTAAGGATTTTAAGGAATTTAGGGGTTTTCCAAAATTTTAAAAGGACCACAAAATCCTTAAAATTTTGAAAGCCCGGACCTTTCAAAATTTTAAGGATTTTAAGGAATTTAAGGCCTTTTAAATTTCTTAAAATCCTTAAAATCCTTAAAATTTTGAAAGAAAATTAAATTATTTTCCGGAAAGAGGCAGGCCCATTTAAAAGTTTAAAAATCCTTAAAATCCTTAAAATCCTTAAAATTTTGAAAGCCCGGGCCTTTCAAAATTTTAAGGATTTTAAGGAATTTAAGGCCTTTTAAATTTCTTAAAATCCTTTCTTAAAAAAAAAAATTTTGAAAGAAAATTAAATTTTTCCTTTAAAAAATCCTTAAAATTTTGAAAGCCCGAGCCTTTCAAAATTTTAAGGATTTTAAGGAATTTAAGGCCTTTTAAATTTCTTAAAATCCTTAAAATCCTTAAAATTTTGAAAGAAAATTAAATCATTTTCCAGAAAGAGGCAGGCCCATTTAAAATTTTAAAAATCCTTAAAATCCTTAAAATCCTTAAAATTTTGAAAGCCCGGGCCTTTCAAAATTTTAAGGATTTTAAGGAATTTAAGGCCTTTTAAATTTCTTAAAATCCTTAAAATCCTGAAAATCCTTAAAATTTTGAAAGAAAATTAAATCATTTTCCGGAAAGAGGCAGGCCCATTTAAAATTTTAAAAATCCTTAAAATCCTTAAAATCCTTAAAATTTTGAAAGGTTGGGGCTTTCAAAACTTTAAGGATTTTAAGGAATTTAAGGCCTTTTAAATTTCTTAAAATCCTTAAAATCCTTAAAATTTTGAAAGAAAATTAAATTATTTTCCGGAAAGAGGCAGGCCCATTTAAAATTTTAAAATCCTTAAAATCCTTAAAATCCTTAAAATTTTGAAAGCCCGGGCCTTTCAAAATTTTAAGGATTTTAAGGAATTTAAGGCCTTTTAAATTTCTTAAAATCCTTAAAATCCTTAAAATTTTGAAAGAAAACTAAATTATTTTCCGGAAAGAGGCAGGCCCATTTAAAATTTTAAAAATCCTTAAAATCCTTAAAATCCTTAAAATTTTGAAAGCCCAGGCCTTTCAAAATTTTAAGGATTTTAAGGAATTTAAGGCCTTTTAAATTTCTCAAAATCCTTAACATCCTTAAAATCCTTAAAATTTTGAAAGAAAATTCAATTATTTTCCGGAAAGAGGCAGGCCCATTTAAAATTTTAAAAATCCTTAAAACCCTTAAAAATTTTGAAAGGTTGGGGCTTTCAAAACTTTAAGGATTTTAAGGAATTTAAGGCCTTTTAAATTTCTTAAAATCCATAAAATCCTTAAAATCCTTAAAATTTTGAAAGAAAATTAAATTATTTTCCGGAAAGAGGCAGGCCCATTTAAAATTTTAAAAATCCTTAAAATCCTTAAAATCCTTAAAATTTTGAAAGCTTGGGGCTTTCAAAATTTTAAGGATTTTAAGGAATTTAAGGCCTTTTAAATTTCTTAAAATCCTTAAAATCCTTAAAATCCTTAAAATTTTGAAAGAAAATTAAAATATTTTCCGGAAAGAGGCAGGCCCATTTAAAATTTTAAAAATCCTTAAAATCCTTAAAATCCTTAAAATTTTGAAAGCCCGGGCCTTTCAAAATTTTAAGGATTTTAAGGAATTTAAGGCCTTTTAAATTTCTTAAAATCCTTAAAATCCTTAAAATCCTTAAAATTTTGAAAGAAAATTAAATCATTTTCCGGAAAGAGGCAGGCCCATTTAAAAATTTAAAAATCCTTAAAATCCTTAAAATCCTTAAAATTTTGAAAGGTTGGGGCTTTCAAAATTTTAAGGATTTTAAGGAATTTAAGGATTTTTAAAATTTTAAATGGGCCTGACTCTTTCCGGAATATATTTTAATTTTATTTCAAAATTTTAAGGATTTTAAGGATTTTAAGAAATTTAGAAGGCGTTAAATTCCTTAAAATCCTTAAAGTTTTGAAAGCCCCAACCTTTCAAATTTTAAGGATTTTAAGGATTTTAAGGATTTTTAAAATTTTAAATGGGCCTGCCTCTTTCCGGAAAATAGTTTAATTTTCTTTCAAAATTTTAAGGATTTTAAGGATTTTAAGGATTTTAAGAAATTTAACAGGCCTTAAAACCCTTAAAATCCTAAAAATTTTGAAAGGCCCGGGCTTTCAAAATTTTAAGGATTTTAAGGATTTTAAGGATTTTTAAAATTTTAAATGGGCCTGCCTCTTTCCGGAAAAGGATTTAAGGATTTATAAAGGAGTTTAAGAATTTAAAAGGCCTTAAATTCCTTAAAAGCCGTAAAAATTTGAAAAGCCCGGGCTTTCAATTTTAAGGATGTTTTAAGGTTTTAAGGATTTTTTAAAATGTTGAAAAAAATGTGCCTGCTCTTCCGAAAATAATTTGAATTTTCTTTTCAAAAATTTTGAGGATTTTTAATGAATGTTTAAGGATTTTAAGAAATTAACAAGCCTAAATTCCTTAAAATCCTTTAAAATTTTGACAAGTCCCCCAACCTTTCAATTTTAAGGATTTTAAGGATTTTCAAGGATTTTTAAATTTTAAATGGGGCCTGCTCTTTCCGGAAAATAATTTAATTCTCTTTCAAAATTTTAAGGGTTTTAAGAATTTAAAAGGCCTTAAATTCCTTAAAAAAATCCTTAAAATTTTGAAAGGTCCGAGCTTTCAAAATTTTAAGGATTTTCAGGATTTTAAGGATTTTTAAAATTTTAAATGGGCCTGCCTCTTTCCGGAAAATGATTTAATTTTCTTTCAAATTTTTAAGGATTTTAAGGATTTTAAGAAATTTAAAAGGCCTTAAATTCCTTAAAATCTTTAAATTTTTTGAAAGGCCCGGGCTTCACATTTAAGGATTTTAAGGATTTTTAAAGATTTTAAAATGTTTAAAATGGGCCTCCCTCTTTTCCGGAAATGATTTAATTTTCTTCACAAATTTAAGGGATTTTAAAGGATTTTAGAAATTTTAAAAGGCGTTAACTTTCCTTAAAAATCCTTAACATTTTGAAAGGCCCGGGCTTTCAAAGTTTAAGGATGTTAAGATTTTTAAAATTAAATGGGCCTGCCATTCTTTCCGGAAATAAATTTAAGTTCGTTCAAAATTTTAAGGATTTAAGGATTTTAAGATTTTTAAAATTTTAAATGGGCCTGCCTCTTTCCGGAAAATAATTTAATTTTCTTTCAAAATTTTAAGGAAATTTTAAGGATTTTAAGGATTTTAAGAAATTTAAAAGGCCTTAAATTCCTAAAATCCTTAAAATTTTGAAAGGCCAGGGCTTTCAAAATTTTAAGGATTTTAAGGATTTTAAGGATTTTTAAAATTTTAAATGGGCCTGCCTCTTTCCGGAAAATAATTTAATTTTCTTTCAAAATTTTAAGGATTTTAAGGATTTTAAGGATTTTAAGAAATTTAAAAGGCGTTAAATTCCTTAAAATCCTTAAAATTTTGAAAGCCACAACCTTTCAAAATTTTAAGGATTTTAAGGATGTTAAGGATTTTTAAAATTTTAAATGGGCCTGCCTCTTTCCGGAAAATAATTTAATTTTCTTTCAAAATTTTAAGGATTTTAAGGATTTTAAGACTTTAAAATGCCTTAAATTCCTTAAAATCCTTAAAAAAGGTCCGGGCTTTCAAAATTTTAAGGGTTTTCAGGATTTTAAGGATTTTAAAATTTTAAATGGGCCTGACTTTTCCGGAAAATAAATTCATTTTTCCAATAGTTTTACTGAGTTTAATTTTTTTTTATTTAAATTGGCCTGACCCTTTCTGGAAAATACTTGAATATTAGGTTAAAATTTGATAGATTTTCAGGAAACTAGGGGCATTTCAATATTTGGAAAGGCCATGAAGTTCCATGGGTACGTTATATTTTTGGATTTTTGTTTGTAATTTTTTCAGCAAATAAACCATTTAAGTTTTTTTTTTTTGCAATTTTCCTGAAATTCTGAAAGCCTAGGCCTTACAAGAAAAATAAAAAAAACAGCAACACAAATACTCATTTAAAATATTTAAATGCGCTTCTTAGTCCTTTTAAAAAAGAGCATTTTGTTTTGTTAATTCATAAGGCTTGTAAAAAAAGCCGGGGGTCCGGGGGCGAGCGTTAACAAAAGCATTCCCCTTGAATATTTCTTCCGCGAAACTTTTCTCCCGCGAATTTTGGCGGGAGAAATTCCCGCGAGCTCTCCCTTGAGTTTTTCTGGTTTTCCCGTGGTTTCCCTTTGATGTTTTTTTTGGTTTCCCTTCAGTTTCCCGTGAGAGTCAAATCTTCCTTTTACTGTTCCCTTGGACTTCCCTTTGAACTTCCCTTGGTTTTCCCTCGGATCCCCTTCGAAATTAAAACGTATCCCGCGAGAAATCTCGCAAGACTTCAAAAATAAGGGCTTCCTTTTCCCACGGGATTTCCCGCGAAGCAGGCCGTAGGCCCCGAGCTGTGGCTGTAGTCTGCAGGCCCCCGAGCTCTCTGACTGTAGAGTCTCCAGGCCCCCGGGCTCGCTGTAGTCACCAGGGTCCCGGGCTGTCTGGCTGTAGTCTGCAGGGCCCCGAGCTCTCTGACTGTAGAGTCTCCAGGCCCCCGGGCTCGCTGTAGTCACCAGGGTCCCGGGCTGTCTGGCTGTAGTCTGCAGGCCCCCGAGCTCTCTGACTGTAGTCTCCAGGCCCCCGGTCTCTCTCGCTGTAGTCACCAGGCCTCCGGGCTGTCTGGCTGTGGCTGTAGTCTGCAGGCCCCCGAGCTCTCTGACTGTAGTCTCCAGCCCCCCGGGCTCTCGTGCTTGCTTGGGTTTATATTGTTTTTTACTTAATTAGATTGACTTAAGTAATTTAAATAATTTAAAGAATTTAAGTATCGAAATTTATTTAAATAATTAAATAACATAAATATGACGGGCAGGTTTCGGATTTAAATTACTTAAGTTATTTAATTCGGCCTGGAATTAAATAATGTGAATAATTTGTAAATAATATCAACAATTTACATAATTTAAATAATTGAAATAGTTTAAATAATTTAAATATTCTAAATAATTTAAATAATTTAAATCCGAAAAGGGGGGGACCACCCCCCCCTGCCCCCTAAGACTTAAATAATTCAAATAACTTAAATCCGAAACCTCCCCGTCGTATTTACACTTTTTAAATTATTTAATTCTGGGGAGGGGGGGTGGTCCCCCCCCCCTTTCGGATTTAAATCATTTTTCATTATTTAAACTATTTAAATTCTTTAAATCGCCTGGGAATCAAATAATTTAAATTTGAATATGACGGGCAGGTTTCGGATTTAAAATATTTAAATTATCTAATTCGGCCGGGATTTAAATAATTTAAATAATTTAAACAATTATTTAAGGCTTCGAACGGATTTAAATTATTTACATAATTTCAATAATTTCAATAATTTCAATAATTTCAATAATTTAAATCCGAAAAGGGGGGGGGGCCACCCGCTGCCCCCTAAGGATTAAACAATTTAAATAATTTAAATCCGAAACCTCCCCGTCTTATTTAAATTATTTAATTATTTAATTCTGGGGAGGGGGGGTGGTCCCCCCCCCCTTTCGGATTTAAATTTTTAAAATTATTAGATTGTTTAAAATATTTGAATTATTTAAATTATGGCACGGCTCTACTGACACATATTCCGCGGAAAGATTGTCATGTTTTTGGTGAAATTTACGAACACTTACCCCCCGATAAGCAAGATCTTGGAACCACTCCGCGTACTCAGCCTTTAAGAGTTTAAGGGGGTTTCAAATTCAGGGATACTTATATTTGCTCCTTTAAACTTACGAACACTTACCCCCCGATAAGCAAGACTTGGAACCTGCAGACAACAACAAACAGGTCTGTCGCAAAACCGCGACCATTGATACATACCCCCTGTAACGGGGTATGTCGCGTATGTGGGCCGCGGCCCGGTTACAAGCAATTAATATTGGCACGCGGCCATTTGTTTGCAAGAAACAGGGGTCTGCATACCGCAGCAAAACATAAACACATGATGACGATGCGAACAACTGACTAGATGATGAAGATGATGAGGATGAACAAGATCAAGGAGCTGATGAAGATGATGAAGATGATGAAGATGATGATGCTGCTGGGAAAGCTTTATGCAATTGATGCAGTGAAGTTATGCCAGTACAATGAAAGGACTCATGCAGATGAAGAGTGTGATGACAATGATGATAGAGCTTTGCGCTTTATTTTGTCACCCCGTCTCCTTGCTTCCTGTCTCTTCTCTTCTTTCCAGTACCCTTCCAGAAAAATGGCATCCTTGTTCTCTCGCCTCTCTCACTTCCCTTTCCCTTCTCTCTTTCTGTTACTTTTTGACTGATGAACAACAAGAAAGAAACTTGCAGGATAAAACAGCGGCAGGGTAAGCAGACGTTGCGCGTGGACCTTGCCGTACTTCATCATATCCCTCTTCTCGGCCCATCTCTTCTGCTCTTTTCCTTACTCTTCTCCTTTTCATAATTATTCCTCTTTAGTTGTTCTTATCTGGAAAAGAAAGAGGGAAGGGAGAGATAAGGGAGGGAGGATAGATAAAGAAGAGTGCCATCTTCTCTGCGCCTTGTTTTGTCTCTCCCCTTTCTCTATTCATCTCTCTTCTATTCTTTTCTTTGCTGTTCTATTGAAATTGGATTCCCTGTATCTCTCCTCTGTCCTTCTCTCTCGCTCCTCTTCTCCTGTTCCCCTCTAAACGATTGCTCTTTACAGATAGGTGCCCTCCCTCCTCTTCAGGAAATCTCTTTTCGCTTATTTTGCTTTTTGAAGCGAATAAAACAACGGATAAGAGAGGAAAGGGAATGACTAAGTAAAGACAGGAGCTCTTCAATAGGTGCCCTCCCTCCTCTTCAGGAAATCTCTTTTCCCTTATTTTGCTTTTTGAAGCGAAGAAAACAACAGATAAGAAGAGAGGAAAGGGAATGACTAAGTAAAGAGAGGAGCTCTTCAATTTCCCTCCCTATATCTGATGTTACTTTTCCTTCTTGGGCGGTGCCCTTCTTTCTCCCTTGAAGATGCAGAAAACGATCAGGAAGGACACCCGTTCCATCGCCCATATATAGACAGAGATAAATCATGAGCATCAGCTGGGTTTGCTGCCGATCCAAAATGGGCGTCCCTTTTAATCGCTTTCTGTGTCTTGAAACGAGCAAAAGGGGCACCCTTACTAAGTGTTTTCTCGTGGTGTCCCTTTTCTTCGCTTGAAGATGCAGAAAACGATCCAAAAAGGACACCCGTTCCATCGCCCATATATGGGGAGAGAGATAAATCATGAGCATCAGCTGGGTTTGCTGCCAATCCAAAATGGGCGCCCCTTTTAATCGCTTGCTGTGTCTTCAAACGAGCAAAAGGGACACCCTAAGTGTTTTCTTGTGGTGTCCCTTTTCTTCGCTTGAAGATGCAGAAAACGATCTAAAAGGACACCTGTTCCATCGCCCATATATAGGGAGAGAGACAGGAGAGAGAGAGGAGAGAGAGAGAGAGAGAGAGAGAGAGAGAGAGAAATCATGAGCATCAGCTGGGTTGGCTGCCAATCCAAAACGGGCGTCCCTTTTAATCGCTTTCTGTGTCTTCAAACGAGCAAAAGGGACACCCTAAGTGCTTTCTTGTGGGGTGTCCCTTTTCCTCGCTTGAAGATGCAGAAAACGATCAAAAAAGGACACCCATTCCATCGAGAGATAGAGAGAGAGAGAGAGACAGAGAGAGAGAGAGAGAGAGAGAGAGAGAGAGAGAGAGAGAGAGAGAAAAAAATCATGAGCATCAGCTGGGTTGGCTGCCAATCCAAAATGGACGTCCCTTTTAATCGCTTTCTGTGTCTTCAAACGAACAAAAGAAAACACTTAGGTTCCTCACTTGAAGATGCAGGAAACGGCCCAACAAGGACACCCGTTCCATCGCCCATATATGGAGAGAGAGAGGGAGAAAGGAAAAAATCATGAGCATCAGCTGGGTTTGCTTACATGTTCATTGTTATTCCTTTTGTTTTTTCTAACGGAAATGAACAAGAGAAGAGAAAATAAGAACCAGAGGAAAGATGAAAACGAGCACCATCTTCTCTTTGCCTGATTTTTGCATTTCGCCTGTCCTCATTTCTCTTCCATTCTTTTCATTGCTCTTCCATTTAGAGTTGCATTCCTGTTGATCTCTCCTCTCTTGTTTCTCTCTCCCTTCTCTTCTCTTGTTCTCCTTTAAATCTCAGAAACACACAAAAGGAAGCTTCTTTTCCTTGTTGAATGAAGAATAAAAAAAGAAGAAAAGAGATAGGGAAAGAAATTGAAGAGCTCCACTGCCTATTGGTTCATTCCATTTCCTCTCTTTCTATGTGTTGTTTTCCTTGTCGTTTCAGAAAGCAAGCAAAATAAGGGCAATGGGGGCTTCCTGAAG
The DNA here is from genome assembly GCA_905221605.1 of Symbiodinium natans. NCBI lineage: Eukaryota > Dinophyceae > Suessiales > Symbiodiniaceae > Symbiodinium > Symbiodinium natans. The sequence goes on along the minus strand of CAJNDS010000216.1, from coordinate 71,170 downwards.
AGGAGAGAGGGCACCTATCTGCGAAGAGGTCTTGTCCTTTTTAAGAATAGAGGGAAAAGGGAGAGACAAGGAAGGGAGAGATGATAGACAAAGAAGAGTGCCATCTTCTTTGCGCCTTGTTGTGTTCCTCCGTCTCCTTGTTTCTTGTCTCCTCTCTTCTGTTCAGTACCCTTCCAGAAAATTAAAATGGCCTCCTTGTTGTCTCTCCTCTCTCACTTCCCTTTCCCTTCTCTCCTTCTGTTTCCGTTTAACTGATAAAGCACAAGACAGGTGTATGATAAAGCAGTGGAAGGTAAAGCAGAGGGTGACTCCTTGCGCTTGGACCTTGCCGTACTTCATCATGTCCCTCTTCTCGGCCTATCTCTTCTGCTCTTTTCCTTACTCTTCTCCTTTTCATAAATTCTTCCTCTTTAGTTGTTCTTATTTCGAAAAGAAAGAGGGAAGGGAGAGATAAGGGAGATAGGATAGATAAAGAAGAGTGCCATCTTCTCAGCGCCTCGTTTTGTCTCTCCATCTTCTCTATTCATCTCTCTTCTATTCTTTTCTTTGCCATTCCATTGAAATTGGATTCCTGTTATCTCTCCCCTCTCCTTCTCTCTCGCTCCTCTTCTCCTGTTCCCCTCTAAATGACAAAAACACAAGAAAGGAAGAACAAGAGGGGCATGTGTTGCAATAAAGCAGGAAGGGAATTGAAGAGCTCCTCTCGCTACTTTCTCATGCCCTTTCCTTTCTATCTACCACAATCTACCACACCAAAACACGACTCTCAGCTTCCAAATATACTTCATCATGGGGAGAAGGGACATACTTCATCACAGACTTGGCCCACAGGGAGAGGGGATATACTTCATCACGCTGCTGGGGGGCTGGATCACAAACATGGCCCACGGGGCGAGGGGACATACTTCAGCCACAAAGAGAGGGAACCTACTTCATCACGCTGGTGGGATGCTGGATCACAGACCTGGCCTACGGGGAGAGGGGACATGCTTCATCACAAATTTGGCCCACGGGGAGAGGGGACATACTTCATCACAAATGTGGCCCGCGGGGAGAAGGGACATACTTCATCACAGACTTGGCTCACAGGAGGCGCCAAAATAATCTAAATAATCTAATTATTCAAATCCATTGGTTCCTCTGGAAACCCAACCATTTAAATAATTTAAAGAATTTAATTATTCAAATACCTGGATTTAAATATTTTAGTTCTGGGGCGTCCCATCAAAAGGGAATAGGGAGAGACAAGGGAGAGATGATATATGTAGAGCTTTGCGCTTTATTTTGTCACTCCGTCTCCTTGCTTCCTGTCTCTTCTCTTCTTTCCAGTACCCTTCCAGAAAAATGGCATCCTTGTTCTCTCTCCTCTCTCACTTCCCTTTCCCTTCTCTCTTTCTGTTACTTTTTGACTGATGAACAACAAGAAAGGAACTTGCAGGATAAAACAGTGGCAGGGTAAGCAGAGGTTGCGCGTGGACCTTGCCGTACTTCATCATATCCCTCTTCTCGGCCTATCTCTTCTGCTCCTTTCCTTACTCTTCTCCTTTTCATAATTATTCCTCGTTAGTTGTTCTTATCTGGAAAAGAAAGAGGGAAGGGAGAGATAAGGGAGGGAGGATAGATAAAGAAGAGTGCCGTCTTCTCTGCGCCTTGTTTTGTCTCTCCCTCTTCTCTATTCATCTCTCTTCGATTCTTTTCTTTGCTGTTCTATTGAAATTGGATTCCCTGTATCTCTCCTCTGTCCTTCTCTCTCGCTCCTCTTCTCCTGTTCCCCTCTAAACGATTGCTCTTTACAGATAGGTGCCCTCCCTCCTCTTCAGGAAATCTCTTTTTCGCTTATTTTGCTTTTTGAAGCGAATAAAACAACGGATAAGAGAGGAAAGGGAATGACTAAGTAAAGACAGGAGCTCTTCAATAGGTGCCCTCCCTCCTCTTCAGGAAATCTCTTTTCCCTTATTTTGCTTTTTGAAGCGAAGAAAACAACAGATAAGAAGAGAGGAAAGGGAATGACTAAGTAAAGAGAGGAGCTCTTCAATTTCCCTCCCTATATCTGATGTTACTTTTCCTTCTTGGGCGGTGCCCTTCCTTCTCCCTTGAAGATGCAGAAAACGATCAGGAAGGACACCCGTTCCATCGCCCATATATCGACAGAGATAAATCATGAGCATCAGCTGGGTTTGCTGCCGATCCAAAATGGGCGTCCCTTTTAATCGCTTTCTGTGTCTTGAAACGAGCAAAAGGGGCACCCTTACTAAGTGTTTTCTTGTGGTGTCCCTTTTCTTCGCTTGAAGATGCAGAAAACGATCCAAAAAGGACACCCGTTCCATCGCCCATATATGGGGAGAGAGATAAATCATGAGCATCAGCTGGGTTTGCTGCCAATCCAAAATGGGCGCCCCTTTTAATCGCTTGCTGTGTCTTCAAACGAGCAAAAGGGACACCCTAAGTGTTTTCTTGTGGTGTCCCTTTTCTTCGCTTGAAGATGCAGAAAACGATCTAAAGGACACCTGTTCCATCGCCCATATATAGGGAGAGAGAGAGAGAGAGAGAGAGAGAGAGAGAGAGAAATCATGAGCATCAGCTGGGTTGGCTGCCAATCCAAAACGGGCGTCCCTTTTAATCGCTTTCTGTGTCTTCAAACGAGCAAAAGGGACACCCTAAGTGCTTTCTTGTGGGGTGTCCCTTTTCCTCGCTTGAAGATGCAGAAAACGATCAAAAAGGACACCCATTCCATCGCCCATAGAGAGAGAGAGAGAGAGAGAGAGAGAGAGAGAGAGAGAGAAAAAAATCATGAGCATCAGCTGGGTTGGCTGCCAATCCAAAATGGACGTCCCTTTTAATCGCTTTCTGTGTCTTCAAACGAGCAAAAGGGACACCCTAAGTGCTTTCTTGTGGGGTGTCCCTTTTCCTCGCTTGAAGATGCAGAAAACGATCAAAAAGGGCACCCATTCCATCGCCCATATATAGAGAGAGAGAGAGAGAGAGAGAGAGAGAGAGAAAAAAATCATGAGCATCAGCTGGGTTGGCTGCCAATCCAAAATGGACGTCCCTTTTAATCGCTTTCTGTGTCTTCAAACGCACAAAAGAAAACACTTAGGTTCCTCACTTGAAGATGCAGGAAACGGCCCAACAAGGACACCCGTTCCATCGCCCATATATGGAGAGAGAGAGAGAGAGGGAGAAAGGAAAAATCATGAGCATCAGCTGGGTTTGCTTACATGTTCATTGTTATTCCTTTTGTTTTTTCTAACGGAAATGAACAAGAGAAGAGAAAAATAAGAACCAGAGGAAAGATGAAAACGAGCACCATCTTCTCTTTGCCTGATTTTTGCATTTCGCCTGTCCTCATTTCTCTTCCATTCTTTTCATTGCTCTTCCATTTAGAGTTGCATTCCTGTTGATCTCTCCTCTCTCCTTTCTCTCTCCCTTCTCTTCTCTTGTTCTCCTTTAAATCTCAAAAACACACAGTGAGGAAGACAAGCTTCGAGGCGCTGGAGCCGCGCCGTTTTCAGGCATCGGCTTGGTCAACGAGTTGCTATTTGATGTCCGCAAAGTTAGTGTCTTAAGATTGTTCACCGATTGTTGTATGATGGTCACTGATTATCCGAGAAGTTTTCGCGGGTCTTTTGCAATGGGTGCTGTCGTTGCTCTTTTTTTTTTTGGCTCCTTCTCGGCGGGGCAGTGGCTTCTGCGGTCATGGGAGTGTCCGTGGCGGAGGTGGACTGTAGCGGGTTGTGCGGCTGCATGATTCCAATGCTTGCGGTAAAGGCATGTGTCTCAAGGTGATTTTCTGCGGGAGTGTTTTCTGCACGAGACGGTTCAGGGCACTGCAGGACTCGCGTCCACTTCAGTTTGTGAAGAAGAGTACGAAGTTCGACAGATTGTCGAACCGACGTCTGTACGCGTTGAATGATAATGTAGATGTCTTGAAAGAGTTAGGGCATCTTCATGAGAAGAAGCCTCTTTCAGTAGCAGTGATCTTTGTCGACGCACACCAAGCAACAATTGTGCACGACAGCTGGCGAGACTTGGCGTCGGCCGCAGCCGTTTCCCGAGTCAGGAAGACAAGCTCCGAGGCGCCGCAGCCGTGCCGTCTTCAGGCATCGGCTTGGTCGACCAGTTGCTATTGGTTGCCCGCAAAAATAGTGTCTTAAGATTGTTCACCGATTGTTGTATGATGGTCACTGATTACGCGAGACGTTTTCGCAGGTCTTTTGCAATGGGTGCCGTCGTTGCTTGTTTTTGGTCGGCTCCTTATCGGCGGGGCAGTGGCTTCTGCGGTCATGGGTGCGTCCGTGGCGGAGGTGGACTGTAGCGGGTTGTGCGGTTGTATGATTCCAATGCTTGCGGTAAAGGCAGTGATTTTCTGCGGGGGTGTTTTCTGCACGAGACGGTTCAGGGCACTGCAGGACTCGCGTCCACTTCAGTTTGTGAAGAAGAGTACGAAGTTTTACAGGTTGTCGAACCGACGTCTGTACGCGTTGAATGATAATGTAGATGTCTTGAAAGAGTTAGGGCATCTTCATGAGAAGATGCCTCTTTCAGTAGCAGTGATCTTTGCCGATCCACACCAAGCAACAATTGGGCACGACAGCTGACAGGACACTTCAATGTGCGCACAACGGTGCGCAGCTCGACCCGAGAGACCGCTTGGATCATCCCCCACGCAAGAGCAGAAGTGATAGCTAGTATTCGTTGCCAACATCTGACTGCGTCTGTACGTTCGCGTCAAAAAACAGAGTAAATTAAAAATCGTAAGCCCTAAACCCTAAGAGAACGAAATTGGTGAATTTGTGCTTCAGGTTTCTTGGATTTAGTTTGTTTATAGGTTTTTAAATACAAAACAAGAGAGAACGTCAAATAATACATAAAGGTCCATGCCACATCTATCTATATCTGAATATTTTCTATATATATATATACACACATACATACATACATAAATGGCAGCATATAAGTATATGCGCACCGATACATGTCGACATTTGTACCCACCTCTTGCTTCCGGAGGCTCAGTGGAGGAAGGTGCTGCAGAGATACGATGTGAGGATTCCAAAGTCATGATGATGGCACCCTGGAGAAGAAGTCCGAGTGTCATGCAAGTTGAGTTTAGAGTCGTGTGGTTGGAAAGCTTGCTTGCGGCCGCGCAGCGTGCAACAGCGATTCGGGCGCGCGGGGACAGATCTCAGTGTACTGTGAATCCATATGTATATATATATATATATGTGGACGAATTATGTTGTTTATGTGGGGGGATTGGAGGTTGTGAGGTACTTACAACTCAACGGGGAGATTTCAAGAATTGCAAGCTGTGGTCCCAAGCCAACAACTTGTTGAATGCCGTGCACGTTGCCGCGCAAAAAAGGTGTATTTTATGCTTTCGCTCAGCTATTTCAAGATGGCGCTGGACCCGTTGAGGTGCCCCTCCGCAGAAATTTCTATGTCGCGTGCAGCCACTTCCCCCTCGATCAGGTGGGTGCACACAGACCCGCTGGCATATGGCGGGCCCCGCCCTGTCTACACTATCCGCTATTTGGAGATGCTTGGCTCATGCTTGGAACTGGATTATGCAGCACGCACATGCCTTGCGACGAGATCAGGTGGAGTATTTGCATGCCGCTTCTTCTGGCTCTCTCTGGCAATCCCGAGCTTGAAGAAGGTGCCGGGAAGGGTCCATTTTCTTAGACTGCCAAGTAGTGCCGGATTCATACGGGGGCGACTCACAAACTTAACAAACCTGCTGGTGTGGGCCATATGCTCGGCCCCTGGCATATGGTGAGAGGTTGAGAGGTTGGCAGTTTCGGAAGCATTCTTGAGTCTGCCGGAGTCGGAAATTCGTCTGCCGCAGTCTCACGAACCCAGATCTGGCCTCCCCTGGTTTACCACCACAAGCAAGCCACTTTTGGGACACCTCTTCTGAGCTCTGAAGCAGCAAGCGTGTATTCTTGAAGCTGGAAGGGTTGTCCTTTGCAATCTTGGCCGCTGGATGCTGGGTCTCCTTGGCAAGTAATTATGTAAGTGTGTATGTGCGGAGGCGAAACGGATGATTCTCGGTCAGGGACGCAGGGCCGACGGAAATCCTGGTGCATGCAGCAGGCAGTGTGCCCATTGCTCTACAAACATGAAAACATGATGAGGGGATTTGTCGAGCTGTGGGGTTAGTTGTGGAGAACATGGGGAGGTAAACATGCTTGCAAGCATCCCGGTGGTGGTGAGCAGCCGACTCCGCAACATGGCAATTGCACCCTCCGCGCGATGCAGCGTGGCGCTGAACGTGGGAGGTGTTCGAGTTTCGATTTAGGGCATCCGGAGTTTTTGTGTGCCTGAAGGCCTGAAGGCTTCCGCATCTCCCTAGAGAAAGCGCGACAGCACTCGCTGTGGTTCTGGAAACGATTGTTTCGCCGGGATGTTGTGGGGAGCCGCAGAGAAACTTGAGAGCGAAGAGATGTTCAATAGCGGCTTAAAAACAGAGCTTGGCTTTGCCGGCGCTGCACAGTAATAAGGCAACACTTCCGAGACGACAGCAGATACATTTCCAATAACCATGACCACAACGGCAGGTGCACTTCCAATGGCCCGGCGACCAGGCGCGACATACACCCAAGAACCAGGCGATCACGGCGGTAGGTACAACTTCCAAGACGATGGTTCCAAGAGCCACGACATACCACGACCACAACGGCAGGCACACTTCCAAGAACCAAGAGACTAGATGCTACAAAACATACACTGCCAAGAACCAGCAGCCACGACGGTGGGTAAGACTTTCAAGACGACGGAACTTTGACCACGACGGCAGGTACACTTCCGAGAACCCGACGGCCAAACACTACATACACTTCCAAGAACCAATGAACAAAGCGGCCACGAATGCCAGACCATGACAACACACAGCTAGTAGCCCCTCCGAGCGGGCTATCCAGAGAAAAGCACTTCACAACGTTAGGAAACCTCCAGCCCTGCTTCTGAGGGTGAAGGAAAACGGAAGGACACACCAGCCACTACGTCTGAGGGCGGCGCAAGACTTAAGGCCAACCCAAGAAGCAAGGACCATGACAACATACCGCAATGGTAGGTATTCCAAGAAATTGCCGAGCAGACGCGACCTGCATTTCCAAGAAGAGCAAGGCGGCCACGATGGTGCAAGTATTGGGACATTCTGGGACATTACCGGATGTTTCCGAATCTTCTTTCCGAGTCGCTTCGCACGCCATGTTCTCCGCATGCTTCTGACTTTCATGTTTGGACATTTCCGGATGTTTCTGTCTTCTTCCAGGTTCACTTCATATTCTATGATTTCCGGATGCTTCCATCTTTCGTGTTCAGGATCTCTTGATGTTTCTGTCTTCTTCCCGACTTGCTGCATATTGCGCACGCAACCCAGGTACCTGCATCTATATTTGGTCATCATGGCTCGCCCTGATTGTAGTTGATGAGGCAGGTGTTTGTAAGTTGCTGGGTCGACATGCCATTTGAGAATCGAATTGGCCCCTGAGTTCACACGCTGGCTCTTATTATGTGCGACGTGGCTACCATAAGCATTTCGAAGGCAAAGCAAGTCCTAGCGCGCAATTTGCCCAAAAGCAAAGCATGCGCAGAAGCGAGGTTTCTTTCGCTGCCTATGCCGTGGCAGCTTTGGAACAGATTTGCGGCTGCAAACTACAGTGTCGAATTGTCATGTAGTCGCGCGGCTCGACATTTTTGTTGGATGCGCGTGCTGATTCAGGCTGGTGCAAGTTTCCATCTTGCGGACGACAAAGGAGAACGCCGACACTTGGAACCATAAACTCGCTTGGCAGTCGAGTCTATCTATCACCGTCACACCGGTCAAACAGTCAATCCGAGTCAAACCCCGAGCTGTTTGGAGACTCCGCAAAGAGCTGGGCTGAGGAGTGGGCCCCTCTCCTGCTCTTCCAGGCGCAACATCGAGCACCCAAACACTGCCCAAAACAGTTTCAAGCTAGATGAGAAAACTCAAAGAGGGCCATCAAATGAAGCAGTTGACCAAGGTAGTTCTGGCCGGGATCTACGGTGTCATCTACCTTGGGGCCGTTCTGAACTGCTACTCTTGGCGAACGGTGCGCCCCATAGCCGAAAGCATCTGAGAATGCTCAGCCTGTGTGGTCAGACATGAACTCCAAAGGAGCAACTCCTGTACAGCTTCGCGGACGTGTCCGCCAAGTTCTTGCACTCCTGCTTCACCATGAGCCTGCGTCGGAAGAACAAGCTCCAGCAGCTGAGCCTCTTGCGACGCTTGAGCTGAATCCTGATCCGGAGGGGTTCGCGGAGGGTTCACGGAGGGTTCCCGGGCTCCGCCGAGCATTCCGAACCACACAGATGCGGAGTGCCACGCAGGACAGGCTGCTGTCAATGCAGCCACAGATCTCCAGTGCATGATCCGGCAGGCGAACGCACCTTGCCAGCATTCCTTGAGTCCTTGAGGGCGTAGAGATGCGCAGAGCTCTTGACACTTCAATTGCTTCATGCAGTTTTTCTTGCTTCAGTACGGAAGTTGTCTTCAGACTGGTGGGGACTTAAGGTGCCCATCTTCGTCGTGAATATGCAGCTGGAAGTGGAGGCGGGGGCCCAAAGTAGCCTAAAGTAGCCTGTATATTACTGTCTATGCTAATACTGTCTAATACTGGAGTGCTGCACCCGGCTCCTTGCCCTCTAGGACTGGAATCTGAAGACCGCACAGGTGACAGGCCTGAGCGGATGAAGAATGGCAGAATCTGGAGTTTGAGAGTTTGAGAAAAATATGTTGTTAAATATATGGGGCAGTTCAGGGTCTCTGAGGCATTCCTCACCACGAAGCCGTCGGCAAGTACCTTCCAGCTCCTCAGCAAGAGACTTCTATAGTTTCCTCAGGAATTCTGTGGAATTCTGCTTCATTGTTGTGAGAATTACCTCTCGGAATATTCAAAGTACATTGTCAGTATGCTTCTAAGAGGAGTAAAGACTTGGCGGTATCGAAGTGGAAAAGACCCGTGAACAAGCGTAGCATGAATCCAACTTCCAAAAAAGGGATGCAAATGTTTATGGGGATGTTGGATGTAGGGTGCATCTCGCTCACGTTCACAGTACGAACAGCATCCAGGCTTCAATATGTTCATGGGCGCTCTTCATAATAATAATTCTATAGCAACAGCCGCTTCCTGACCATTTGCTGGCCTTCCCCGCAGTCTCTGGGTCTCCAGGTCTTTGCTTTCCTCCAGTCATGCTTGACACTGCTTTGAGATGGCCAGTAGTGACGGGCTCTCGTCCCCTGGGCGCTCACTTGTCGGGAGTCCTTGGACCTGTCTGCAACGCTTGAAGTGTTGCACTGAAGTTGTTTTCTGATCGCGCCGGCCTCAGAAGTAGGGTTGGCGTCGTGTTGTTTTAGGCTCCAGGGTTCCTTTGGAGCCAGGCCCCCCTTCAGAAGCACGGGTCCTAGCGAGCATATTACTTCTATGCACCCTAAATTCTTCTAGTTGTCCACGTTCAACCAGTTACAAGGTGAACCAGAGATTAGCGACAAAAGGCCTCACGTGAGCTCACGTGTCAATTCATCCTGTTCATTCTACAGGGTGCTTGTTGACTTCTTGTCATCCATGGCTCTGTTCGGAAGGGTTTTTTTTGTCTTTCCGGAGTCAGAGATGACAACAAAAGCCCGTCATCCCAAGGACCTAGCTTCGGGCGATGAGCTGGCTTCTTGGGGGTTAACTGCAGGCACACGTTGCGTGCTGCAACCGCATGGATGCCCAGTCTGAAAGCTCAGCGCGCAAGTGTACCAGGTAGTCTTCTGCAAGATGCCATGGACGAGCTCGAGCCGAATGTTGTTGAGAGCCGCGGCTGAAACGCAGGGTGCCTCAGGCTCATGCCTACTTGGGGAGCCTAGGATGAACTTCAAGGATGTCAACGATCAGACCAGGGAAAGTGTCATGGCAATCTCCGCAACTTGCCTCCGCACGGGCAGCGGCAACGTCAGGGGCGCAGTGTGCAGCTTGGCCTGCCGAGTTCTTTTGTTAAGGCTTCGCGAAGTTGATTGTTGATGTTGGTCCTGGACTTTCTGGACTTCGACCCAGTATATTCACATGAATGACTCATGAAGATAGCCTTTCAGCACATCTTGTTCAGGCATAGGACAAGACATCTCAGCCATCACATCGGACTCTTGGCAACGGGTGTCCTGGTGACCTTGCTTGTCACATTTGTGTTGCGGCACCCGGCTCGGGACAGCGGGACAGCTGGGAGGGTGATCCGGAGGCAGCATTTAGCAGCATTTATGTCCGTCTCTGCCTTAAGGAGAGGCGCAGGGCGCAACGTTTGGCAGACGGATTGAATCGCCGCCTGGCTGAGGTTTTTTCCAAAGGGTTGCAAGTTGGTGAACACAGGGGCCGCTTCGAGGGTGCACACGGGCAATCCCCGTCGACTGCTCGCGCCGATTTTGTTCGAGGTTGTGCACGCCTTGGTGTTTTGGGTGCGGCCGGGCCAAAAAAAAACCTTCGGTTATCCGATAGGTTCTGACTGAGCGGCCCCCAAAGGGGGCTGCTGAGAGCTGGTCTCATTGAACCGGAAATCGATCAGCCTGCTTGAGCTGGGCACAGTAGGCGTCGAGCAGGAGCATTGACTAGTAGACTTCAGAATCCGATCCAGGCGATGCCAGGGCAGCACTGCTGCCACACAGCAGGTAGTTCAGTGGCTTTGCGTGGAGCCGCCAGAAGTTCGTGTTGTGCGTCTCTGTGGGAAAACCTTAAGTCAGCCCAAGGAGACGTTGGGGAGAACCTTTAAGGTGCCACCCTGAACCTGCACTCTGACCCACGACTGGGGCGGGAAGCCCCAAAAAATGTAAAGAAGAAGCCCATTCATAAGTAGTCATACTACATTGTTTCAAGTGTTTGTGCAAAGGTATGCCTGCCTTTTGGCAGGACAGAAAATTTAGTCAAATTTATTCTGCAACTTCAGGAGGTGCCAAAGCATCCCGGTACATGGTACGATCTCTAGTCTACTGAGTGTTTGCTGGCTCGTACCAATCTCGGCAGAAACGATTTCGCAAGTGTCGCATTACCAGGGTGGGTGGGCCACTCATGTTCCATGCGTGTTTCTGACTTCTGGCCAAGCAAGGCTTGATCGTATCAGCGCCTTGCCTGAGACAAGGGCCAGATGTACACTAGGGCGGGGTGTAGGAAAAGAGGAGAAGCTGCAAAGAAGGGGTTGCAAAGAGCGAAGGCGAACGCACCCATTTTCCAAGTCGACTTGTCGGACAACATCGTCATCTGGAACAAGTGGCTGGAAAATGCCACTGGGCTGTCCCGGGACAGCACCCTGGGCTGTCACATCTCCGAGGTACTCAGCCCAGGTTCAAAGAAGAAGTTCCAGGACGCAAGGGAACTGTGACAGCATCGTTTTCCTTCTCGAGTTTGTTTTTCCTCCACCCTTTGTGTGGGGTTTGTTAGATTTTTGGTCTTTCTCGTCGCCCATGCTCCTTGCCCGGCCTCCTGTGTCACCAGTGCCCTAGTGTCCTGCAGAAAGTCCCGCCGAGTATGCCTCGATGCACGCGCATGCAAGAATCCCGCAGAGCATGCCGTTGAACCCCGAGTCCCAGAGAATCTCTGCAGTGTCCTGCCGTATGCTTGAAAGCAACCGCGACAGAATCCCGCGGCGAAGTATCCTTTGTGACCTACTATTAGTACCTCCATGGCTTTGTCAGAATCTAATGAGAAGGACTGCGAAGGCACAGCCGCAGTTGCATCGCCTGCGCAAAATATCATCCCGAACGAAAGGCCCAAGGCTTTTGTCCCACGTGTGGGTCAGCACTGGCGACAGGGCACTGGGCATTCTCGCAGGTAGGACTATACAGGACTTAAGATCATTCGTGGGCCGTTCGAATAGCCTGAAGTCCCTGGAGGATGCCTGCCGGAAGGTTCTCAACTATTGCGATGCGGAACGCTTCGAAGTGAATTTGGTGAATCAAGAAGACCAGAAAATCACGTTGCTTCTTACGGCGACACCATGTGTTGCCGTCTCGGGCGAGATCAGCGGAGCCATCTGCATCGGCCAAGATATCACAAGACTCAAAGACCTAGATGAGCGCAAGGCATCAATGATGGCAATGGTTTCTCATGAGCTGAAGAGTCCACTACACGGCATCCTTGGTCTTTGCAGCTCCCTAATGGGAGATACAAACCTGGACGCAAGCAGGGTTGGCACATCTTTGTCGGCGATGTACAGCTGCGCAAACCGCTTGCTGGACATGGTTGCCAACATCATGGACACGCCTCTCGTCTGCAGGGGAGCTCATGCTGCAACGTAATGGGTGCCCTAGCTGGTCTAAGGTCAGTTCTTGTGAACGACAAGAAGATGCGAATGTCAAAGGATCCTGTCCAAATGAAGGACATCATACAAGAAGTCGTAACTCTTTGCCTTTCGGCAACAAGCGGAAAAGATGGGCAACCCATGCTGAGACCAGGTGCAGCTTACACGGGCAACGGGAGCTGTCGCATGTTGGATGTTCGTTTGTGCAGAGTACACTGATGGCAATCCGCCTGTTGTTTGCGCACACCCTGCGAGGCGTACAGATAATCAACAATGTGAAGGAACCGCTGCCCATCATCGAAGCTGATGCTTATCGCTGCACGCAGCTTGTGTACAATCTGATCACAAATGCAATGAAGCACCTCGGCATCGCATTCCAGGAGAAAGACCAGCAATGAGCTAACTTCGGCAGTGATCTTGTCTCCTATCTTGGCAGGTTCACGCATGATGGCTCCATTGTGATCTCATGCGGCTTCAACGATGACGAACAGGTCGTGTGCACCGAAATCGAGGATACAGGTAAGGGCCTCGCGTTTGCTCTGTAGACGGTAGACAGGCGTGACGTCGCACAGCAGAGAAAGCCCTGTTTAAAGGTGTAGGCAGCGGCATGTGGAAGAACCCTCTTAACCTGAAGTCCCTGAACTGATCCTTCAACAAAGACGCCTGAGCTGCCAACTGAGGTATCGGCATTGCAGCTGAGAACGTCGATCGCATCTTCGAGCCCCCTGACGGGGTTCCGAAGGGCTGTCCTGGCTTCAACCCACCCACGCACGCACACACCCACCCACCCACGCACGCACGCACAGACACACACAGACACACACAGACACACACAGACAACAGACACACACAGACACACACACAGACACACTCAGACACACACAGACAACAGACACACACAGACAACAGACATACACAAACACACACAGACACACACAGACACACACACAGACACACACAGACAACAGACACACACAGACAACAGACACACACAGACAACAGACAGACACACACACACACACACACAGACAACAGACACACACAGACAACAGACACGCACAGACAACAGACACACACACACACACAGAGACACACACACACACACACAGACACACACACACACACACACAGACACACACACACACAGACACACACACACACACACACACACAGACACACACACAGAGACACACACAGACACACACAGACACACACAGACGCACACAGACACACACAGACAACAGAACACACAGACACACACACAGACACTTGTGCAATCTCCACACCAAGTCTTGGGGTCCTGTTTACCTGGTCTACACCTCACAATCCTGAAGCTCCCATCTTGCTAAAAAGATCAGTCAGACTGAAAAAAATCGCAGGTACACAGAACTGGCCAAGTTCTGCATCCCATGAGATCAGGTAGCTTCATTGGATGTGGTCCCTGATCTCATGCCACATCCCCCTGCATGCTCTAACGGTAACAGCTCTTCACACTTGCTCCCTTGGCAACAGGGTTGGCACACACACACACCCTTCAATCAGAAGAGTGGAGCTCTTGCAGCCATTGAGCACAAGCATAAAGTCAAGTTCAAGATCAAGAACATGTGCAGCTGCCACAATCTCTGCTGGTCAGAATTGCGAAAAGCTGCTGGCAACAGACTGAGCATGTACTGCACGCAACGCTGCAAGTCAGTGAGAATCACTCGCTGCCACGAGGAAACTTGCACTTGCAACCATCTGGCTCTACCCGCAGGATTCTGCATTCCACATCTCTGCGCTGCTAACACGGAAGACTACAGCACTACAGGAACTTGATCACTCTCAACACGCTGCGTAAACAATGGTACACCGACCAACACTCACGCAACATCACTTGGGTGGAGATAACCCTGGCTGAAGTCTCTAACAGGATGGATCGACAACTGGCGTAGGACCTGTTCGGTATCTGGTTTGAACATCAGCAGACTGTGGACACAGTCAATTTCACTCGCTCAAAGGTGCAGCAGTTGAGGGGGGGAAAAAACTGACAGGCTGTTGCTCCGATCAGGGAGCCCCCTGCATGCTCTAACGGTAACAGCTCTTCACACTCTTTCTTTTGGCAACAGGGTTGGCACACACACACCCTTCAATCGGAAGAGTGGAGCTGCAAGCATAAAGTCAAGTTCAAGTTCAAGAACATGTGCAGCTGCCACAATCTCTGCTGGTCAGACTTGCGAAAATCTGCTGGCAACAGACTGAGCATGTACTGCACGCAACGCTGCAAGTCAGTGAGAATCACTCGAGTCACTCGGTGCCACGAAGAAACTTGCACTTGCAACCGTCTGGCTCTACGCGCAGCATTCTGCATTCCACATCTCTGCGCTGCTGACACGGAAGACTACAGCACTACAGGAACTTGATCACTCTCAACACGCTGCGTAAACAATGGTACACCGATCAACACTCACGCAACATCACTTGGGTGGAGATAACCCTGGCTGAAGTCTCTAACAGGATGGATCGACAACTGGCGTAGGACCTGTTCGGTATCTGGTTTGAACATCAGCAGACTGTGGACACAGTCAATTTCACTCGCTCAAAGGTGCAGCAGTTGAGGGGGGAAATGCTGACAGGCTGTTGCTCCGATCAGGGAGCTCAGGATGGTCAATCAAGACCATAGTATCAGGCAGGCAACCCTGCTGCAGACAGTGCGATAGACGAATACTGCCTGGAGCACACTTGTGCAATCTCCACACCAAGTCTTGGGGTCCTGTTTACCTGGTCTACACCTCACAATCCTGAAGTTCCCAACTTGCTAAAATGATTCGTGAGACTGAAGAAATCGCAGGTACACAGAACTGGCCAAGTTCTGCATCCCATGAGATCAGGTAGCTTCATTGGATGTGGTCCCTGATCTCACGCCACATCCCCCTGCATGCTCTCTAAAGCGTTGATTGCTCAGTCACGCGGCATTCTATGAGCACAACAGACATCAGAATTGGCGCACTTCCTCCTAATCTCGCACTTTCTGTCCAAACGGTAACAGCTCTTCACACTTGCTCCCTTGGCAACAGGGTTGGCACACACACACACCCTTCAATCAGAAGAGTGGAGCTCTTGCTGCCGTTGAGCACACAAGCATAAAGTCAAGTTCAAGTTCAAGAACATGTAGCGGCATCAGACCATGAACAGGGTGCACTACCAGATCCCTCGCAAGCGGTGCTTTCACTCAATCAAGACAAACAGAAGTCATGCGAAGAATCGCTCCCGGTGAGACAAGCCTGGCCACTACTGGTGCGTATGACATGCTGGCGTCAGTGGTGTAATCCGAAGGAAGCATGAGAAGCTGCAACCGCAGATGGACGTAAAGTATCAAGCACTGTCAAGCTAATTTCTGATAGCATCGTGGGCACATCTTGGCACAACATGGGATTGCCTGGCGACTACGACAGCAATCCACGCAGAAGGCGCTACTTCAGGGGACGACATCCTTCCCACGCACTACGCTGAAATTGGTCTCGAGACGGAAAAGCTGACAGATGACTCCGCTTTGCAATCGGTAAGGAAGCGCAAGGAGGTGCAAGCGCAAGCTCAGGGATGAGGCTAGGTGCAACTGCAAGTCAGCGCAAATCCCTCACTAACATACATGGCAGCGCAGCTCATACAGGCTGTACTAAAACTGCGTTTTCCGTCATGGTGCGCAGCAATCAGAAAATGTCATGCGAATTTTGAGCGGCTCAGTCAAGCTCAGCATTAGCGACTTACGCGCTACAGCGGCAGACAGAAGCAAAAACGACAGTGCAAAGTGGCGAGCTTCAGGACCAATCCTCTACCGGCATGTTGCTCATGAAGGATCTAAGCATGTGTTGCTGCTCTGGTGCCTGAATGGCATCCCAACTGGGTATCTGCGCTTCGGAAGCCGGCCTAACGCAGACCAGGTAGAATCTATCAATGCGAGCCGAGCTCTCACGGATCGCCCAGCGTTTGTCACTGGATGCGCTCTTCACCAATTCATGTTCTCTGCAGGCTAAGGTTTCCCAATAGGTGCTTGAAGAAGTCATCTTGTGGTGACACGTGACGATGCGTCCGCTCACTAGCACACCAGTCCGATTCTTGGGGTGCATCACAAGTTCCGCAGCTTTCTTGGCCTCATCCCTTGCTTGGCCTTCATATCCAGCCCGACCAAAAAACGCATATGGCGTCTCAGCTGCTGACATGTTCACGGTTTCAGCACACGTACGCAGCAGCCTACCGCAGGTGAACACACCGATGAGAGTCACATCAGCTCCGCAGTGGTACCAGCGGTAAAAGCCCGTGCTTGCAGTGGTGGGCGCAGTCAACGGTCCGGGGAACTTGTCAGAAGAGTACTCCCAAACTACACGGTCACCACATGCCCAAACGCGTGCTGGCGTCTGAAACATACTTTGATACGGAAGATTCACTGCTACCATCGCTCTGCAGAATGAAAGCATGACTGAAGGTTGCAGCTGCCACAATCTCTGCTGGTCCGAATTGCGAAAATCTGCTGGCAACAGACTGAGCATGTACTGCACGCAACGCTGCAAGTCAGTGAGAATCACTCGCTGCCACGAAGAAACTTGCACTTGCAACCATCTGGCTCTACCCGCAGAAAACTTGATGAGTTCAGGCGAAGGAAGCTGCCAAAAGTGAGACATAGGACTGATCATCTGATCTTGCACCAACAACTGATACATGGAAGTCTCGTCCAGAAGCGTGCTCTCAGCTTGGCTCAATGTAAGTTCAGCCCCTGGATCACCCGGTGCAACTGCAGAGTCCGCTGTATGTCGAGCTACAATAGCAGCTACAGCCGCTGCAGGACTAGGCGTGTGTGACTGAGACAGCGCTAGCGGAGGTCCTGAAGCCTTGGATAACACTCCCGGAACCTTTGCAGAAACAAGCACTGGTGTGCCCACGTTTGGCTGCACAGGCAACATTCCTGCCGCGTCAAAAGGCAGTGGAACCGAAGGCGCAGGCTGAGGCGGGGGTGGCGGCGGAGGTGCAACCACAGGCATACTAGCTGGTGGACAAGTACCAGGGGCATCACCTTGCTGAATGACCATCGGCGGACTCAGCCATGTTTGGGGCGGATACTGCTGCTGAGCAATAGGATATGCACTCGGCGAAGACTCGCAAGCACGTGCAGCATCCACTTGCATTACTGCAGCATTAGCAGCATTGCCAACCCACTCCACGGGTGGGGCCAGAGAGACATCAGAAGTAACCGAAGATGCGCAATCAGAAGCGGCACGGGAAACTGGAAAGCGTACATCTACTGGATAGTCAGAACGTCTGCTGCTGACCACTGACTCTGACGCAGACACTGACGCTGCACCTCCATGCCCATCATCACGAACTACACGTCGGCGCTGCAAAGGTGGCAAAAAGGCACCAGGAGGTGCGCGATTTCGGTGTGTGTCCAAGGGCGAATGCTCCCTAACTCTGCGCCGACCCTCACGCGACCTGCTTCGACCACGTGGCATAGCTCTAGGCACTATAGGTACAAGCGCGCTAAGACTCACGTCTCCTGTGCTAGAAGCAACCGTCGTTCTGAGCAAAATTGAAAGTGAAAGCAAATCAGATCTGAAGCACAAGCTCAAGGCGCAAACGTGTTCCATCAAAGACTTGTAGGGGTTCAAGCGATAGCGCAAACCGCTCACATCTCAGCAGCTTTTTCAACTTGGGGACAGGTGCGTGACTAAGACCAATCCGAAGCGTTGTTTGAGTGAAACATGTTGGCACGATCAGAAATTCTACAATAGTCACAACACGAAACCTTTAAGTCGGTACAGCTGACGCAGCAAGTCTACCTGACGGCGGCGGTCACTAGGAGGCCACGCATATTTCTGAATCAGAGCTTTCCTGGAATGAAACCCAGCAACCCGCACTCGCATGGAACCAGCGCTGCAAAAATGGCGAATCTGCCATGGCATGATTGGCTGATTGTGTTGCACTGTACGCTGCTCCATTGATATCGTAAATCCAAGAAAGGAATGATCTGTAACTGCTTCCAGCTCAATAGACGATCCATAGAAGCCGGAGTGAAGGAATTCCCGCACTGTACCAAGTTGACTGCACGATGCGTCGCATAGCATGAGACGGTTGTCCACATACCTGCAAATAAAGATGTGGTTCGGAAGAATACCCTGCTGCGCAATCTGCAGCTGAAATGACCTTTGCCATACTCTTTCACGAAGAATTACCGGAAGACTGGATAGCACTGGAGATATCTGGTTGCCAATGCAAGTCCCACGAATTTGCCGATAACACTGGTGATTTGCTACAAAGACACCAGTCAGAAACGACAACTGCACAACGCTGACAACATGCTTGAGATGCAGCACACGTGTGTGCACAGAAGCACCACCCCTTGGCCTATGCGGCAGCGCTCTCTCTGAAGTGGGCTTGTTTGCACGCAGATCAATTGCAAACATGTCCGTTCCTGTAGACTCCACATACTGCTGAATCAGCACTTCCAAAGCATGCACAATCATGTCACGAGGAACACTGTTGAAAAAACCAACTAGATCATCATTGAACTCAAGAAGCTGCACATGAGTCGGCAAATCCCGCAGCAGAAAATGAAGTTTCCGCCATGTGGCGGGAAGTGACTCTTCGATGCTGGGCCAAATAGCGCGAACCATCAGCTGGATGACATAAGCAGTTGCGTTGAGTAGTTTTCGCAAAGGAGCATGTAAGTAGGACACAATGGTGCGTCCTTTGAGAAACTGTTTCTTCCGTTTGAGAAGCACAAATCCAACAGGCAGAGAACCTTTCAAGTCAACTCCCCACGGATACTGCCTCTTCAAAGCAGCTGGAATCTGCGCGAACAGCCATGACCGCAACTCATCAGAACTACTGCTCAACGGCTCAAACACTAGGGGATCAGACCACGTGCGCAAAACGCTAGCAAAGTAAAATTGTGGGCAGAACACCATCAGGTGGTTCGGGTGGTGATCCTCGCAGTGAACCACAAAGGGGTTCAACGCCTGCTTACATCTTTGTACCAGCCGCCAATCCAGCCGATGATGTTGCTGAACAGAAGCTGAATGTAAGTGCCACTGCTGTTTCAAAAACTCAACAAAGTCGTCCTCAAGGCACAGGGGTAAGCCATGCACTTTTCTCCAAGTACCAAACCCTTTGCAAGCGACACGCAGATACTGCTGCAGCGACGGAAAGAATGTAGAATTAGCGCTACCCTGTCCCAAAAACTGCAACTCCGAATGAATTGCTCCGAGCATTTCAACGCCAGTGGCCACATGTCCCTGCACAAAGCACACTGGAGACAGGCGATCTCGGAACTGAGCACATGGGCACGGTAACTGCTGAGTTCCATTCTGCTGCAGGAACTGATCCCACTTGGGAACATTGTGAAGCAAATCCTTGCAGGCTTGATGCTTGGTCTCACGGATTTTCCGACTAGGAAGATGAAAAGGCACAAGCACATGCTTGAATCTCTGAACTGTTGCACTCAGCCAACGCTCCAGACTGTGAGCAAATCCAGCGTGAGCAAGGAAAGGAATTCTCAAAGATGAATGACCACTCGGCCAAGTCATTAGTCGGTGCCTTACCACACCTCTAAGCAACTGCCGTACACGGGTCTTCAGCGGCTCTTCCAGACTCAAACTGAGACGAAGGATGGCATATACGTCGTCATCCACAAAACGCTCGCTGCGCAACAACTTCAAAGCTTCAAAGCTGGCTCTGGTGAAACTGGCAATGTCAAAGAGCAACTCCCACGCATGTCTACGGGTCACAGCAAAGCACAACGGCTGCGACGAAACATGGAGTCTCTTCCGGAACTTACGCCAGAGACGAACTCCAAATTTGCCGAAGGCTGTATGTCGCTGTTGTTTGGCCGGGCGAAATCCCAAAGCTGTACGTTTGAGAAATACCTGCACAAATGGATAGTTGAGCTTCGGTTGCCACTGCGAAATCAGTAGATGTTCCAATGTCCACGCCTGTTTGTATGTTGAACATGAAGCAATCTGTAAAAGTGTAAACTGCTGAAAACATTGATTCTGATGCCAGTATCTGATGGACAACTCTGCTTGCACTTCCTGTCCCTGTTCCAACTTACGCAGAACCGACATACGATTGGATTCGCGCAGAGTCACTGATACTGCTGTAGAACCAATGTACATCATTGCTGACGGCTGGCGATACTGCTGAATAGTGCCATAGCATCTCCAGTCGACTGCCACCTTGATATACACTGCACATAGTTCGCGAAATTTAGGCCACGAATACCGCATAGGAGTGACGTCCATGGACAATAACTTTGCTTTGAGAGCTTGTCCCCACGACGACTTCCCCGGCTGCTGAAAGTGAAACAGCAAAACTAGATGCAAAAGACCTTGCGACCAATTCACGTCTGCTTTCGGAAGATGCAAGCACTCATGTTTGAAAAAGGTAAGGGCTTGCCCAAGCAAACAAATGTCATGCAAAAGCTTCTGGCGTGTCAGAGTCCATGAGGTTTGCGTGCGCTCCACACACCAAGCTAGTCACGCAGCTTGGAACTTGGCAACAGCGATGCACTTGCTGAGATTAGTAATGTTCATGCGGGCAGCAAAGTTCGGATTAAGACCAAACACAACGGCTGCTGCACGTATCTCATTCTTGTCAGAACGCTCAGTCAAGATCTCAACCACATGCTTGACATGCTTGGTAAGCTTGCGGTACTTGCCCTTGTACTGAGGCTTGAGAGACGTAAGCCATTTGTCTACACTCTCGTTGGTGACGGCAGACGGGCGGCAGTCTTTGAGGGAAACCTTCGGCTTACCTTTGAGAAGGGAGCGTACTTCCTCAGCAGCCGAAGAGCCATCTGCTGTCTTACACTTCTTCCGAGAAGCATCAGACGCATCAGCTTTCATCACCCTAGTACTCGGACTGGATCCAGCTGCGTCTGCAGAAGCATCAACCTCTTCAGCTTTCCTCTTTTGCGGAGTCAGCGTAAGTCCCGCTTGCGCCAACTTAGCTTTGGCGCGTGCAAGCTCATCTTCTGTGTGGGAAGTAGCAGTCTTGGGCATTTTGCTCTTCATCTCACTCACAAGCAAGTCCACAAGAGCAGCCATGAACTGTGAGGATTGCTTGTGCTTGTCAGGAATGGCGACACCGCTCTGCTTCAAGCACTCTACTGCAACGCTGTCAATGTCAATCTTGGCATCACGAATGGCTTTAAGCAACTGTGTAGTGAGCACACTCTCAGCAGCACTGCGTGTCCACACAAGGGACTGAAAACGCCCTTCAGAAAGCATTCGAAGAGAAAACTCATTCAGTCCTCTGAAACACATCTCGTGCACTCTGATATCCTCAACTGGGCGACCGGCAAGGTTCGCCTTTCTTGACCAATCCGTAGGCTGCACAAGTCGATAAAACTGGTGATTGCCGGAACCTACTGCAGTCGAATCAATGAAGGTTGCGTCGCTTCGAAAGGATGCAGGGAAACTGGGCTTTGGAGCCGGCACACTCTCAGACCCATAGCTGCTGGCTCCTGTGCTTTCTTGCGGCCACCAATTGCCTGACTCGCGACCCTCACGACCCCACTGGTTGTAAGTGGGCTTGTTCCACTTGTCACCACTCTGCCAGCGGCTGGATTCTGCATTCCACATCTCTGCGCTGCTAACACGGAAGACTACAGCACTACAGGAACTTGAACACTCTCAACACGCTGCGTAAACAATGGTACCAACCAACACTCACGCAACATCACTTGGGTGGAGATAACCCTGGCTGAAGTCTCAAACAGAATGGATCGACAACCGGCGTAGGACCTGTTCAGTATCTGTTTTGAACATCAGCAGACTGTAGACACAGTCAATTTCACTCGCTCAAAGGTGCAGCAGTTGAGGGGGAAAGAATGCTGACAGGCTGTTGCTCCGATCAGGGAGCTCAGAGTGGTCAATCAAGACCATAGTGTCAGGCAGGCAATCCTGCTGCAGACAGTGCGATAAACGAATACTGCCTGGAGCACACTTGTGCAATCTCCACACCAAGTCTTGGGGTCCTGTTTACCTGGTCTACACCTCACAATCCTGAAGCTCCCATCTTGCTAAAAAGATCAGTCAGACTGAAAAAAATCGCAGGTACACAGAACTGGCCAAGTTCTGCATCCCATGAGATCAGGTAGCTTCATTGGATGTGGTCCCTGATCTCATGCCACATCCCCCTGCATGCTCTAACGGTAACAGCTCTTCACACTTGCTCCCTTGGCAACAGGGTTGGCACACACACACACACACACACACACGCACACACACACACACACACACACACACACACACACACACACAACCACACACACACACACACACACACAGACACACACACACCAACACACACACACACAGGACACACACACAGACACAGACACACACAACACACACACACACACACACACACACACACACACACACACACACACACACACACACACACACACACACAGACACACACAGACGCACACAGACGCACACAGACGCACACAGACGCACACACACACACACACACACACACAGACACACACAGCACAGCACACAGGACACACACAGACACACACAGACACACACACACACACACAGACACACACACACCACACACAACAGACAGACACAACAGAAACAGCAACAGACACACACACACACAAACAACACACCACACACACACACACACAGACCACAGACACACAGACACAGGAAGACACACAGACAGACAGGACACACACACACACACACACACACACACCACACACACACCCACACACCACGCGCGCCACACACACAACACAAGCACACAGAGACGCACACACACAGAGACGCACACAGAGACGCACACCACAGACCAGACAGACACACACACACACACACACACACAACACACACAAAAACACACAAACACACACACACACACACACACACAGACACACACACACACACACAGAGAGACACACACACACACACACACACACACACACACACACACACACACACACACACACACACACACACACACACACACACACACACACACACACACCCTCGCACCCACGCCCGCCCGCCCGCGCACGGACGGACCCCTTGGGTGTCGGGGCTTGTGCAAGGCACTGTCGAAGCACAGACAGGAAGTCTTGTTCTGGAGTTTGCTCGGCTTTTGTAGTTTTTGCCGTTTGGCACCTTGTCTCTGAGCATGTCGGTGGGGTCAGCTTGTACTTCTGAGTGCGATTGAGATCTGCAGCAAGTTGGCAGTCCGAATCTAGAATATAACCCATGCTGTGGTTCTTTGAACATTGTGATGGTTGGTCAACTTCTACTCCCTTGCAAGCTCCTGTTCAACCCAGTGAAAAAGCAACCACCAGAATCATTGAGCTGAACAAAAGCTACTGTTCCCGAGGCCTTTCGACCAAGAGGACCTCCGAGGGCCTTGTGGATGACCCACTCGTGACGCTAAAGAGCCGTGATTGACAGGACACCTCCGAAAGCCGGCGCTACTCCGGGCTCGGCCTCGGCTTGTCCATCAGCCGAGAGGCGTGCCGAGCTCCAATCGGATCAAGTGCATAAAGCCCAGTGTAGGTCATCCAGCAATGTACCACTAGGAAGCTTCCAGGCTCGGAGGCATGTGAAGCATCGAATCCTGCAAAAGGACGACAGGTTTGCGCCTGCAATTTCTGCACATGGTGCAGCATATTCCACGATGAGACAAACAAGATGGCGCGTGTAAGCTTAGTGCGCATGTCCTTGTGTTGTGAAAATGTTCATGAAAACTCAACTGACCACTACCAGCACGAATCCCAACAGATCAGACCGGAGCCTTCTCACTGCGAGGCAGGTTGTATACCCCTTCCTGTATTCATCGTCTTCGTCAATAGTTATTATAGTCATCGTAAATACTGATCATCCGGACTTTATGTTCATGCGCTCAAGAGTGGGGTCAGAGGTGGCTCGGAAGCACGGCGGTGATTTGGTCGTCGAGTCCCAGCAAGGGGTCGGCTCCACATTCCGTGCCGCCCTCGAAGCCCAGAAGCCTTTGACGGTCCTTTTCAGAGACACCTTCTCCACACTTTGGCCTTGTTGATTTGGGGTAGGGTTGATTCATTCCAGGGTCTGGGATCCTGCCTTGGGTCGCTTGGGGGCTCCTTTTATTACTTTAATAATGCATGGGAAGGGGGGGTCCTCATGGCAATTATAGGCGCAGAAGCGCAGTCTTGGTGCGGTTGGCTTATGGTGCAAGAGTGCAAAACATGGCACGAAGACCAGGGTAGTTATGGGCGTTTCATTCCCGCAGCCTGAGCATGAGGTTTCACTCTGCCCTACAAAATGAAGCAATGGCCTGGTGAGGAGGCCATGCGCTGGCAAATCAGACACCGAAGTGTTTGAGAAACTGTGTTGGCCATTTGTTGGAGTTTGGCTGTCCAACCAGCCGCCTGAGCGTTTTGGTTTAGCGGTTTGGGTCAGCTTTCTATGCCACTGAACTTTTCACCCGATCGCGGTTGTGAGCTCGATTGGACCTCAGTCACAATTTCATGGCTTGTTCCCGTGGGCACCCATAAGAAGTATCCAGGGCCTCAAGAAAGAACACCTGCATCTTATCAAACCGATTGCCCCTGTGTTGTTGAAGGCAGAAGACAACGACAGTTCGCCTCCACCAAGGATGCCAGCAGTTCCCTGGAGCCAGAAGAGCTTTGCATCGATCGCTGTCCTGTCGATGTGTTGCCTTCTGATGTGCCATGCAAGGCGCTGTCTTTGCGAGCAGAGCAAAGCGGAGTGCATCTGCGGCAGCACTTCAAGAATTGCGATTGTACACAAAGGCCTCGGAGGAAGTTGTTCCAGATCAGGGTCTTTCCAAATTTACATGGAAAGGATCTTTTTGCAAAGGCTAACGCCCAAGGCCCCGAACAGCATGGAAGCGGGTGTACTCACGTAGGAAGCGCAGGAAGGTCTGAGTCTCGGCTTCGGGGTGCCCAGGACGAAGAAGAAGAAGAAGCAAAAGGAGGCGACGGAGATTGCAGGCAGTCCTGCGGGTATAAGAAGGATGTCGATGGCTTGTAGTGCCCTTGGCCGTTGGGCTCTGGGTCCGCTCCCAAATGAGCACGCAGCGGAAGGAATGAGCTCCAAAAATGTCACGCTGCCACACGCCTAGGCGGAGCAGAGGATCCGTGTCCTAGAGGGGATGCTGAAGACGATGCCGAAAACGAACGAATCGGCTCATTCCCGGAACTGGGAGATGTGTACTGCGGCACGCGCGGCCACATCCGTCTGACAATTGCGGGGGCGTGCGTGTTCGCCGCGATACCCCCACGCCTTTTTCGATCCATGTCTCGCTCGACGCAGTGACGATGTGACGATCTTTCGGAGAATCTGCAATGTAGGGGGTGTGCCTTGTTTGAGAGCTCAAGTGGATTCCAGCTGAAGGTCACTGAAGGTGCGCCATAACAGGGAAGCGGTTATTGACACCGATTTTTTTAGCAGCTCAAATCTATATAAAGAGCGTGTCCCCTTCTTGCATTCTGGACAGGACGTGCTTCTAGATTTCCATAGGCCATAGGCCTTTGCACCCCACTCAAGAAGAAGAAACGCGGAGGTGCCTGAGGCTGAATATGACCTGCCACGAAAAAAAACCAGAGGTTCTCGTCCCTGTGGCGCGAGGCAACCCCGCGGTGGCCGCAAGGACTCTGACGGCACAAAGCAGAAACTCCAGCTCGAGCCTGGCTACAGCCAAAAGCTCTCCGGAGGTGGGAACCCGAAGGGTTTGCACCCCTCTCCCGCTATGGCCACGGTTCGTTGGTTTCTGGAATTCTTATCGACCATATCCACATACAAATGTGTGTGTAGCATTCTGTAGCATTGAAGCGCATTCTGTCTTGGCAGGCTGGCACATCACGCCCGCCGATCCTGTGCGTTGATGACGATCCAGTCCACCTCGAAACCATCACGCACCTGCTTCTTGGGGGGGCATTACCCGACGTCCCTGTAATGGCATTGCTTGCCATACTCCGCATTGATCACGCCCGATCACGCCTGTTGGCGTAAGACGTCATAGTGAGGTTGAAGATGGACAGATACGAGGCAAGGGCCTGCAGTTTGGTCACCGTGACGAGCATGGGCATTAAAGCATGGGCACTAGCCTGGGCACGGTCTTGGTGTGGTGAGAGTGCGCTGTAAGAATTGCAGGTACACGTGGTATCACACGGCCTGGCAGCTCTGGAGTTCCTCATCTCGCGGCCAGCAAGTCTGCTCCTGCTTGATGCGCCTTGGTTTGCTCGTGGCACACGAACCTTCCTGGCGCGCAATAGCGTCATGAGATGTCATGAGGTGATGATGCCCGAAATGAGTGGGCAACATGTGCTGCCATTCGGCTGCATGGCATTAATTTCATGCTGTCAAGAAGACAGCTACTGCAAGTCCAAGGAAGGTGGTGCGCAAGTTGTACACGAAGGAACAACTGCCGGTGATTATCATTTCTGCACTGAGCAGCCAGGCACGGATGGGACTCGCGCGGTGTGAAAAGCTTGATCAAAACGCCTGCCATTGAGGAGTCAATACGCGAGCTTCTAGCATTGGGGGCCAATGAGTACATCATGCGGCTTGGCACAGCTTAGTGGCTTAGTAAGTGGCAGCGGTAACAGTGAGGCCCCTGATGCACCAAGAGCGGTTTCTGTTGATGTGCCACGGGGCCTTAAGATTCTTGGTGTGACTAAAGGAGGGAAGGTCTAGAAGCAGGATGAGCAGGAAGGATTTCAGGACATGAAGCCTATGACCAGGCCAAGCCAAGTAAGGGAGCAGGGAGGATGGGCTGGGAGAAGCGTGGGAGTGGATTCGAACTTCGGAGCCCCTAGACTATCTGCATACCAAGACGGCCAGCTGAGCTGCTTCTGCGAGTAGCTTTTGGGGTTATAGTTATAGTTGCTGGTACCTGCGAAGAGGCGGAATGTAGCGGACCCTGCTAGATAGCATCCTCTCAAAACGAAGCGTGGAAGTAACAAGAAAGCAAGCACCCTCATTGACAAAGTAAGCCCGCAATCTGAGGAAGCCCTTTGGAAGGGACGAGATCCTGAAATCTGTTCGCGAACAGCTGAGCATCCGCTCTCTTGCAACACAGGAGTCGACGGCATCCAGTGGCATTCATACATGCTAAACATAAGTCGTATATAGTCGAGCATACATCGACTTTCTCTAACATGTAAAACCTGAAGGTCAACATGAACGAAATAATGTCAAGGACAATCATGACTATGATTGCAAGAAATTTTGTCGCATGTGCTGTCACATGAGTTGTCGCACGTGTTGTGGCATGTGTTTCCTTGTACAAAGAGATCATGTTGTGTGGTCGCACGCTGTTGCTGATTCGCAGCGTGCATCCCTCACTCGAAAAGTGCTGCATTTTTCTTGAGCGCGTCATGGCCAGGACAGGATGCAACAGTTGACGCAGCCATCTACACAGCCGGTTCCGCAGATGCAGACAGCTGGGACTGGTGAGTGACTGGTGTCTCCAAAGCCTGCGCGAAGTGCACGTTTCCAGTTTGTAAGCCCTCCATTGCCCAGGCCGGCGTTGTGTCAGATGCAGTGGTGGAAGGACTCTTCAAGGAAATGGAGTGCTGCGGATTGCACAAAGTTAGGTGAGCTAGGTCTCATGGTCGACAGCGTCAGAGTTCTTGTCATTCAGCCTGAGCTACACCCAGAAATGGGACAGGAAGTGCTGATCGAAGCACTTGCCCACTTTACCGCATGTTTAGGGTTTTCGCGCTGCTTTTGTTTTCGCCGCGTGCTGTTGAGTTTGAGGCACATACGTGCAGATCGGGATGCAGCTTTGGAGAGAACAGCAAAGCTGCAGCCGCCAAGCTGCAATTTTTTTTACTCTGGATGTATAGATATATACATACATGTGTTGATCACTGATGTTTTGTAATTACATGCGTACAATGGTATGTTTTCATTATATGCACACAAAAACAATATCTGCATATCCGCACACACAAGCATGTGTATATATTTCTATGACTATATGACGTATATGTATATGTGTGCGTATGTATACATAGAAACAGCAAGGCAGCTAACTCCAACTGAGCCTGTTACCTGGGCACTCGGGTCATGAAGGATTGTGTATGATAACATACATACATATATATATATGTATATATACATATATGTATGTAGATATTGCAAATGTATATACACATATCAGATAAGGTGCAGTGATCTGTTCTTAGTGGTTTGTAGGTTTCAGGGCGACTCGCCCAGCGCCACGAATGGTGGGACAGAAGCAACGACGGTCCGTCTTGGAAGAGCAAGCCTCCAGCATGACAGTGCACATGACAGGAAGTTGTCTTGGGAGTGGTGCATGTCCAGGTGGCCGATGTTTTGCCGGGGGGGGGGGGGGGGTTATTATCGAGCATTATGTCCAGTTGGTGTCGGCGCTGTCACACGTGGGAAACACAGGCGGCATGTGCAAGGTACTGTCGTTGGTAAGGAAATGTGGATTGTATCTCAGGGTCAGCAGTGCGAGATTGTGTTGAGCACGCTCCCGCGTCAGCAAGTGTGGCTCCACTCGGACACTGTGGATGGTGGGTTGGTCAACATCTTTGAGTTCATCTCTGCTCAGTTACGTCTCATTTTGAGGCTGCTTGTTGCCCATATGCTGGTTGCAGGTCAGTTCACGTCCCGTTGGGTGGGCCAGACGGATGAAGGCAATGCTAGGCGCAAGGATTCTGGCCTGATGCCTCATGCTCCGGCCCCCGAGTGTTCGTGCACTTGCTCTGTGGAGACCCTATCCAGAGAGGACCAGAGAGGTGCCATGAGGTGGCCATCTGCACCCCGAGCACACGCGAGAAGAAATTGTTGTTTCGACATCCGCACTCGAGCCCTGACCAACGGAATCCAGCACAGGATAACATAAGCTTGCAAGCAAGCATACAGGTATTAGACATTGCGAAGGTTGCAAAGATGGCAGCACTCGTCAACCTTTTCTACTGCTCGACTTCGATGCTGTAGGCACGCGATGTAATTTGTATGTGGTTTGCGCGGAAACGACCTACAATGGGGATCACTAGAGGATCTTAAGGATGGCCTGAGAGCACTCCACTCTCACCTGCGCGCTAGAAGGTGCACAGATACACAGTGAGAAAAGCGACTGCAAGGGGGGCGCTGATGCAACAGTAGCTCAGGCTGAATGGGACAGTCAACGATTCCGGACTGTGATCAATTATTATATGATTAATGGACGCCCGGGATAACATGAAGAGAATAATATTGTGGGCGCGCTTTGCCTTTATTATTATTGCGCCCTTACACACGTTACGTTCTCTCCCTTCACTCCCTTATTATTCCGTGAAGAGAGCAAAAAGCATATTAAATTAGCATATTTTATAAGGAACGCATGAAAACATGCTATTTACTTGGGCTTTTTGACGAACGAAACCATGAACCTGTTAACCGCACGAATGAGGGAGATGAAAAGGGCCCCTTTAAAGGACTTATTATTTGGCCCTTTTCACCCTTGCTGGTGCCCCATCTAAACCCTAAACCCTGCTGGCAATGGGCATATGCATGCTGGCTCCAGCAGGAAGCAGAACCACGGCGAGCGAAGCAACCATGGGGGCATGCCATGTTGATGCTCCGGGGCTGGTGGCGCACTCGCTTTCTCTCCTCTCCTCTCTCTCTTCTCTCCCCTCTCTCTTCTCTCTCCTCTGCTCTCTCTCTCCCTCTCTCTCTCTCTCTCGCTTCGGACCTCCCTCCACGACAATGACCGGTCATGCCTTCCCTTGCATGGCTCTTGTGATGATCAGTAGCAGCAAAGCGTTATGCAGAGACCCGGCCACAGAGGTATACGGAGCTTGGAGCTGCCTTGCCTGTGAGAGAGAGAGAGGGGCGGGGAAAACCTCCAAACCAACATGAGATAGGCATGCACTTTTTTCCCGACTCCCCAAGGAAACTGCGAGCATCGATAGCTGGTGTTGTACTTGTCAAACTCCGGTATCGTCGGGGGGGGGGGTGAGTTCCACAAGCAGTTTCCATTTTCACAATGATCACACCAGGGAAAATCACCGACAGGGGGACCCTGGTAAGCAGTATCACGTGGACCTCGCACTCGGGCGCCCTCGCACGCGGGGGAGCCCTCGCGCTTCCTCATGCCCAGCAGAAGAAGAAGAAGGAGAAGAATAAGCTAAATTAACTAGTGAATTTACCGTAATAATATCCCCTTTAATTAATCCTACTAATTATAAGATAACAAGATAAGAAAGAGAAAGAACTACGATAATATTTTAATGGGAAGAGAGAAAAGATTACTAAAAGGAGAAAATGTAATGAATGCAAGTACGCCCTCTATTAGTATTATTCTCCCCTTTACATTAGCATTAGAATGAAACCGCGAACGAATAAGAGAAATAAAAGAGAGCACAGTTTACGTTCTTCTAATACTAGTAAGAAGAAGAAGAAAAAGAAGAGAGAGAGAGAGAGAGCGAGTCTCTGTATCCGCGGGTTTACTTGGTGTTCTCCAGTGCGAGTCACCCAGGGGCTCAGTGTGTTTACGTTTAGCCTTGGCTTTCCATTTTCAATGTGTTGAACCACATGCTGCCATGTTTGGATCGTCACAAGTCTGATTCAGTGGGCAATGCTTGCTTGCATCACCTGTGTCGCCTTAAGGAAGCGGGTCGAAGAATTGGAGGAGATGCTGGGCAAGAGTCGAAGATACGAGCTGACAGAGGAGTTGTTCGTGGGGATGGGTTGAATTCTCCACTTTTCATTTGGATGCCTTTTCATGTACATGTCTCCGAGCGTTTTGAAGCACAACTCTCAGAGGAGCAGCTGCAGTTTCTTCAAAAATGCTGCTCTCGGCAGAAGGCTCGGGATTCCTGCACTAAAGCTTAGGGCCTAGGGGCTTTTCAAAATGTTTACATACCCCCCCCCCCCCCCCCGCCCTCCCCTACTTTGGACAATCCCTTGATGTAGCAAAGATGCCCTGGTGAAGTGTTTGGGATACTTGGGGTCGAATCGTGCGATGGCTTGCGCACAGGTTCTCCAGCAGTATCATGATGGCATCGCTCAGCAGATCAGCCGTATGGAGCTCCAGCAGCGGATGCAACAGAAGATCCTCAACTCTGTCACAGCTGTGACAAGTCCCACCTCGGACCGATCAGACCGAAGGGTGCCCTAGCAGTTGGTATTTGGGTTTTGGTGTGTCTCGAATGTGGGGTGATGTGGTGATCTCTTCCCTGGCCCTGCAGGACCAGGCAGCTGGAATAGAGACGCCGGGTATCTTTCGAGGCACGCTGTGGCCTGCGGGGTGTGTGACACAGTTGAGAACTCAGCTCAAAGAACAAAAAGAAGCCCGATTGCGCCCTTTGGAGGCAGCTTCTTGCCACCAGCTGCCAACCCCTACTTTCTCCAGATCTGCCAGGCAACGGGGTTTTTGGGGGCCCCGTGGGGCGTAACATGTACATACACATGTCAGTACATCTAGAGATATTGGAATAGTTTTGTATGAATGATGAACACATCTATAACATACAGAGGTGGATGTTTACATATACATCTAGAGAAAATATGTGTACATATATATATATATATGCAAATCACAAGAGGTAGAAGAGAAGCTCATGCACAACCTGAAGTGCATCGAGGAGTTGGCCGCAAAGCTGTGCTTTGGCCAAGTCCCCCACCAGTGTTTTTCAGCACCATTTCAGGAGCCACCCATGGTATCTCAGATAGAGCTTAGGGTTTAGTCCGAAAACTTGCACATTCTCCAGTCGTGCCTCTCTCTGTCCGACGGATGTTTGTTGTGGAGAAACCATTTCTCACCCACGTCCAGAGGCTCCAAAGATCCAACAAGAACCAGAACGAATGGACTTTGCCGAACTGCCCAGGGAAAGGTGTCGCCAGTGTGTTTGCTTTTTAGGCGATAGGTCCTTCATGTATGAGAATCTGGGCGCCATCAAGCAAAGAGGAGGGCTCCGGTCATCGCAGCCATCACTCGCGCACTCTAGCACCATATTGCATGCCGGATGTCTACCTGAAATGTCCTCCTTCACGACCTTCGGCTTTTTGTAGGGTTTTCGCAGGTTCTTTTCCGGAGGCGGTTGGTTCTGAGAAGCCAAGAAGCCAAGGCCGGATGCTGCAAGAGATGAGCTGCAGAGTCTGGTGCTGGAGCTGAGAGGGGAACCTCGGGTCTTTCAGAAGTTCTCAGATCCGGTTTAGGGTTTCCGGTTTAGGGTTTGGGGTTCACAAATACATAGGGTCTCGCTTTCTCTGGTTTAGCCCCTTGGTCATGCCCACGCAGAACAACCTGGACACCATCAGGGTATCACAGAACCTTGCGCTTATCAAGTTACTGCAGCTTTCAATTCCTAAGCGGGTGACGTATGCACTGATGGACAATTTCCGAACACTTTCCTGTCCGCCTCATGCCCTTTTCCCGCGTAAGTTAGCCTATTTTGGTCATGTTCTCCGAAGAAGTGAAGAGCACTTGACGTACCGAGCCTTGCTTAGTGGTGTCAGGGATTTTGAGTCAGGGAAACCAGAACCTTGGCGAAGTCAGCTGGCATGGTTGTGGGCCACGGCTTGTGAACGGTACCACTTGCATGCTCCTTCTCCTGTGAATGCAACATTGCATTTGCATTGCAACCACATAGTGGTGAAGTTTCAGCGTTTGCATATCTACATCCCGCTGTTGTGTAACCACAGTACTAGGACTGCGCACACGAGCTTGAAGCTGGTGTGCAACAATTCCCTCAAAAGCTGGCCCTGCGACCCTTTGCAAAAAGGGGTTAGGCTCCGAGGGGGGCACAGTTCCCCTCTTCAAACACTGCAAGCTTGAGCACTTATGTGCAAGACAAAATGCAAAAATTGGCTTCATAGCTACTTGTCACCCTTTGTGAGACTGCGAATGATTGGCCCAGGAGGTGCCGCCGTGTCCTTTGTCTCAGCGAAATCCTCTGCAGACAGCACTGCGCTGACTTCTGTCCATGCGTCCCGCATCTGCAGGTGGGGCCTGATTTTGAGAAGGATTTGCCCATCCTTGATTGGCTTCACGAAAGCGAGCTGAATGCAATCGACGCAATCTTGTCATGGGCAACCGCAAACTGGGGACAAGCAGCACGCCGCTCAGGACTGTCTAGCACCCATGTCGCCAGAGCTGCTCCTACGGTGAGCCTGGCCGGTCCATCTGGATGAGGCTGCCCCTGTTGCGATTTCTGCTTCCAGGCATCCATGTGAGCCAGCAGATGCTTCGCGAGCTCGCTGTTCTGATCGAGCAACCAAGTTAGAGTTGACCAAGCTTCCAACTCTCGAAGGCTGTGATCGTGACTGGCTAAGATTTGACACATCTGCTGAACTGTTGGCTGAGCACTTGAACCTGCTGTTCCGCCGATCCCTTCGGGCGCCCGACTTCTGGTCGACTGCGCTTCGAAGGCCGCGATGCGACAGGGCTCGCGACTGCCGGAAGAAAGTCCAACCCCGGCATGGCTATGCGTGCCGAAGTACCTGCGAAGTGGAGCTTGAGTACTCCGACTCCGAATGCTAGCAGCGGCAGCTTGAGAAGCGGTTTGAGCCTTCGTCTTCGCAGCAGCGTGAGCGGCTGCACGAGCTGCTGCTTCCGCAATCCTAATTCCTGCAACTGCACCTGCATGACCATGATTCTGCACAGCTTTGTGAATGCAACAACGGTGCCAAACATCACCCACGGACAGAAATGCTCGGCGTGTGATGTCTCGGCCGAGTGTTTGAGTGGAACCGTTTGCATCACACATTTGTGTATGAGTCGGCCTGGAGCAATTGGCGAGAGTCCCTGCTCCTAGAAGTCCCTTGGTTGCTGAGCTTGTATCTTGTGCAACGTGAGACGGTGGCAGATGGAGAATGCGGTTACAAAACCGTTTTTCTTCACAAGGAAGAAGGGTTCCTCACGTACCCTGTGCCCCACTTGAACCTTGCACATCTGCAGGCCGCCATTGCACATTGTCGAGTGATTCACGAAGCCCTGTGCGTTCACATCTTGATCATCATCCGATCGTGTGGTGTCATGTTTGAGAGCGCCCGTGTCGAGTATGTAGCGCGAGTATGGCGTGTCCGCCAGCAGAGCTGAGCAGGCTGTGCCAGCAGCTGCTTTTTCTGGCTTTCCCCACTCAGCCCAGATGGAAAAAAAGGGTTTAGGGTTCAGTGCTCAGCAGACTAAAGTTCTGGGGAAGCAATTTGGGCCTGTTGAGGAAACAAACAGCCTGCTCATTGGCATGGGAACCACATGCCACCAACTGGCCTGTGCTGACGGCCGCTTGCCCGAATGGGACATGGTTGCGGACGGCATTGATTAATGTCAATGTTCGTGTTGAGTATGAATATGTGTTAACTGTCATGGTCGAAAACGATGCAATAACCGTCGCAACAGCTTCTGATTTTCAATGTGCCTGTTGGGATGTCGGGGGTTTAGGGTTTGGACGAGAATCACGCCTCGGAGCATCCACGTCATGATGTGGCCCGACTCGCACCTCACTGTTCGCTTACTTCTAAGACTTTCAGGTCATTTCAGAAGTCTATTGTTCCCAGGTTCCTTCTTGGAAAGGAATCCCGACGGGTCGGGGGGGGTGGAGGTTTCGGTTCCCTCAAAGACCTCCGAAACGTGAAAGGTGCAGGGTTCTAGGTGGATGATGGTGGATGCATCCCTATGAAGGCGGTTACCACCCCTGCCATCGGAGGCAGGCTTGAGCATCAAGTACAGCAGCTTCAACGCGCCTTGGCAGGAAGCAGCTGAAAGGCTCTTGACTTAGCAGCCGTGGACTATGACTGGTACTAGGGCGCTGCTCGAGGACCATTTATTCCAGTGTCCAGTGAGTTCAGGAACCATACTTCCGCAACTCCGCATCGCTGCAGATCCTTACGCTGCCTCCCTTAGCATGTGGCCGCCCTCCCAGACCACAGTGCACCTGGGATGCAGACTCAACAGTTGTGAAATAATACGTGGAACAGTCGGGAGCTTATAAGGGGGGTGCATGCTCCGGAGCAGGTAGTGCAATCTGAGACGTGGCACGCGACGCTGGGCTTGCAAAGAGCAGCAGTTGCTGCACCGTCAATCTTCTGCAAGTCTGGAGGGACCAGCGGAAGAATTTTTTAGTTGGACAATGCCTCCTTTCACCGGAACATCTAAAAGATGCGCCGGTTCTGAATCTTATGATGGTCGAAGACCCTTCTCTCGTCGGTGCCCTCGTTTCGAACAGTCGCGTTCGGGCCGGCATGACGTAGTTCCCAGGCTGCCGCAGACGGCGGGCGGCGTTGAGCATTACAAAGACATGGAATGCATTCTCTCCTCCCTCCCATTGCACCCGCAGTATCTCCAAGTCACCAGAACTTCAGCCTGAAGCCATCGAGCCTTGCATTGCTGCACAGGCGGAGCGGAGAAGGCTTCGCACAGCTGGACTTCCACGCGTCTCGGCGATGTTAAGTGCTTGTCAACGAAACAACAGTGAAACAACCCGCGAAGAGCTATGCAGAGCTTCGAGCTCTGAGCCATGACATTCTGTGGCCATGGCCCGTCCTGAAAGGCCCGAGTGACGGGAGAAGAGGCGCAGTTTTGCGAGTGCACGGGCCCGTTCCTTGGGCTTCAACCTAGCCGCCTCGTCCCGAGTCAGGAGGCCTTCAGCAGGGAGCTCGATAGCATCTATGACGATGTCGCGGACTTGGCTGGGTATTTCGCCAGCTTGTGCACGCTGTCTCCTGTCACCAAACAGCCGGCTCCATGGTCAGCTTCCAAGCTACACCAAGAACACCAATAAAGCAAAGGCAAAAAAGGGAAAACGTGCTTCCTGCAGTGAAGAATGCAAAAGGAACAACTGCCCTGCGCAGAGGGCTGATGCACTACACTCAGTCACTCGTAGCTGAGTCCATGCGTGGGCTGACTGTGAGCCAAGATGAGGTGTCATCCACCATCGAAGGCCTTGTCGCAACAGTAAAAGCGGCGTTGAGTTCGATTCTGAGCTGTTTCGTGTGGAGGTTTCGGCTTCTTGGAGGTCAAAGCCACCTCCTCAAGCCAGGTGCAAGTGATCTTCGGCAGCAGTTGTGTTCTTAGCTGTTGTAGGTGTTCTGGAGCTGTTGTCAGTATGTAATATATATATATATATATATTTGTATAATGTATAGTGTATAATGTAGAAGGTATAATGTACAATGTATAATGTATAATGTATATTCATTGTATTGAATGAATATTGATACGTATATATATATATATATATATATATTATAGATATATATATATATATATATTGGCGAAGAGAGTTTCCGGGAGAGCGTCAGCGAGCCAATGGGAGTCCAAGTCTGCCCCCCCCCCCCCCCCCCCCCCCCCCCCCCCAGGCTGCAGCGCCAGCGAGGAGTTGTACGCACCAACTGCTTCGACTCTTTGGACCGCACCAACGTCCTCCAATACCAGGTTGGGGAATATTTTGGATCCTGTTGCGGAACCTTATAGGGTTTAGGGTTCAGGGTTCCAGAGCCAGCTGTCATTGGAGCGCTTCCTTCTGTTTGGCACGCATTGTTTGTTGAGCTGCTTGCTGAGCCTCGCACGCTCATTTTTGTATCAGTCTTCTGCTCTCTCCACGCTGGCCAGCTGATATGCAGAGTCCGGGTTCAAAAAAGGGTTTAGGGTTTAAGGCTTTTTGTTGGTCTTTATGTGTGTCGTGAGACGGCACCTTGCCGAAATGCCGTGCGCATTCGCAGGTCACCTGGCGATGGCTGAGAGCCCAGCTGCATGCACGCCAAATGCCTGTTGCTGGATCTTCAGGCAGGGACGGCGCTTGCAGGGCTAACTAGCGCTAGGTTTCGATTTTTTGGATGGCTGGGTATGGAGCCATATACTGTGTGCTTCACTGCGGTAATCACCATTTAAATCATGTAACGAACGTCCTGCTTTCCGGCGTCTTCCTGAACTAGAGCCGTATAGGGCAGGGAAAGATTGTGACAACACTTGCATCTTGACTGCACCATGTGCGCGAGGCTGTGCAATTATAGCAACTTTTCCGGTTTGCAAGCTGCAGATCAGTCTGAGGGAGCACTCTGTGATACAAGTGTCCTGCCATTGGTCAAGGCAGGTGTGGGTCCTGCTATAGTTCGATGCGTTTTTCGGCAATTCCTCCCGTATCTGCGAATGACTGTACTGGTGACATTGGATGTCTTGCCAGGGAATCGTTGAGGCAACCTTGGTTGTTCCTTTAATTGACTTGCCCACAGGCTTGAACCATGTCGTTCTAAGCATATGTTTGCAAGTGCTTGTTTGTGATCAGATGTAGTTTGCGATCTGTTTTGGTGCTGTTCGTACCTGAGCACCAATCGTAAATAAAGAGCAATCCAGAGAACCCAGAAACATGGTAGAACACAGCATTGTTGCTGGTTTGCTTTGTGGCCACATCTACCGTCACGTGTGGAAGGGACCAGTAGAGTTGCTTTGTCCAAGCTCCAGGATACAAGAGCAAGGCCGTGGTCGACAGTTCAACTTCTTCTTTGCAGGCAGTGCTCAGGAAGCGGGACAGAGACAGCAAGAGAAGAAGCCAGAGAGCCTACACACCATCTTTCCAGGAGTATGTGGGCGGACTTGGGCGATGCACTCTCAGAGCAGACGCTTGGAAGTGATCACGCCTGTCTTGTTTTGGGCAGAGACATGTTTTTCAGAGCTGCGACAGGCCAGTTTTGCTTTTGTAAGCCACGCATCCTGATATCGCTGTTGCAAGAAGTCGCCAGCTGCGATCGTGTTTGCCAGGGTTCTTAAGGTACACTGGCACAGCGAGTACCATGGGTGCAGCTCTACGCCAAGGTGCCCGAACACATCCGGGCACAGGGCTAGGGTTGAAACCGGAACTAACTACAACACTGAGTTGTCCATGCAGAGGCGGCCACACGACACGCGCCATGCTGGAGAAGGGTTGGCGTGCAGTGAACCGGGCCAGCCCCTGAGTGGGCAAAACATGGCAAGAATTTTCTGTCCAAGCCTTTTCTGCGAGTTTTCGAGGCTTACTGCGCTCACTTCGAAGACGATGCGCGGCAGTCGGCCTTGCAGTTGCTCTTAGGCAGCCACAAGCTGACAAAGGCCAGGGAGAAGCGCTGCACAGAAGCTTCACCTGAATCATCTTGCGATACCTTGCGGCATCTATTCGTTATGCATCTCTCATACATCTGGGGAAGCTCTTTTTGGAAGCTATAGGGCTGTGTCATTCTATGGCTCTATGACATTCGATGTTTCCTCGTTGCTGATGCAGGTGCCTTCCTCGCAGATCCGCCGAAGTCCCCAAGGAAAGTTCCGCTTCGCCCTGGCCACCTGGAACCTCCATGGCCGCACACCCTGGGAGTCGGCGGAGACCTTGCAGAGCCCCTCTCCTCTGAGAGAAAGAGTTTAACCAAAAAACAAGTTTGACACCGCTGTATGCCACACACAATGCGACTCAAAATCTGCCGTGACTCAAAGTTGCTGCGCTCGTTCCCAGGTTTGATTCGTGGAGCTTGCGAGGTCAATGGTGCCCGAGAGAGCCCAGATGTCTTTGTGTTCTGCTTTCAAGAATTTTCAGCATCTCAGCCTCATCTCGGTTGTCAGCGAGCACTCGTGCCGCCATGAGTCCGCTATGTTGTTGCAAGTCGCCCAGGAACTGTCTGCCACCAATGTGGTCCTGTTGGCCTCTGGTGATGAGGTTCGGCAGGCCTGTTGTTGGGATGTTGCGCTCCGTATCTGGTGTTGCCAAGATTGCTGCGACGGCGATCTCAGCTTTCAATCAACCCTTCTCCAGTTGGCCTTCTTTTTGGCTCCCTCTGACCTGACTCTTGAAAGGGAGTTCGTGAGTAACATACTTGTACCTACAAACACCAAAAAAGGGTGGTCTTTGTGCGTGTAGTGAGAGGTTCTTCTCCCCGTTGAGTCTTCGAGGCACGGTTCGAAGCTGCGGCGGCCTCCGCTCTTCACGCCGAACTGGGCGAGAGCTTCTGGGAGCTGCGAAGTTTCGGAGACCCGGTGAAGATGCGCTGGTTTTGAGGGAGAAGAAAAAACAGGGGTTTGTGAAGACCAAGTGGATCTTTGTTATAAACCCTGTGCCTTGTGGGAGTCTCGGAGGGTTGAAGCGAAGGGCGACAGGTTTAGGGCCTCGATTTTGGACAAGGACTCAGGACCAGGAAGCGGGGGCATCTCTAGGCACCCGGAAGGGCTTGCACTTTTGGGTTTCAGGGTTTATGGGCTCCACAGGAGCTTTTGGTTTTTTTTTTCAGCCTCGCTCTTTAATCACACTCTGCCACCCTCCTCCCCCTCCCCCTCGTTAGGAATGGTGGGGCTCTTCGTGTCCGTCTTCGTGGCGGCGCGCCTGGCCAAGTCTGTGAAGTCCGTGTCCGCAGAGCGCATTCGCTCTGGGCTTTATGGCCAGGCTGGTAACAAGGCAGGGGTACTGCAGAGTAAGATATGTAAAGATGCTGCGCGTGATCCTGACTGTTTCTCTGGTGACTTGGGTACCCTACGGCTCTACTGTGGCTCCAATGTGGCTTCTCGCCAGGGGGCCGTGGCCGTAAGCTTCAAGATCGAGGAGTCTCCTGGCCTGGGCGGCATCCGAGTTCGCTGATGTTCGCTGCATGCTGCATCCTTGTTTTCGAGCCAAGCGTGGGGAATCTAAGGACATCTGTGTGTGCAATCAGCCTGCACTTGGAGAGCGGTCAGCAAGCCAAGAAGGCCCAGGACTGCACCTTTGCTGAGGCATTGCTTCTCGAAAGCTGGCTCCGCTGCAATCCTCCCATGTTTGTTTCGATGTTGTTTTTTTTATTTTCCCGGCCAACGCCCGAGCTTTTTTTCTCCAGGCCTGCTCGC
This sequence comes from Symbiodinium natans, assembly GCA_905221605.1. Lineage (NCBI taxonomy): Eukaryota > Dinophyceae > Suessiales > Symbiodiniaceae > Symbiodinium > Symbiodinium natans. Next base: position 31,075 of record CAJNDS010000216.1, on the reverse strand, counting down.
ATTTTAGACGAAAGTTGAATCGCACTCGTCTAGAGTCTAGAGACCCTTTAGGCGGGCAGGGACGCGCTCGCCATCCTTGCAACTGTCGTCGCCTTTGGACTTCTGGGCTCACATGGCATAGTTGCTCAGAATCAGTAAACAACCAGAACCTTCACAGAAAGCATGCGAACAGGAAACTGAGAACCTGGTGGCAATCCGCATGAAATCGCTCTAACCCCAGAGTCTTGGAGACCAGTCTTTGGACCGTTGCCCTGAACCCCAGTTTTCCGAGTTGCTCTGAAGCGTGATGTGCCCCCAACACCGAATGCAATTCTTCAGGGGCCTCTTTTGCAGTATGTTGGAGCACATCTAGCGCTGCCCCTCCCTAGCAGAATCCTCAGTGGCTCAGTGAGACATCGGCATTGCCTCTGACATGCTTGGCAGCATCGAATATGTCCGAGGCCCCCAACAGGACCAAATGACTTGTCGCCCCAGCAATCCGTCCTATACTTCCCCCAATGCCCCACACTTCTCCTCGTCAGGAGCGTCTCGAACAGCTCCGCGAGATTCTGCAAAGTGTCTCGTCAGACTTTCGCAGTGGCTTCTGTTAACCTACGGCTTTCGTTCCTCGCAGCTGCTACTGCCTCCCATGAAAGAAGCGCGAGTCAATCTTGCCGACTTGCAGCGACGTACTTCAGTCAGCTCCAATCAGTTCTCTCGAGCGGCGGCATGTATACAGGACCCCCAAAATCTTTAAAGGGTCGAGAACGTTTTGGTCGAAGAGCCTGGCAGCTTGCGTCAGGAAGTATCTCGAGTGGCCTCAGTGCTTGGCAGGTGTGCGGCACGAGGACAAGAAGTATGACGTCATGGTGTTGGGCTCCTCGCTTAGACTGGCCTTCTTCCAGATGGCAAATAAAGAGAGATTCTGAGTTTGAGCAGGTGGTGACTTCAACTTTCGAGCCACCTTCCCGGCGGGCATGGGGCAGATTCCCCAAGTGCTGTCCGCAGGATGAGTGATGTGCGGTGATGATGCATGCACGTCGGTGTCTCCCTCTTGAGAGTAAATTAGCCTGTATCTCTGAATCTGAACCCTTTGACCGAGAGTAGAATGATGGAGAGAGGATGGGAGAACCCTGGCGCCACCGGAACTACTGGAAGCACTGGAAGCTCACAGAGGGTCGGAGAAGGCTCTTTTCAGACCAGCGAGGAGGTGCTGCGACTGTTCCGCGAATGCACTCTGCCTGCATGCCGCGTCTCGCATCTGTGTGTTACATGGGGTGTTCAAGCAGGTCGCGATATTGGTGAACCTCACCCTTGCGCTTTTCCAAGCTGAGCCCAGGTGACGAAGTGACCGCCGTAAGCAGCAGGAGCAGGCTGGGCCCCCTGCAGTACCCAGGCTATCACGCCTTGATTTCAGCTTCCCAGCACGAGCCACTGGCACCAAGAGAACCCTCGAGAGACTGAAGACGACACGCCCATCAGCGGCGATCTCTTGTACCGACTTCTTGGCCTTGTGGGGTGTAAATTCAGCGTTTTCACTCCTAGTGTAGACTGGTTCCCCCCCTTCCCCAAAAGATCCATATCTTGATGGTGCTGATTACATTTACATTGCCCATTCTCGTCTTGAAGCGTCCTGAGCTGAGACACCAAATCGAAGATTGAAGATCAAAACGCTTTGTTGCCTAGAATCTTCGGTTTTCCATGTTCGACTTGACGTCTTGAACTGAAATGACTCTCGAAATTGCTGCCCCACTCAATGGCTGGAATGCATTTTTAAGGTGTGGAGTTTTTCCGCCCAGATCTGTTCCCGGGCCCTCTTTACGCTGACGTTAAGTTTTTCTCTTGTGCTGATTGAATTCTGCGGTGCCCCAAAACTAGGAACCAAGAACCCAGACCCAAGGACTCTTCTTACAACACCCATAGTCCGACAAGAATCAGCAAGAGTATGGCCTACACCATCCTACACCGCGTCCCGCGCAAATTGGCCGTTGGAGCTCCCGAGCTGCTGTTCCCTCGGGAAGTCTGCCTTCTTTGTGTCGGCCTTCTTAGTGGAATGCATTCAAGTTCGTAGGGCAGCCAATAAAAGCCTCAACCCTAAACCCCAAACCGGAAACCCTAAACCCCAAACCCCAAACCCCAAACCCCAAACCCTAAACCCTAAACCCTAAACCTGATCGTTTGTGTGAGGCTGGAGCTCCAAGAGTTGCTCAAGGAGTGCCCGGAAAGACTTCTGATACATCTTGGTACATCTTGGCATATTTTGGTATATGCTGGTATATGTGGGTACATCTTGGTATATCTTGGTATATTTTGGTACACATGTTGTTACTAATGGTGCTATCGTGGAGTGGTGCAGTCACATTCCCGTCTAAGGCAGTAGCACAGCGCGGGTTCAAAACAAAATGTTGTTACTAATGTTGGTACTACTTTTCATGAGAGGGTTCTTTTTTCGGCTCCTTTCCTTTCTCCCTCTCTCTAAGCCGCCGTTTTCTTTGTTGAAGGAGTACGCCCTGGTGGAGGGCCCTGTTCGGTTCCCCTGCACCTACCGGCTGCTGGAAGGTGCGGAGACGTGTCAGAGATTTCAAGGCCTTTCAGAGATCCCTAAGGGGAGGTAAGAGGGGTTTAGGGGGCGTTTAGGCAAAGTTTAGGCTGTTTGTTCGATGGCAGATGAAGTGATCTCATGGTTCTCTGCAGGACAAAGTGCCTACGACCGAGAACGCCAACCAGCCTGGTGCGACCGCGTGCTCCACTCCAGAGTGAGTGTGGTGAGGAAAAGCTGCTCGGACTCGGCCCCTGACCGCTGCATACGAACCTTCTGCAAACAATCTGATTCAAGGTCCTTCTGCTTTCCTGCCGTTTTCGCCTAAGGCTACTGCGCTCTGGGACATCTGAAGCAGACGGACCATCGTCCCGTTTGTGCAGCCTCACTGCATTTCATCCTTGTAACTGGCGTCGTTTTGGGGGGGGGGGGGGCTTTGGCAACAGTTGTGCAAGGTCATTCGTCGGATGTTGTTGTTGTTGTTGGGTCGGAGCATGTCGGACACACGTCCATGCCGCTTGTTTTGCTGTGTTCGAACTTTGAACCACTTAACAAGAGAGGGCACCGGAAAGGTCACGGATGCATGGAAGCAGTGTATTGCTAGAGCATATTACAGTGGCACAAACATGCTGAAGCTCTCTGCTTCATCTCCAAAGGTTGCAGCAACAAAGATCTCGGCATGTCTTGGCATGGACTCCTTGAGCACATGGCATGTTAGGGGTCCATGCGATGGCGAGACTGCTAGACTGCGAACTGTCGCATGTTTAAAGCCTAAAACGCTTTGGAGCGTTCCAACTGTTGCATCCGTTGTCCAGTTGGTCTCGGATGCCTCGCAGCCACCAGGTGATGCTCGAACTGCTCCTGCTAGCTTTGCCACGGCCCAGCGCGAGCCCGACAGGGACCGATGTTACAGAGCCGCCCTGAAAGGCTGACTGAACAAACTTGACCTCACGACAGAGCTCGCGGGGTTCAAGAAAGGGCACGACACGACCATGTGAGACCTGGAAGGACTCCGACCTCAGATCTCGCCAGCCCTCAAGCCTCGCCAGCCTCGGAGGCCGAAAAATGGAGAGCTGCTTCGGAGCAGATGTTTGGGTTTTTCCTGTCCTATCAGTTTCATTGCTCTTGGTCTTGTGATGACTATATACATTACGATTCTTATTCTGATCGTTGCTGGTACTTGGTTCACTTGACTATGTCTTCTTTGATCTACGCTGTGCTATTTCGATCTCTCGGAATGTCTTGGGCCAGGCTGGGGCTGCTCCCTCCGCCGGTGCCTCCCCTGGGCCTTTCGGCGTCAGCCACGCGGAGCCGCGGGAGGCTCCCCCCCGTAAATCGTCCCGTCGGCCTTACTTTCTGCTCACCTTCGGATGTCCGCATAGGCGGCCGCGGAAACGGCTACAGCTCCACCAACCCTCCCGATGCCACAAGAGGCCTCCGCAGTCTGCACCTAGATATATCCGAGCTTCTTCAGCGCCTGCGACGCCCGAGGACCTGCTGGATCTCGGAGAGCCTAATGTTGCGCCATCGCCAAGCACGCCCATCACACCCATGCAGATTCCGCAGACACTGCAGACAGGAGCAGCGCCATCTTGAAAGGATAGTCGTATCTTTGCCCAGTCCTCAGGACAGCTGGTTTTGGCAAAGTTCCAGACTGGCTGGTTTTTCGCCAACGTGACACGCTGCTCGGCAAACTGTCAGGCGATATCAGACGGTATCAGGCGATATATCAGATATGAGTCAATGAGGAAAGCTCCAATACCAGCATTGCCTTCAGCCAGCTTGCTCGGTGACTCAAGGTTATGATGGCAGCACTGCTGATGTTGCCTGGTTAAGACCACAAGGGACGGTGTGGGGCAACAAGGCACCAGGCAGACAAAAACACGTTCGTGCCTCTCAAGGTTGCCTTCCGGGTTGCTGTTGGGAGTAGTGCTTTGCAGTGCCTTGCGGTGCTTTGCAGAACTTCTGGCAGCGCCCTGCAGTGCCTTCCCGAAGAGGCGGAGATGTGCCGCTACATGTGCTCCACTGGGGCCGATGAGACGCTGCACGGCGAACGCTTGCACGTGGCGACGCACATCAGGTGCGGGTATTCCATGAACCCATAAGCGCACTGTGCCCTGTGCCCCAGCACAGCCTCACGTAGTGGAGAGGCAGCGAGAGAGAGAACCTTGTGGCCCAAGGCTCCCTGACGAGCTACCGAGCCCGAATGGAGTGGATGGCATTCAGCCTGCGCCCCTGTCTACGCCGTCGGCGTCTGTTAGCTCCGTTGACTTATTGGGCTGACCGGCTCTCTCTCATTGGCTCACCATCTCAACTGGGGGCTTCGCCGCGAGTGGGCAAAAAGAGCTCAACTAGCGTTATGAGCGTCCACACACTTCAAATGAAGTCTCCTCATCTAGCAAGCTTTGGAAAAGGGCCGCTGAAGAGTGCGCTCTCTTGACATGCGCCCCAAGACCTTGTAACAGTATGTAACAGTCGCAGGACGTCAAGATTCGCGACTTGAAGTCCACAGGTGCCCAGAAGATTTTTCAGGACTCTGACAACAAGTGCTTGCAAACCTTTTATCACCGGCCATGTACAGTCCTTGCCAAACAGGACAAGCTCGCAGCACCACTCATTGAAGCGATTGGCGAGTACTTCGAGCGCCTCGAAGCAGCCAATGAGTGTCGTCGGCTTTGTCCCATGCTGGATTTCGCAAGGAATGTCTGTCGAAGGAACAGAACACATCCGAGGCTACCCCCGAAGAACGTGGTGGTTGACGATGCCTTCATTGTCAGGTACGCAACAGACTCACAAAGGGGCCTGTCGTTACATCGTGATGGTGCAGCTCTCAGAGGGGAATCCACTGTGCCTCTGGGCCGTCTGGGCCGCCCAAGTGCTACCAAGGATCCATTGTCAGTGCAATCATCACCCTCTCCGACGAGAACCCTGGCACATGCTGCAACTCTAGGGCCCCCCCCAGCCTTTTGCATCCTTTTGCTACACCAGAATAGGCAATCTCCAGCTCCAAGCACATTCTGCGTCGTGCAATTTGATCTGAGGAATGATTACGTCGGAGGCGGCACGGAGTTTCTGGACGGCAGCGTGTATCGACCATCACAAGGTGCCCGAACTTCATGTTGGTCTCCGCACGACAATAGGAGCCACACCAGAAGGCCCCATTCAACAGATTGACTCTGCAACAATGTGTACAGCCAGCAAAGCATGCACAGCCCGCGATGGCTCATAACACAGCAAGTTCCGTTTCATGATCCTGCGATAACTTTCCGTTGTCCTGGTCCAAAGGTCCTGAATGGATGGAACCCCGGTCGTACAGCAGTCCCCAATCTTCCTAGGAATCGTGTATTTGTTTACTTCTGTTCGGTTATATCTCGTTCCTTCACGGTTTTGACATAATTTTCCTTCCGGCACAAGAAAGAGGGACATCATACAGTATTAAGCTTCACGTTTGCCATTATCTCGCGCGCAGAGACCGTAGGAAGAGATGGGCCAGTTTTCGGGGCCCTTGCGATCCCGACAGACAATGGCACGTGGCTGCTCTAGAGATGGCACGTGATGAAACAAGGTCTTTCAGCTTGAGCAGCAAAAACACTGGGCGCCGGAGCACATACAGCCCTCTGCCCTCGAATGAAGAGCTTACGGCTAGCCGTAAGTTAACAAGGAGGCGAGTTTAACAAGCTAGGGCTTCAGCCGCTTCCTGCTAGATCGCTTTGACCGGATCTAAGAATCTAAATTAAGCTTCACACCTTCCAGGAGGCGGCATCCTTTTCGGAGGGCAACGTCTACATGGCGGAGTCGAGATCGAGCGCGGTGCTCGCTGCGAGCCTGGAATGATGCAGGGTTGGGCCTGTTGGAGAAGACGGCCACTCAACCCTGTAACTATGCATGCAAGGGGACAAGTCGGATAAGTGGACGAGTCGGACTAAACTCCAAACACCCAGGGGCTAGGCATAGCTCCTCAGACGGGCCCCTTGCCCAGGTTACATCTGCACGGTCTTCTTCAAGCCTGGCGCTTTGTGCTAGAACTGTCCTTCTGCCCTTCGGCACCATTCGGCGCCTCTCTCCATGCTTGTTGCCGAGGTGTGGTGGGCTCAGCTGCCGAGCAGCTGGGCGGCACAAGGCTGCAGGTTAACAGCTTCTGACTCACTTGCAAGCTTCATCTGAGGACATGGCCGTAAAGAAGGACAAGGAAGAGGAGACCCAAGCTTTGCGCGTGGCCATGTTGCAGCTGCACATTACACACTAATCATTCATCTGCATCAGGAGGGAGATCCAGGCATGTGGCGTACGCTTGCCAACTTCATGGGCGTTGGCGAGTGAGGTTTGCATCTCTCCCCAAACTGGTGCTGTCCTCATTGTCTTGCTATCTTGAAGCACAGAAGGCTTGGGACATGCTTGAATGTTTCTGGAAGCGATAGACAGGACAGCACACCTGAGTTGCAAAGCCTGCGAAGCGGGCAGCTTCACTCCACCGGTCAGCCCATCCCAGCGTAACTCCGAGGGCAACTGGGAACCGGGACCCATGAAACACTTGCATACACACTGCCATGTCCAGCAGGAAAAGGTGTGAGTGCAATAGCTTCTGACTGCCAGCCTCTGTTGTTCAGCGCCAGTCAGTGAAATTCGACTCAAGCTGTCGGAGACTTCACTCAAAGCCGCATGGCAACAAGAGCAGCCTCCCAGAGAGAGAGCACTGAGAGCACCGTCAAGAGAATGCCACGAACGCCACGATACCGTGCAGTGCAGGGTAGTGAGGCTCGGCCAGCATGTCAGACGGAGTACCATGGACTTTCTCGAGGCCTGGGTAGGCGGTCGTTGTCAATCAAGAGATTCGTATAGCAGCACTCGCAGCAGGCCTCGAAGACCGAGGATAGCAACAAGGTGCTGGGGCATACCTGGCCGCAAAATGAGTGAGTTTCGGCAGCTTTTCTTGGTGATTGTGACGGAAGTGTATTGCGTCATGGCAATGTGCTGAAAGGTGCCAAGCAATAGCTCCAGAAGTCCTTCCCCGAGAGAAGAGAGAAGCAAGGGCTCCGATCGGGGGCTCACTCTGCCCAAGCCATCCAAAAGCAAGACGCCACCCAAAGAGCGGGGTGCCCATGGAAATCAGAGCGATGCGTCAGCCAGCAGATTCTTTGGAGTTCCGGCTGCAGCGGGAACGGTGACAGCGAAGCAAGCAACAGCAGCATCAGCTGCAGCAGGCACGACACCGCCTTCGCCGCGCTCTGACAAGCAAGCCTTCCTGGACGTCTCAGAGCCTCGTGCAGAGACTCCGCGATCTGAGCCGGAGCAACGTGGTCCAAGCGAAGGCGGCGGTCTTAAGCTGCCCAAGCCATCCAAAAGCAAGACGCCACCCAAAGAGCGGGGTGCCCATGGAAAGCAGAGCGATCCGTCAGCCAGCAGATTCTTTGGAGAGGTTCCGGCTGCAGCAGGAACGTTGCCAGAGAAGCAAGCAACAGCAGCATCAGCTGCAGCAGGCTCGACACTACCTTCGCCGCGCTCTGACAAGCAAGCCTTCCTGGACGTCTTAGAGCCTCGTGCAGAGACTCCGCGATCTGAGCCGGAGCAACGTGGTCCAAGCGAAGGCGGCGGTCTTAAGCTGCCCAAGCCATCCAAAAGCCAGACGCCACCCAAAGAGCGGGGTGCCCATGGAAAGCAGAGCGATGCGTCAGCCAACAGATTCTTTGGAGAGGTTCCGGCTGCAACGGGAACGTTGCCAGAGAAGCAAGCAACAGCAGCATCAGTTGCAGCAGTCTCGACACCGCCTTCGCCGGGCTCTGACAAGCAAGCCTTCCTGGACGCCTCAGAGCCTCGTGCAGAAACTCCGCGATCTGAGCCGGAGCAACGTGGTCCAAGCGAAGGCGGCGGTCTTAAGCTGCCCAAGCCATCCAAAAGCAAGACACCACCCAAAGAGCGGGGTGCCCATGGAAAGCAGAGCGATCCGTCAGCCAGCAGATTCTTTGGAGTTCCGGCTGCAGCGGGAACGTTGCCAGAGAAGCAAGCAACAGCAGCATCAGCTGCAGCAGGCACGACACCGCCTTCGCCGCGCTCTGACAAGCAAGCCTTCCTGGACGTCTCAGAGCCTCGTGCAGAGACTCCGCGATCTGAGCCGGAGCAACGTGGTCCAAGCGAAGGCGGCGGTCTTAAGCTGCCCAAGCCATCCAAAAGCAAGACGCCACCCAAAGAGCGGGGTGCCCATGGAAAGCAGAGCGATCCGTCAGCCAGCAGATTCTTTGGAGAGGTTCCGGCTGCAGCGGGAACGTTGCCAGAGAAGCAAGCAACAGCAGCATCAGCTGCAGCAGGCTCGACACCGCCTTCGCCGCGCTCTGACAAGCAAGCCTTCCTGGACGTCTTGGAGCCTCGTGCAGAGACTCCGCGATCTGAGCCGGAGCAACGTGGTCCAAGCGAAGGCGGCGGTCTTAAGCTGCCCAAGCCATCCAAAAGCCAGACGCCACCCAAAGAGCGGGGTGCCCATGGAAAGCAGAGCGATGCGTCAGCCAACAGATTCTTTGGAGAGGTTCCGGCTGCAGCGGGAACGTTGCCAGAGAAGCAAGCAACAGCAGCATCAGCTGCAGCAGGCTCGATACCGCCTTCGCCGCGCTCTGACAAGCAAGCCTTCCTGGACGCCTCAGAGCCTCGTGCAGAAACTCCGCGATCTGAGCCGGAGCAACGTGGTCCAAGCGAAGGCGGCGGTCTTAAGCTGCCCAAGCCATCCAAAAGCCAGACGCCACCCAAAGAGCGGGGTGCCCATGGAAAGCAGAGCGATGCGTCAGCCAACAGATTCTTTGGAGAGGTTCCGGCTGCAGCGGGAACGTTGCCAGAGAAGCAAGCAACAGCAGCATCAGCTGCAGCAGGCTCGACACCGCCTTCGCCGCGCTCTGACAAGCAAGCCTTCCTGGACGCCTCAGAGCCTCGTGCAGAAACTCCGCGATCTGAGCCGGAGCAACGTGGTCCAAGCGAAGGCGGCGGTCTTAAGCTGCCCAAGCCATCCAAAAGCAAGACACCACCCAAAGAACGGGCACATGGCCATGGAAAACAGGGCGATGCATCAGCCAGCAGATTCTTCGGACAGGTTTCCCCTCCAGAGGGAACGGAGAAACAGGCAGCGCCAGTGTTGGCTGAGGACGGCACAACGCCACAAAGTTTTGCAGAAGAGCAGCAGCCTGTCGAGCGAGGTGGCTTCACGGGCGGTAGTATCGTCGTCGGAAAGGTTCCAAGCAATGCGGAGAAGGAAGCAGATTTGCAAGCAGCATTGTCAACACCTAGCCCAAGCAAGTTGGCCTTTCAGGCTTTGTCGCATTCCGCAACGGAAGGCGGTGCCAGCGACACACAGCCAAGTCAATCAGCCGGTTCTCCTGAAGAGCAGCCACCCGTGCATGGCGACAAGGTAGATTTGATGGCCAGCACATTGGTCGGAGAAGTTCCGAACAGCAATGGAAACGAAGTGGAACAGCCAGCAGCTTCGTCTAGCCCAAGCAAGTTGGCCTTTCAGGCATTGTTGCATCCCGGAACAGAAGGCGGTGCTAGTTCGAGTCTGCCCAGTCAATCAGCCGGTTCTCCTGAAGAGCAGCCGCCCGTGCATGACGAAAAGGCTGATTTGACGGCCAGCACACTGGTCGAAGAACAGCCAGCAGCTTCGTCAACACCTAGCCCAAGCAAGTTGGCAGGCGGTGCCACTGTCAGACAGCCCAGTCAATCAGCCGGTTCTCCTGAAGAGCAGGCGCCCGTGCAGGGCGAAAAGTTTGATTTGATGGCCAGCACATTGGTCGGAGAAGTTCCAAGCAACGAGGAGAGGCAAGCAGAACAGCCAGCAGCTTCGTCAACACCCAGCAAGTTGGCTCTTCAGGAGTTGCCACATCTCGGCACGGAAAGCTTGCCCGTTCCATTGCAGGACCAGGCGGTAGGCACGGCAGTCCATTTGGCCAGATCAGATGCGCATGTGGCCACGCATGCCAGCAAAGCACGTGCTGCTCAAGTGATCCAGGCCATGTATCGCGGCTGGCAGGTTCGACGACAGATGTCGCAGCGGAAGCCCAGAGCAAACCTGGAGCGGCGAGCGCGTGGAGAGCGTGCTACTCCGGCCCTCACGCTGGATTCCATAAGTGTGGCTCGTCTCCATGCCAATCGACTTCATCAAAAGGCATCACCAACCAAGCGCGTGCGCGAGCGTGACTTCGCAAGAGCTGCTCAGGGTGCCCCATCTCCGACGGTGGGGTCTGATGCCTCAGCCCCAGCTCAATCCGGCACTGCGACCGCTGCCTTCGCTGATCCCTTCGCCCGTGACGCTGACCCGAGCCACCAGAATGAGCCAGATATTTCCGGGATGGTGAGGGCAGTGGCTCGTCTCCAAGCAGCATACAGGGCCTACAGGGCAAGAAAAGAGAGGCGGGCCAAGAATGCACGAGCAGAACGAGCAGAGCCACGAGCAGGGCATGCAATGGACGTGGGAATCGCTGAGGCTGCTCGCTTGCGTGTAAAGGCTCAGAAGCTCCACAGCCAGGCCACGTCACTACGAAGCGAACAGGTTCAGCTTTTCCTGGCCAGCACGCCGGCGGGGGAGGAGAGAAGTGAGGAGAGGAGTGAGGCAGTGACTTCAGCTGCACATCAGATCCGAGGTTCCTGCCGTGGCTGGCTGGCAAGACACGAGCTCCTTGCTTTGAGGCACCGGGTAGCTGTCGCCAAGCTCCAGGGGCTGGTTGGCATGCGAGCGCAGAACGCCTGGGAGATCCTGAAGCAGCAGAGGCAGCAGCCACAGCAGGGAGAGCATGAGAAGGCCGAGAAGGCCGAGAAGCCGGAGCTGCAGATCGCTGCAGTCGCCAGCCTTCGGGTGAGGGCCGTCCGCATCCACAAGCTGCACGAGGACTCACCAAGCAGCCCCTCACACTCCCCGCGCTCCCCGCGCTCCCCGAGTCCTGTCGCATTCTTCTCGGAAGATCCAGACTCGGGGCCAGCGACGGAGATGACAGGCAAGTCGGCCAGAGATTTTTCGGAAGAGGACCGCTATAGAGCCGCGTGCAGGATCCAGGCAAGACAGCGAGGCCGCGTGGCACGCCGAGAGGTTGCTGAAAAGCAGAAAACCATGAAAGCACTCGCAAACAGAAAGATGGACATCGGTGCAATCGGCATGCTACGGGTGAAGGTGCACAATCTTCACAACAGGCTGCCAGCAACAAGTGGCAAGGCAGTGAATGACGGCACCTTCTTTGGCATGTTTGCAGACGCTGCACCGCCAAGCGCAGCTGTTGAAGAAAAGGCAGCCATCAGGATTCAAGCCTGCTACCGAGGCCAGCAGGGACGCAGACTTGCGGCAGAGCGTGCCACAAGTGCCATGGGCGTTGTTGGCACGCAGGCCCCGGATGCACTGGAGAATGTTCGTCGCTCGTTAGTAGCCGCGGGCTTTGCAGTGGTTGGGGAAGCCAATGCAGAGATTGGGCGTTTGCTTCATCGGGCCAGCTTGGGTTTGGAGGAGGCTGCCGCCATGGGCGATCGCGTTGCACAGAGGGCATCCATTGCGCTGGGTGAGACGTTGCTGCACATGGTTGTGGACACCAGCTCTCCCCCAGCCACACCTATAGATGGGGAATCACCCTCAGCACACGAGGCTGTGGAGGTGGAGGCCTCCCCAAAAAAAGAGATACTGGAGGTCGGCAGGTCAATGGATAAGGCTTGCAAGCGTGTGGAGGCGTGGCTGCAGAAACGGCGCAGACAGGAGCGTCCGACAAGAGCACCAGCTTTGTCCATCGGCGTGTCACCGTTGGTGCAGAGGAGGCGCGAGCTCAAGAGCGATCTGAGTCGCGACGACAGAGACAGCCGTCTTGGTGGGAGCGACGCTCCAGCGCACGATGCTGATCCTTCAAATCTGTTGGCCACGCTGGCTGCAGTGTCCATCAGGAAGGTGGTCGAGGAGACAGACAAAAAGTTGGAGGCTGTACAGTTGACCTCGGTTTTTGCTCCGGGCAGCCAGTGCTCAACTTGCGGGCGCAGTGACTTCCAGGGCTTTCCATCGGTAAGTTCGGAGATCGAGTTTAGCATTTGGGCCATATGCCCACTGTGTCAGCAGCAGCTTGGTATGGAACGAGGGCCTCTAGCAGAGCCGCGAGATTACGTGTTGGTTGAGGCCGGCCAGCACTTCGAAGCCCTGTCACCCTTTCATGCCGTGCCCGTCGCCTACCCGGAGGGAGAGGATCGACTTGTGTGGGCTTCGCCCTACCACCTCTTCATGGCCCAGCACTTCCTCGACCCACGCTGCCGCAAGGCTGTGCACTGTCTTAAGCCCTCTCCGGCGATTCTGCGGTCTTCTCTTTCGGAGGATCCACTGCGAACAGCTGTCAGAGAGGATTGGTAGCTCGGCAAGATTCATTCGGGGTGTGTCTTGATGTCAGAGACAGGGACGTCGTTGCAGGATGCCGTGCATCCTTTACCAGCGAAACCGAGGTATCTTGGCTGGGCAGTCAAAGCGATGCGCCATAGCATCTTCCTCGCAATAGACCAACACCCGTCCCTTGCAGCTGTGCTGTTGAGGACGGGCCAAGCTCGCATCTTCTTCGGAGAAGGGCGTTTCTGGGGAGCTGTGCAAGAAAACGGCGACTTCGTTGGTGAGAACTTGGTCGGCAAGATTCTTGAAGAAAAACGAGCGCTTCTCCAAAGCTAGACTCGCACCATCCAGGACGCCAGGACCCAGGACAATGGCTCTGAAAAGCCCTTCGAGAACTTGTTCGAGGATGCTGCGGCGTCAGTGTCTGTGCAACTGTGCCATCGGCCGGACTGTGACGAGGTACACTACGAAGGAAACTGACAGAGCCGGCGAGAGTCTGGCAAAGACACGAAGCATCGGAGGATATGTCAGCATGGAGCCATGGAGAGCTCCGCCTGCGCACCGAATGGGATCGCCAGGGCGACGACTGAGGTTTGTCTGGTTGTAGTCTCAAGCTCATGAGCGCTGGTTTCTGAGCGGTGCAAACGTTCAACCTGCCAATCCTCCTTCAGATCGCTGATGCATGTGTTTGCGGGTGTGGTAGAGATGTCGTAGTACTAAGTGAAATGGTATGTGCACAATGCCGGGCTCCAGCTACACGATCTGGTCTGGAATCTTGTTGGTACGTGACGGCGCTTTCATTTGGAGGCATGGCCCGCTTTCCGCCAAGTCTGGTACGTCCCCCCCGCGCCCCGCCCTCCGCAATTCGCCCTGGAGGAGTATTTCTCTGAGTGGGCAGTGGGCGGCGGTCGAGATTCAAGGTTTGGATTGATCACCTGACCAGCTTGAGGTTGCCACTTCAAAAGGAGGAGGTGCCAGCACGTGAAAAGTGGTGCTATGTCTGCTTCAACCAGCTCCTGCCTGAGTTGTCGGCAGGGTGGGCATGCTGCCTGAGTTCTCAAGCAGGGACGTGTCCAAGGTGTCCAAGTATGCAACACATTCCGCCCCGATTTAAAGGTTCCGGTTTCTGTTTGAGCTTTTCCCGGTGGTTTCTGTTTCAACCTCGTTCGACTTCAAGGCTGTTCTTGGTTTCCGCTATGGTCAGGTTGCTTCTGTACCCGACACGGTTCCGTTGCAATCGCTACCCCGCAGTTGCAAACGCACAAGACAGACGATTCCAATTTGCTGTGCAAACAGCCAAAGACTACTTCCAGGTTGCTGTTTTTGAGGACTTGTCCGCACCGAAAGCGGCTGCTGCGCGAGACGCAAGGTTACCAAAGGCGTTAGACTACTTGGAGATATGCAACAGTCTGGGTAAAGCCGCAGACTGTAGACTACAGTTTCTTCCGCCCTCCCCCCCCCCCACCCACCCCCGGCATAAGCGCAGCCTTGCCTCTCATCGGGTAACCGTGCTTTGCGCTCCACGTGGTCTGTCGAGAGTCGAGAGCACGGCGGGTGCCCAATTCAAGCAACTCAAGCAACTCCATTTGCTGCAAGTCGAAGGGTTTTGAGAGTCACGCCAAGTCATCCCCCCGATCGCACCTGCACCAACAGACGCGAACTGTCAGACCCTGCTGTGTTTTGTTCAGCGCGTGCAATCATGCAGTTATGTAAGCGCAGATCTTTGAAGAAACTCGAGCCTTATGTAAAGAGCCCCTCATTCTCCCTCTACCATATTCAGCCTAGCCAAGGTTTTGTAGATAATCTTTCATTTATCCGGGTGTTGCGTGTTGCTACCTCTGTCGGCACTTCTTCGGGCAGTACCCCGCCACCCGCCGCCATGGGAAATGGCACCTCAGCGGGACAGGACGATGTGGCCACAGCGGCCACGAAGAAGCTCGCCTCCTCTGCATTGCAAGGCCGGGCACGACGGGCCCACACCAGAAGTGAATACTGTATAAAGTGTAGTATATTATAGAATATTATAGAATATTATAGAATATTATAGTATATTCTAGTATATTATAGTATATTCTAGTATATGATAGTATATTCTAGCATGTTATGGTATAACCATAGTATATTATCGTATGTTCTAGTATAGCAGAGGGAGGGGCCGATGAAGCGAAAAATGAGCCTGCTGAACGAGGAGCGGTCACGAAGGCCCAATCAGAGCAGGCCATGATCTCTGCCTTCAAATCCTTCGATTCGGAGCCTGGCCTGATTCAGGGTTTAGGGTTTAGGGTTTAGGGTTTAGGGTTTAGGGTTTAGGGTTTAGGGTAACCTGCTCTTTCTTTCTGCCGGTTTTTGGAGTTCTTTCTACATTCCAAGAAGCAGTCCACAAGCTGGAATGGCATTTGCATCGTGTTCTTGAGGATGGCAACGGCACCATCAGCAAGAAAGAGCCTCGTGGGCTGCACCATGTTGAGGACGATCTTCTGAGTGCACCTTTTCCGGCACAGGTTCTCAGCTGTCCTGGCAAAGCTCAACATGAAGCTCTCGCCTCAAGCACGTGCAAGCCCCAGCGCCAGTGCTTCACAGCACCCTCTTTTCAGGATGACACCGCGGCAGGTGGAAATGCTTTTCGAGGCTGTGGACAAAGACCAGGCCCCAGACGCGAGTTTAGAGTGGCAGTCCTGGGTTGCAAAAAGATGCACTGTTCGACTTCGCATCAGGATGGCCTCATTGAGTTCGAGGAGCTTTGTTGCTGGCTTTGCGACACGCCGTGCTTCTCCAGGCTGACATGAACACAACACACTGCGTTGACTCTTTGCGCACATAATAACCCATGCTTGCCTTGGCAGGTATTTCGATGAGTTGGGGAAAGTGTTGCGAGAGTATTCCGAGAAGATCAGGCCAAATGGGACAATTGTGAAAGGTGATGCTGCAATCAAGAACGCCGAGTCTGTAAATCAGTGGCTGGCGAATCTCGCCTTCAGAAAAGCCCGGCTTTTTTTTGATGCTGTTTGCGGTCTTCGCCAGCAGTGAGGCGTGCGTCGCATTTGCCAGTAGGCTGGAGATGAAAAGGGTGCCAGTGAGGGAAAACAACAGGCAACAACAACGTTTTAGGTGCGCTTTGAGCTCCTAGGAAAGAGCTGGAGAGGAGAATACGACCAGCCGTGAAGTGTCTTGGTTGCACAACGCAGGGTTTAAAGCAGAACTGCACAATCTTCCCTCAGAGCCTGCCATTCGAAACCCAGCAGCAGTCCCAATGCCCCGCCATGTCACTGTGACTAAGGGAGGTTTTTCATCAAGCCGACAAGGATTCCAATGGCATCCTCACAGAAGAAGAGGGTGTTCTCCTGTTTTCGCGGCTTAGCAGCCAGAATTTGAATCAGCCTGCACGCAGGCCTGCACACAGGCCTGACTCGCTTCGCCCTGGTGTGCCCAGGAACTATGCGCATAACTTAGCGAAGCACGCCGACACCATCATCGAGGTCAGCTGCAACACGGGATGTGGTAGGGTGAGGCATGGCACGCCTTCCAAGAGTGAACCCCCTTCTTGCGCTGCAGATCTCACAGACTGCCTGGCTGGAACATGGCAAGTGGGACAAGAAGAGCTTCAAGAAGCTTGCGAGGCCATCTTGCATGTCCCGGTGTAGAGCAGTCGTGCTGCGATGTGCGGGTTGAGAGGCCAAACTTGCAGCAGATCGTGAGCACGCAGAGCCTTGGCTCCTACTGCAGCAGTACTGGCAGCTGCTTTTTTCAGAGCCAGATGAAGTCACTTAAGTGTTCTCTTCTCTCGGTGGGGACTGCTGTGATGGACTGTGAGGATGGCGGACTACGAGACGCACATCGATGCCCGACATCGTGAAGCCTTCAATGTCCCTTCGTAGGGTCCAGAATAGGAATTTTAGTGGAAGACATTTTGCCGGAGAGCTTGCCCTTGGTAGCTTCTCGCTGAAACCCTTTTTTGGTTGCCCAGGTCATCGATAAAAACAAAGATGGCCATCTCATCTTGGACGAGGTTGTACAGTGCTTGACTCCTGGAACCTACCGGTACCGGGAGTTCCACAGAGCACTCCAGCTCTATACCCCAGAGGGGTTCAAAGACGCTGTGCCTGGTTAGGCAAAAGGTTTCAGCTCAGGGTTGATCCACATTACCTGCCAATTCTTGAAAGTGACCCAGCGTGCTTCTCCCAAACTTCAACATTCGGACCTCTGAGGAAGCTTTCGATGCCGTGATGGCTGCCAAACCCAAGAAATGATCTCTTTGAGATCTGAGCAGATGGAGCCTAATTCCTTGGCTTGTGGGAAGGGCGCCGAAGGGGCGTTATTTAAAAGGCAGGCTTCAACGATGCAGCTGAACAGTCTTGGTCCTACGTTTCGAGCCAACGGAGCTTCTCGATTTGGAGGCCGCAAACCGATTTGGAGGCCCTAAACCCCAAACCCGAAACCCGAAACCCTATTTGGAGCATTGAAGCCTGCTCTTTTGAAGGGCATGGTTCGGTCCAGCCTGAGTTTGATCGAGGCTTCCCCAACGGCCAGAGGCCCCAGAACAGAATTCGACTGCATGAGTGCGGCAACCCGCCCCAGAATATATACTGTACTATATGTACTGTATGTACTATATATACTGTATATACTCTATATAGGTACATACACACTATATATACTGTATACACAATAAAGCATTTTTAACGGCTTTTAATCGAAGAGTCTGGCCTTGAATGGGCTTCAGAAAACAAGGTGCATGCTCCTTTCAAAGCTGCCCCTATCGCCACCAGTTGATACACACACACACACAAAAAAAAAAAAAACACACACACACACACACACGGAGAGAGGGAGGTCAGCCAGAGATTGTTGTACAATGGTACACTGACTGGAGATGACTGGAGAGACCTCAGTACAGGAGAGACCTCAGTATAGGGGAATCCCATCGGGACTCCTGGAAAACATTGCAGGTACATGGAGCTGGCCAAACTCCACATCCCCTGATGCTTCATAGCTTCGTTGGATTGGGTAGAAGCATCAGGCCCAATCCCCCTGCGGGAAAATTCGACTCATGCATAAGCTCTCAGCTCCAAGCCCCTTAGCTTAGAATCAGGGTTTACACACACACACACCCCTCCTACGAGGGGAGACACAGTGCATTCCAAGGCCACAAGAGATATGCTGCACGCACACCCTCCGAAGAGGGAAAGTCCTGGTCTTGTACCTTTGTCACCGGTGAGTCCTCCGCCATAGGCCCGTCACCGCCATAGGCCCTCCTCCTCCAGCACCGACCTTAGAAATCCTTAGTGTCGTCGTCATCATCGTCGTCAGAGACCTCCAGCTGCCATGACAGGCCCAGGAGCGTCCGGGAGATCCCAGCTGCCACCGCCTTGACCCAAGGCACCTCCCATCATCGTCGTCGTCGTGGAGGACCCCCAGCTGCCACAAAGGACCCAGGAGCATCCAGGAGGCCCCCGCTGTCCACAGCGACCCAGAGCACCTCTACTTTTAAAGAAAGAAAACGGTCTATTTGCAACTGAGGGGCAACCACCGGAAATACGACTCGGGTCGAGACCCACGAATAGAGAGTTAGACCACCTCGTCTATGTCTCACGACTGGGCTTACGACGCCCTTCAACAATTTCCGGTTCCGCCCTTATTGGCGACTTTGAGCTTCAGCCGTGGCTGGTACCTCGAGAGAGAGAGAGAGAATCCGCTCATAGCACTGGGTGCCTACCAAGGCTCATCTGGCACTGAAGCCTCTCTGTTTACTTGGGTGATCCCCATCCAGGAATCAGGCAATGCCCAAACGGGTAAATTGCCCTTGGGCGACGAAGCCCACACACGGAGAGAGGGAGGTCAGCCAGAGATTGTTGTACAATGGTACACTGACTGGAGATGACTGGAGAGACCTCAGTACAGGAGAGACCTCAGTATAGGGGAATCCCATCGGGACTCCTGGAAAACATTGCAGGTACATGGAGCTGGCCAAACTCCACATCCCCTGATGCTTCATAGCTTCGTTGGATTGGGTAGAAGCATCAGGCCCAATCCCCCTGCGGGAAAATTCGACTCATGCATAAGCTCTCAGCTCCAAGCCCCTTAGCTTAGAATCAGGGTTTACACACACACACACACACCCCTCCTACGAGGGGAGACACAGCGCATTCCAAGGCCACAAGAGATATGCTGCACGCACACCCTCCGAAGAGGGAAAGTCCTGGTCTTGTACCTTTGTCACCGGTGAGTCCTCCGCCATAGGCCCGTCACCGCCACACACACACACACTTACTTCTCTGTGGAAGCAGGGAAGCCAAAGAGACTTGCTTTGCCTGTCCAGAGACGCCAAGTCGCCGAGTCATGTCGGCTCGAAGTTGCACATGCCGTCGAAGGGGCGTCCACGTCAGTCGGAGAAAGACATGCTGCGACGTGTAAGATGTAGTGCTGCGCACGTCACAGAAAGCTGGCCAAATTCGAGCTAAGACATAGATCCACCCAAGAGGTCCACAGCCTAGGGCCTATAGAGCTTCAAAAATATGTACCTGACAATCCTGAACCAATTCGCTTGCCAAGCAAGGGATTGGCCATGGGGAATGGGGCGGCCTGCCGCCCGTGCCGCTGTGATTGCGAGCGTGCGGGGCTTGGCTGTAGATACCCCTACTTAAGGGCGAGTATGTGAAGCTGGTTGACGGGGATGGTGTCACATACAATAAATACAACTCAGCTAGAGTGTAGCTGGACTCCTCTGCCCTGGCGAGGTGAATGCTCTCGAGTGATCTCCTTCACGCTCGCTGCTGCATCCCTTGGGGCATGTCCCGAGCCTGGACACAGGACAGCTTCGGGTGGCCTCCCTTTTCGCTTCTGAGGTGCGTGGCAGAGCCTCCCCTACAGCTGGGCGAATCCCTTCAGCGATGGTCAACCGATTACATGTGCGGAGGCCCTGCTCGAAGTCTTGTGAAGCTGACTCGGCCAAGTTCAATCCCCGGGTTGAAAGCCGCAAGCCCTGCAGACAAGTGTTTCCCTGTTGCGCTATGCGGCGTCGTCGCGGTGTGAGTGGAGACTCTGCCGACCGGGTGTTGCAGAGATGCCTTGCAGGTTGGATGGGCAGCTCTCTTTCCACCTGTTTTCGTTGGGATGCACGTTGGCTGGCTCATCTGCTTCGTGATTGCTCGCCCCTCGAACGTCCAAAAGGGAATTCAGACCTCGCCATAAAAAGCCGAATACGGTTCGAGCAGCAGTTGCTATTGCAGCTATGAGACCGTGGGTGTTTAAGCTTGGGGTTCCATATGTGAGCGCCCTGCGGTTCCATCTGAGTTAGTGAGCACTGGGAGATCATGCTTCCGTCAAGATAAAGACAGCTTGTATGTCCTTCGAGGGCACCCTGAGAATATAGCGCAACAAACTCATGCAAGTCACCAAAATCTAAAAACAACACTCATGCAATGCTTCCTGAAAGCAGCAATACTTCAAGACTATTTATTTGTCCAATGCTGCCAGTCCTTCTTGGGTTCGTTGGGTTCGTGCGGTTGGCGCAGATGCACCGACGCGGCCAGTTTTAAGATGTGCTGTAAGGAGAATGGGCAGTGCTTCCCATGTTAACCGGCTCCTTTCTGGCGGTGGCTTGTCTTCTGATCACCTCGATCGTTTTGCTGAAGCTTGGTCGCGCATTTTTTCACATGCAATGGCAAGATGGTGTGCGTGACCGGGGCGATGCTTGGCATCAGGATCCTCACTGCAGCGGGAAGCTGCGACCGGGAAGTGGAGCAAAGGTATGCCACTTCGTCATCAACCAACGGTTACTTTTTGCTTTGATGGCTGTTGGTCACGGTCAAGTACTGAGCAGCGACTGCCTTCACCGAGGTCATCTCAACTTGCTTGATGCTGCAGTGTCCTTGCGCACTCGTGTGCTGCCACCCGTTTGCACGCTACTGTTTGTACTCCAGCATGCTACGTAGTACGATGTGATGAGTGCAGTCGTTCGACGCCCCCCCCTCGGAATAGAGGCCACTCTTGAACTCAGGTTGCGGTTGCAAGTCCTTTTTGTCCTCTTGGTGTGATGGTGCAGAGGTTCGCCAGGGCCATGTGGTACAGAGCAGCGACAGCCTCCAGGGACGTCTTAGAGTACATTTCAAGTACCATCATGGAATCCGGCACCCCGAAGACCAAGGATTTTCCACCTGTTTCACGAAAGCTTGTGAGGACCGACAGCGGACCCGGCAAGCCCAACGCGAGGCACAGCCAAAGCGCCCGCGAGTACGAAGAGCACAGCGCATCTTGATCCCTGGCATACTTGGGTGCAAGGACTTGTAGTTTCCCTTCATACGCTCGGTAAGGCTAAGGGAAATGTACTTGGTCCGCTGCCAATCGGTGCTTGTGAAGACGCCCCCACTCTCAGGAGAGAGGCCCTCATCCTCGGAGATGGCTCGATTACAGATCTTCTGCTGGACTTCCGAGAACGGCGGTGCCGTGTACTGTGCCGGTCTTTGTGAGAAGCTTTCTGAACTGATCACCCTAAGCAGACTTCACAAGGTAAGTGCCCTTAAGCAGCTTGTTTCGGGGGGCATCCTTGGCGCTTAGGTGGCGCATGTACCGCTGCATCTTCTTGAGCTTCATGCACTGCCAGTGTCGCTGCTCCTGCTGCGCAGGACGGAAGCGCATGGGGGAGAGGGGCAGGTAGAGTTGGAGAGAGTCGGGCCGGGACTGACCAGGAGTCCCAGAGGATGATCCGAAGTCTCCCACCTCGCCCTCGCCTTCAGAAAGAGGCGACGCGGAAGCGTTGGCGACTGAACTGACGAGAGGGAGCTAGCGTTTTTTCTCCTGCACTTCCTAAATTCCGAAACCCTGAACCGGCCCCAAAGCCTCTAAGCGTGCTTCTTGCATGTGGCTCTCTCTTCCGGGCAGGCCACGGAACGCCGACGTCTAGAGCCTCGGTCAGCAGGGCCTCCCTCTTCTTCAGCAGCTCGGCAAGAACCTCCGTCTGCGACCCCTCTTATATAGATATGTACATCTGTAGAGAGAGATGTTGTAAAAAAAAAATCTGTGTATGTAAAAGATGTTTATGTGTATGTTTGCCTGTCTGTCTGTCTGTATGTCGTGTGTCTTTATTGACTTTATTGTTTCTGTTTGTTAATGCCTGTTTATGTAGTCACCTAGCTCTTCGATAAGCATTTCCAGGGCGTGAAGTGGTCTATGCTCAATCCCCCAACGACAGACCAGCACTTTGTGCGTTTTGAGATTGTCCTTTCAGGGCCACGGGTCCAGAGGTTTCTATAAATCAACTGTATGAATTGCTGGGTACAGCGGAGAGTATCTACCAAGGGAAGCGTCGTCCCCGCAGGCATCCTTCCATACTCGCTTGTACACAAAGGGGGAAGTTCAGCTTTATCCTCCTTGGACCCTCGATATAGTATGCATGTACTTAGCGTAATTCACAATTTTGCTGTTCTCTTTTTTGTACCTGCTTCCATCTCGCAGACAAAACGAATGTCAGCAAGACTATGCCATCGGAAAGGAAGTAAGACAGCCATAGCAAAACAAGTAGCACTAAGCGAAAAGCACGAAATCTGGACTCTTCTAGCATATCCACTCAAAAGCCGCCATAGCTGAAAACACATGTGCCGGAAGTAGTGAGCACTTAATGGATGAACCTATCCTGCGAGTCAAGTGAATATTGCAACATCTTACTGTACCAACATACCAGTTTGTATGTGTGCGTGCCTTTACAGACGTATTTAGTTTTGTGAAATTGTCTCAAATATGTCTTCTTACCTTCACTCGAATCATGGAGCATTCGTATTCAGTTTTTTGCAGCCTGGCCCACGCAGGACCTACAGGAGAACCGTCTCCTTAAGAACAATATAGAAAGTGTGACAACACCCGGGGCTGCAATGTAGGAAAGTGAGGAGTTTTGGACTTCTGAATTCTGGAAACTTTCGCGGCCTGGGCAGATTTCGGCCCCAAAGCCCCCACAGCCCTGCGTGAAGAAGAAGGGAGTGTGCGCGGGCTTGGGTGCCTCCTTGGAGGGCTTCTGTGCCGAAGGAAGATATGGCATCTCTCGTGGGCCCAACCTTCATCAGCCGATTTGATCCGAACCTTTGCGTGTGCGTGGGGGCACAGCGCCCCGAGCACGCCGAGAAGAAGAAGAAGCATAATAAGAAGAAGAAAAAGAAGAAGAAGCTGAGGGAAAGAAAGTGGAGGCGCCAGCCCCATGAAAGGAACAATGATTCGGAGGTCTGGTATATGATAAAGGCACGGTCTGTTATGAGGAGGAGATAATATATGTGAATCTACAAATGTTGGGGCATTCAGTCCTGAGGCTATGACGACGAGGACGGTGAGATGGCCATCCACTACCTAGCACGCGGGGAGCACCGTGTGGGCGAAGGCGTCCGGGCGGGGGTTTACGGATATATTGATGGCTTTACAGGTAGACTCAGGGCTTATGAGGCGTTTTGTGGGCGGGGAACAAGGGAGGCAAAAGAGATGCTCTGGAGCCGATGTTGCAGAACAGAAGGACACGACTGTAGCCTCACAAGCCTCTTGAAAAGGATGCCCACTACATACCCCATGTTTCCGAACCCTCACCTGCTCCTCTTACATGGGTATTTCCCAAAAAAAGGGGTACCCCATCCCGAAAATGGGAATCGAATCCTTAAAGGGACCCTCCACCCCTCCATTTCGGAAACCCCCCCTGCTACCTGAGAGTTCTGAGGCCGCGCCGCAACCGCCGCGGCGGAGGCGGCCCAGCGATGTATGGCCTGGACCCAGCGGGATCAGCGGCTCTGGAAGCTGCCGGAGACCAGCTGAAGTCCAAATTGGCTCAGTATGACATTGGTGGGTTCTTTACTGGCATTCCGACATTCCTGCACCTTCTGATCAAGTCCGAAGTCCACGTGCCAAGACTCGAATCTACTAGATCGACTGTTCCAGGAGTTAACCGACGAGCGCCGCGCACGGCTTCTTCACGAGTTGGCAACAAGTGGTCGGCTGCCATTGGCGCAGCTTCTTGGCCGGAGTCAACCCAAACCTAGTCCAAACCACACTGTGCGACAACTCAGTAACTCAGTCAGCTAGGGGGGTGGCAAGAACAATTCAACAAAAATCAACAAGACGCCCGCCCCCCCCCCCCGCCCCCGCCCCCGTGTTGAAAGTCAGCTCTCAGCTCAAAAAAGAAGGCTGCAGGTGGTCAACGCCTCGGCGCAAACCCCACTGCACTGTGCTGCCGCTTCGGGATCCTATGCCGTGGCCCAGGACTGAACCTGGATGTTTGGGGATCAGCATTCTTCGGTTCTCATTGGGGTGGAAGCCTCATTGGGGTGGGAAGCCGATTTCAGGAGCTGCTCCTGCTGATGGGCCACCAGGTAGAAGGCATTGGGGCAGCCATGGAAGAGGCCTGGGATTTTGGACAACGTGACCTGTAGAGCGGCTTGCACGCGGGCTGCGCACTTTTCAGGGCCTGGCTGTCGGGCTCCTGGCAATCGAGGATGCCAGCGGCGATTCGCCTTGCGAGGTCATGTCGTGTAGCACATGCCAGCATCGACCTGTGGGCGTTTTTCCAAGAATAGTCACAAATTCGGGATCTGGCATGTGGGGGCTATTTTGACTTATGCCTGCACTTTATCCCTACATGATCCTATACAACATGTGCCCTGCGAGGTGGCCTTACGGAATGGCCACATGGTTTGTGCCAGGCTCCTGGCGGGTGATCACGACCAGTGGCAGGGGCTTCTGAAGCTTGGCCCTATATTGTAGGGGTTTTTTTGGTGCGCATGGGGCTGAGGCCAACTGATACGCCCTAAGCCCTGAGGAAACTGCCGCACCAGCGGCACGCTCTGCGCGAATGCTTGTCCGGCGCACTGGGCCGAATGAGTCCAGATGGGTGCCCCGGCCTTTCAGTTGTTGAGATGGAAACAAGCAAGAGGAGGAACATGGAGGAATGATGAAAAAGCACAGACCTGAGGTCATTAAGCAAGGAGCCACTTGCTAAGCACGTGGTCCACGAAGGCGAGAAGCAGCTTCTGTCGGCTTTAGAGCAGCAGATGCCTGGCATCATCCCGAAATTTGTCTTTGGCAACCGGTCCCTATGCCCTGCCTGTGCATTCAACACCTGAAATTCGGCTTTTCCCAAGGATTCAAGAGCTGCAGAATTCATGCGGCGCCTCGGTCAGCCCTGGCCGTTCTTTGGCTTTGAAGTGCTGATGGCATGTCTGAGGCTTGGTTGCTTCGTCCGGGACACAGTCCTTGCAGCTGCTACCGCGAGATGCGGCTGAAGCCCTCTTGCAAAGTCATATGTTCGACGTGGAGGATGGGTGGCGGGACATTAAACCCTACACCCTATATATCGCCTAACATGACGCATGCCGGCCTTGCGCGAGAGTGGGCGAGTAAACCCTGCAGCCTAAACCCCTAAACCCTAAACCGCACCAGTGATCTCACAACAGGCGGCGGTTGCTGCATTCCGAGTCTCTCCTAGAGAGGCCTTGGATGCAGCTGGGTCTCTTGGCACATCTCTTCTCTTTTGCCTTCTCTTGTTTTACTCATGTTCCTCTCGTTCTACTCATGTTGCTCTCGTACTTTACTAATTTTACTCTCATATTCCTGAAGGCTTGTGGCGCGTAGCCTTAAACAGATGATGAACTCGAACATCGCGGGGCATCGTTTTCTCATCTGTTCCTAAGTTCTTCTCAGTGCGATCAACCTCGGAGCGACCTTTCCTGTTCGAACCCTCCTTTTCGAAGAATTTTCGTGCCTAGACACACGTTGCCTGAGGCTGCGCAGCGTCGATTTCCTTCCCGCAAGTGACCAAGAGCAGGGTCTTGGGCCAAGGCAGGCAGACTCAGCTGGGTCAGGTTGAGACTCCAGAAGGATGTTGAAGCTTGTTGACAGAAAGTTCCAATAGAAGGACGCTTGGGCAACGGGATGGTCCTGACCGAGCTGCTCCGTCAGTCTGCGCTTGGGCTGGCGATTGGCAGCAAGAATCTGCATGATGAGTACACTGAGTACACATGCTGTGCCAGAGAG
The DNA here is from genome assembly GCA_905221605.1 of Symbiodinium natans. Classification (NCBI taxonomy): domain Eukaryota; class Dinophyceae; order Suessiales; family Symbiodiniaceae; genus Symbiodinium; species Symbiodinium natans. The sequence goes on along the minus strand of CAJNDS010000216.1, from coordinate 5,246 downwards.
CGGAGGCATCGTATGCTTTGATGAAGTTGATGCAAGCAAATCCGCGTGCCGATTGCTGCTATGCAAGCATTGGACCTGCGACAGCTGCCTGAGCATGCACGTCAAGGCAGCGGGGGAAGAGTTGCAAAAGCAACTTGTGCACATGACTCCTGTGAGCACCCAGTCGCACAAGCAGTTCGATTGCAGATGGCCACCTTCAGGTCCGACTGGACGAAGGTGATGTTACTGGGGTCATATGCCCCGAGCCAAACTGCCGCATGCCCATTTCAGAAGAGATTCTGAGCCTGCTCTTTGGAGCTGGCAGCCAAGCCACTTGACTGCGCATTTGTCTCTGGTCTTGGCCAAGAGATCCGCAAATGGGCAATCTGCAAAAGGCCTCTGATATTCCTTTTTGTGAGGAGCAGACAAAGCTGGAGCAGCTCAAGACGATGAAGTTCGCACCACGTCTGAGCAAAGAAGCAAAACAATATGAGAGCAGAGCATGCTCTAAGCAGATGAACGGAAGAGCGTACAGAGCGGAATTTGGCACGCCCAGCTGATACATGTGCCATCCACAATGATCAGGTCGACATGAACAAGAACATGGCAAAGAGCTCAGAAATCAATCGCTGCCTCAACCTCCCGAGCTTGTCTGCACTATCCTGAGCACCAAACACCAGACCCTAATTGACGATGGCGACAGGCCTGGTGTCCGGCGCCTGGCTGCGGCCGGGCCGTATCCTTGCCCGCCCAGGCTCTCTTGCGGCTCAGGGCATAGGGACTCACACGATTTCAGGTTTGTGGGGCTGTTTTCTGCGTGTGCTTTAGACGGCCCGGGGATTTTGGTACGATTGTAATAGGGAGGAGTTTAATGAAACAGGATCCATATGACTTTTAAAGGGCTGAGTTTGTAGGGTTTATATGAACTTAACAGGGATCCACATGGCATGAAAAGGGATGAGAGTTGGATGAGTCTTATGAGTTTAAACGGGATCCATCTGTTTTTTCGAAATCCAGCCAAGACATTAAAGGCGGGTCCCGAAACAGCGCCCATTCTTCGAGGTTAGGCTGGCTCCTGGACCACCCCTTTGCCGGATTGATCAAGACAATCGTTGTATATGGCTTTTCAAAGGGAAACCTGACTTCTGAGAAAAAAGTCTGGCTTGCGGGACCGATTCGACTTTAAAGCGGGGCCCGCTCTGCCAAACCGTTCGGGTGCCCTCAATAGTGCGGCCAACGTGACTTTAAACAGGGGGCCCCCCACTAAGCAGGTACAACATTAGGCTGTGAGGCCGGCTGAGCATTCGTTTCCCGCTTCGATGCCCTTCAGGAGAGCCAGGGCAACAAGATATTGTCTCTCGGCTGCAAAGCAGTTTGGGTCCAGGGCCTTCACGGCGTGAAATATTCGTTTAGGGGTGCTTGCCTTTCACGCTCAGGTCTGCAACTGCGGTTTGCGCATGTGGCACCCAGTTTTGCTTCAGCTGCAAAACCCTCGGTGGGCACGAGCCAGCACGGGACTTGGTCGTTCATGTTCAGAAGGGAGTTTGGAAGGGGGTTTCCGATATTGGGGGATCCTTATTGTAAGAGCATCCGGTCTATCGTGGGGGTCCCTTCTTTTCGTACATCCCATCTGAGTGAGTAGTTTAAAACCTCCTTTGTCGTCACATTGTGGCCCAGGCGCCTTGTCAGGCACGGAACATCTTCCTATCGGATCTGGCAAAGGTTCGGAAGCAGATGGAGGATGCCTCTTGGCTTTGGCAGCTGTGGACTATCGAAAGAGCTTCGAGGAAGCGAAAGCAATCAGCAGCAGCATGAGACTTGGCGAGCCCAGGAAACAAACAAATGGCTGAGCCAGAATTCCAAAACGTGCACATGTGGCGCAAGCATTCAACGAAATGGCGGCTGCAACCACATGCCACCTGGCTGAACCAATAGACCTTTAGGCAACCAGCCCCCTAAGAGCGCTGCAAAACGTTGTGAAGAACGTTGAAGGTCGCCATGTGTGGCCCGATCGGCCCCAGTCCCTGAATCAGACACCCACAAAGCTAACTCCCCATTGGCTTCGGAGACCTGGTTGCCGAATTGGGGGTCCTGAAGGCCGTGGTCAGAGCAGCAGTCGATCAGGGGAGGGTCGGGACATATACACCGGCATGCATGGGTTTCCTGCGCACACACCCGACCTAAGTGCAGGCAACAGTTCTTCCGCCCCGGCTGGTAGAAATTCTGTATGTGGCAAGTACGCCAGTCGCGACAGCTACGAAACCGAACCAGATATTCGCGCTTCAATCCCGATAGTATCCGATCTTCTATAGCCCCCATGTAGATGCCAGATTTAATCCACAGGGCTAGAGAGCTGTGAACTGCAAACTAGCCAAGGATCTGCAGCGTTTGCGGTCGTCACTTCTGCCCCGCGGCTGTGCATCAAGAAGAGCTTGATAACTTTCGCCAGCATCTCAGGTTACATTTGCGGACAAGACTGGGCACCACACAGAGGACAACCAGGAGGTCAGTTGCGGGCAAGGCCCTGCGACACTATGCGACGCTTGCGTGTTCATGTGGGTGCAGGCTTCGACTATTATCAATGTCGACTGCCTGCATCGGCGGTTGCCCCGGATGCGCATGCATGCAATGGCCCACCTGCAATGCAGAACCCGTGCTTTTTCGTCCCAGGCGGGGTGACAGGAGGTGATGCTTTCCAGTCGTGTCACACATCCACGACTTACCATCGAAAGCCCATAGGCCACAGCTGCCGAAAGGAGATTGAAAGTCTCGGCAATCCAGTGGGCCAGAGCAGTCACCAACGACAGAAACAAAAGCATCTCTCCTTCTCGCCGCAAGGGTCATCTGTCTTTCTGCGCGCAAGGTTTTCGAAACTTCCGGCCCTCAAACAACCGGGGAGAGAGGCCCCGCCTTAGGTGAAAGGCAGGGCAAAAGGGGGCAAGGCACAAGAACAAGCACTTAAGGAAAACATGGAGGAATGCATATGGGAATACTGAGCAGGCCAGGCCTTCCGCTTGGCCTTCGTGTATTGTGGCTCCACTACAGTGGCATGCACGCGTATGTGGACGCTTGGAACATCTTGGAACCCTGAATCTCTGAGGCCACCTCCTCGCCTCACTCTCTCTTTTGTGAGTTTTGTGCACTCACGGATGCAGGTTCCCGTCTGCAACAGCTGGGGCAACAACTGTGCAAACATCATACCCGGCCTGACGAGAGCCGACTCCATGTACCGTAGGGCATGTTCACAGTACATGAATGTGCTGGCACAGAGCACGGCTTCCCCCGACCGTTCCCCCACGAGGACCGTCCGAGAGCGGTCTCAACCACCTGCGTCCAGCGTGGATTGAGACTGGCCAATGCTTGAAGTGACATCCCAGTACATCCTGTAACGGAACCTGAACCCTCACATCCCAGCCATCCAGAAACCCAGTGCGGAAGTGCTGCTCTTCGGGCGCAAGCTCCGCATGGCGTCTCAGCACACTTCTCGCAACCGGTCACTTCTCCCAACCGCCGAGTATATGTTTTGGTTGCGACCTGTCAGACGTCCGGAATCCATGGTCCATGCTGATGTACAGCATCCATATAAATATGCCTAAGATGCGGCTCAGGAGGGAGGTGTGAAGGCAGTGGGTTCGCAAGCTCCGACAGCTGGAGTTTCCGGGCATGATGCCAAGTTGCGCCTAGGCTGCAGGAGCCAGAAGCTCGATGCTGCGCGTGTGCTGCACGAGGTCCTTCCGCGCAAGTCCTCACCTGTCATGTAAGGTGGAAGTTGCAGCGGGAATGCCTGCCAGGCTTGGAGAGCATGACGTTTATGTGAAACTCTTGCACTTCAAATGCCGGCAGATTTTTTTAACGAGTGAGCTTGCATGAGGCCCAGCCCCTTCCCAAACCACATACCTCGACAAGACTCCCATGCACCAGCTTGTGTAGGTTGGATTGCCAACGAGCGGCAACCTGAAAGGATGACGCTTGACCGCGCATGGTAAGCATCAGAGGGTTTGTCTAGAACTTGTGCAGAGAGCCCTGTTTGGATTCACGTCTTGCAGTGGGCATGTGCCGTCTGACACGGGCCAGCATCAGGAAGCTTCTTTTCCGGGCGCTTCTGGTACTTGCAGAGGCAGAAGCTGAGCACTTAATTGATCACTCGCAGTTCGGTAAAGCATTGTCTCATTGAAAATGGAGGAATTCGACTTGGGCATCAGCATTCAGGAACCTCGTCCAGGAAACGACACGGAATCTCGACTGGATACTAGTAACTAGTAGCAGGTTTGTAACTTTAGGTACCTGAAGGACCACGACGCAGCTCATGTTCCCAAGAAAGCCGTCATGTCAGGACTCGTTTGTGTCAGCGGTGTCCCGGGAGTCCCGTGGTTGCCGCACCTGGCTTAGCAATGAAGCTGCGATGCCAGTTTGGTGCTATCGTCGTAAACGACTTGGCACGGTTTAGGAAGCCTGCAGTGCAAGAAGTAGCCAGTGTTGTTTGTGACTAATTTGTGACTGGCAACTTACGTCCCACGTGCACCGGGTCTGATGCCCAAGGACAAGCAGCTTGGGAAGGCCTTCTTGCTTGCATCCAGGCCTCCTCGCCTTTGTTTTTGTTTGCCACTATCTTTTTAGATGGCGTTCATCATTGGAAGACATTGCAAGTTTAGTTTCTGAAGGCTCGAAAGTGCTTGCAAAACTGCTACATCCTGAAGTACCACTGGAAACCTGAGAGCTGGCGGCGCAGCCGCTTGCAGACATGGGTGCCAGAGCTCGAGGGCATTGCCTCTCGATTCGCATAAAACCTTATACGAATTCGCAACAAAATGAAGGACACGCAGCAGTGCAAGGCGATGTGTTTCACTGGGTGGGCTTGGACATGGACGTATTCACATGTATTCACTTGAAGATGAGGTCGGTGCTTTGGAGTCGGCTCTGGGCCTCACACTGCTGGAATCACAGGCTGTTCGGGCAGGCTTCCCTTCTGATGCCGTGGCTTGACGACCTCTAGACTACACAATGCCACAGAACTACTGCGCTCTACAACTCAACGACGCTCAACGACGCTCAAAGAGTTTTTCGAAACCACCCCCTGTGCCTCAAGGGTTCGCTGCCAGCCGAGGCAGCTGCTAATGTTCCCAAACTGCCCAGCCAACCTCGGGACGTCGTGCGCCTCCTCGACTTGAGGCCCGTGGCCATTTTTAGGGTTAGGGCCGGATGCGGGAAGAGTATGAAGGCTTTGAACTCGCCAAGTCAAAGTAAATTGCAAATGGGCTTCGCATGCA
>CAJNDS010000215.1:103257-195061 GCA_905221605.1 Symbiodinium natans | reverse complement strand
GTGTGAGTCCTTCCTGTAAGTGTGTAGACGTCTGCCCGTCTAGGACTCTATTCTAAAACATTGGGCACGAATCTACGGGTGGGCACCTGGATTGTGCAAGGCGAATCCCGCAGAGGGTTTAGGGTTTAGGGTTTAGGGTTTAGGGTTTAGGGTTTAGGGTTTAGGGTTTGGAGTGCCCAATCGTCAACCCCAGATGATATATGTCTGTCGAACTGCTAAGTTGCAGGGTGGGGAAGTTCAAAGTAAAGAAAACTTTGCTTCTCTGTCGGGAGTGGCACCAACCTAAAGCCATACAAATTTACGAATCCTAATTCCCGAAACCTACTTGAAGGTTCATTGGTAGCTGTAAGTAGGTGGCCCTAGAGAAGGTTATAATGATACCTACCCTGCTTCTGGCTGCCCATGAATCCCCAGGTACATCCATGCCCAGGGCACCAGGGCTGCGGGAGGAGGAGTGGCGGCTTTGCCCTCAGGAAGAGGGGAGTGGCGACAGGGCCGGCTGGAAGGTTCACTTGTGCTGATATTGGGGGGGGGGGGGGGCGGTTCATGATATTCTTATTCGGGGTGCCCCTTCTTGGGGTCCTTCTTAATAAGGGGATCCCCTATTTTCCTAAACCGCCAGAAACTTTTGTATCTTTCGAAGTACCCTACGAAGTCCCAAACCCGAGTTCTCACCATCGAGCTCCTCAATTCAGAGGTAACTGGGCGATCTGGAATAACCCTAACCCCTAAACCTGAATCCCACCCAATCAACCCTAAAACCTCAACCCTGAACCCTAAACCCTAAATTCCGAAATCTTGTCCTGCAGCACTTGCCGCACTTGCCCACCTTTCGGAGGCTGAAACGGAAGGTCCACAGCAACAAACCCTCAATTTCAATAGGTCTGAGGAGTTGAATGCCCCTGAGCCCTGAGCCAGCCCTAAGCCCTAAGCCGAAACCCGAAACCCGAAACCTTGCGAAGCCCTAAACTTTGAGCAGCCCCTCGATTCCCTACCTGCAAATGTGTCTACCTTCAGCGAAGCAGGAGTGAACCTTTTCACATGTCTAAAGGCAGCAACTAGTTCATGGTTGGGATAGTAATAAACATTTGCATGTTTATTCCTTATTGGGTTTAAGTACCCTTAAACATATGTAAAATGCTAGCCAATTATGGCAATGGTAAGTAGGCAATCCGGGGTTGCGGTGAAAGTCCTTTGCAGGGATAGAGCCACAGGATAAGAGTCCCTCGAAAGAAGGGGGAACTCTTACCACCCCCCAGCCTTCCAAGCCCTAAACCCCAAACTCTTCTGTTGTTTGCACAAGTACCGAATTAGAGCCCCATGTAGGGCTCTATTGCGTTCTTTTCAGAGCAGGCTTTTCTCCCCTGAACCCTAAACCCTAAACCCTAAACCCTAAACCCTAAACCGAAACCCTAAACCCTAAACCCTGAACTCAGGGGCCCTGGGTTGAACGGCTCCCTTTCGAACTGCGGGGTCGCGCGGGGCCGGAGTCTGGGCTCCAAACATGGCCTTAAGACCCTTCCTTGTGTTTGGGATTTAAGGTCAGGGTTTAGGGTTTAGGGTTTAGGGTTTAGGGTTTAGGGTTTAGGGTTTAGGGTTTAGGGTTTAGGGTTTAGGGTTTAGGGTTTAGGGTTTAGGGTTTAGGGTTTAGGGTTTAGGGTTTAGGGTTTAGGGTTTAGGGCCTAGAGCCTAGGGCCTAGGGCTTAGAACCTGAATCCCTGAACCTTTCGAAAGTGTCCGAGGCCGCCAACGCGCACAGGCACCGGTGCGGGTCGCGAGTTCACCTCGGCGACTAGGGTCTAGGCTTTAGGGTTTAGGGTTTAGGGTTTAGGGTCTAGGCTTTAGGGTTTAGGGTGTAGGCTTTAGGGTTTAGGGTTTAGGGTCTGCGGTCTAGGCTTTAGGGTTTTGGGCTACTTGAAGGTTCACGTGGGTAGCTAGAAGTAGGATTACAGGTGCCCTAAGCAAGCATACAATATATAACCAGTTAGAATTATGGCTAGCTACCCTACTTATAACTACTGTATACTAATGAACCTCCCAGTAGAGAACTGGCTTTGTCGTTTATAGGGCCCACAAGGTCTGCGGTGCGGAGCCACGGGAGTTACCTACCTAAGGCCTTCAGCGCGTGGAGGCCTTCTCGCTTTGACCTGAGGGTTCCCGGCTTCTGGGGCTGTGGGCGAAAAAGCCCTCAGCCCACCCTGAAGGGTTTAGGGTTGAGGGTTTAGGGTTTAAGATGGGTTGCAGCCCCCGCTGCTGCGGCCAAGGCTGCTGAGGCAGCTTGCATGCGCCTGGTTCGCCAGTTCTGTGAGTGCGAGTGACGTACTGCCAAACTTCGTCGAAGCACGCCCTAGTGGGCCCCGCGCCACTACTGGGAACGGAGCCACACCCAGGCTCTGCGGCCTCCATCTTGCTGGTGACTGCCGTCAGCATGCTTCCGCTTGGCAGCTTTGAGCGTCCCAGGTGGACCAGCCTCCAGGCTCGTAGACCCTATAGAACCCTAAACCCTAAACCCTAAAGCCAGAAATGCTAAACCCTCGAAGCCTTTAGGGTTCAGGGCAACGTGTTTCGCGCGCAGGGCGGCAGGAGCCCTACAGCCTCCACCCCAAAACCCGCAGATCGAGCACCCTTGGATCCCCAACACCCCTACCCAAAGGCTCCTTCCTATGTAGTACCTTTTTGGGGTAGTATACTAGAATCCCCTATAACATCCTACAACCAACCCAAAAAGGAACTACATTGGAGACTTTGGGTAGACTCTAAAAGCTCTGGAGCCTCAACACCTCGTTTTCCCATAAGCCCTATAGACCTCTATAATGCCCCCCAAAAGACCCTGAAATGCACCTTAAACCTTAAACGCTAGAACCTGTCCCTAACTGCAGGGCTTTCCGGCCTCAACTGCGGGAGACGTAGGTGACGATGCCTGGGACAGCTGGCAAGCCATCTTGTGGAGTTTCAGCTTTCGGAGTTTGGGGGCGGTCTAGGGGGGTTTAGGGGGATTCAGGGGGGTTCATGGTTTAGAGGGTTTGAGGGGGGGGGGTTCCCAAACGAAGGCGAAGGGCTTTCGGAACGGACTCGAGGCACTAGCTCCCAGAATGGAAGTTCTCCCCTTCAGTTCCCTCACTCTCAATCCCCAGGCATACAGCGATGTCCCTTGGCGGCACCGCCTTGTGTGAATATGATGCCATGTCGACCATAGCACCTTGAAAGAGGGTGGCTACTTAGGAAAGCATTCGTTCCGTGGCCACCCCGGGACAGTCTCATGGCCCCCAATTAAGCCGGAGCCGCTTGCTCGGGAGCCGACTGCGCCGCAAACTTAGTTGTCCAGCTGACCGAAAGATGCGCACAAAACCCGAATCTGATGTTCTTAAACCCTAAACCCTAAACCCTAAACCCTAAACCCTAAACCCTAAACCCTAAACCCTAAACCTAAACCCTAAATCCTAAACCCTAAACCCTAAACCCTAAACCCTAAACCCTAAACCCTAAACCCTAAACCCTAAACCCTAAACCCTAAACCCTAAACCCTACATGGATGCGGCTGTCCGACATCACCAGGGCATGCTTCAGACGCTTTGGTCGCGGAAAGGAGAAGGGTCATCCTCGTCGGCGTATAGACAATGACGACCATGTATGGCTTATGCTCTCCTCCGGCCCCTAAACCCTAAAACCTAAACCCTAACCCTTAAGCTTTAGGGTTTAGGGTTTAGGGTTTAGGGTTCTCGTCCATAAGTCCAGTCTGGACCCGAAGAGCGGTTTAGAGGGTTTGAGGGTTTAGGGGACGCCCTCACTTAGGAGTCTTGGGCAAAGCCCTAAACCCGAAACCCCTACACCCTAAACCCCAAACCCCTGCACCCCCCTAAACCCTCCCGAAAGCTTGGACCACTAGAACCCGCCCTTGAGCCCAAAGCCCCCAGACTCATCAAAAAACCCTGAACCCCTAAACCTCAAAAACCCTCAGCTGCCCGATTTTGCCTATAATCCCTAAGCACTAATTCCCCGAAACCTCAGAAACCCTAAACCTTGGAATGTTCCCCTTGTACGAACAGACCTTAACCCAACCTAAACCCCTAAACCTCAAACACCCCCAAACATATACCCGAAGGCGCAGGACTGTGAGGTTGGCAAGAGTGGCTTCGTTTCGGGTATAGGGTTGAGGGTTTAGGGTTTAGGGATTCCAAAGCCCGAGAAGAACAAAAAGAAAACTAAGCTCTGAATGATAAACCAAAGCCTCCAACCAAAAAACAGGGAGACCCAATAAGTGGTTGTGGTTTAGGAACTTAGGGTTTTATGTGCTTAGGTTAAAAAAACTAAGATCTGAATCCGAAAAACCTAGGTGATTGTGGTTTAGGAACTTAGTTAGGGTTTTTATGTGTTTAGGTTCAAAAAACAGTAGGGATGGATGCGCCTGTGCCGGCCGAGCTTTAGCAGCCAGCGGCGTTCGTCTGGATGCGGCTGAGATTTCGGTTTGCCCCAAGCCCTCAACCCTAAATCCTAAACCCTAAACCCCAAACCCTAAACCCTAAACCCGAAACCCTCAACCCTGAACCCTAATCTCTAAGCCCTGCCGGGTGTTTGGGACTCAGGGTTGACTGCACAAGCTTCCACACACGAAAACAGACCTCAGCAAGTCAGGTCCAAGATTTTGTGATGGCAGACGGGTTTCGCGTCTTAGGCTTAGGGCTTATAGGGCTTATAGGGCTTATAGGGCTTATAGGGCTTATAGGGCTTATAGGGCTTATAGGGCTTATAGGGCTTATAGGGCTTACAAAGCTTGCAAGGCTTATAGGGCCTATAGGGGTTTTGGATGCTTGCGGGCGACAAGGGGTTTGGGGCTTAGGGTTTTATGTTTAGGGCTCAGGCTTTGGTGCTTCGAGAGCAGGGTTCAGGGTGTAGGGTTGAGGGCTTCGGGCTGTACCGCAATCGTTGCAGGTTGTGGGTTTTCCGGTCTAAGGCGAAACACGCCAGAACAAAATCCGCCCCCAAACCAACGTCCCCTAAACCGTAAACCCGAAACCCTAAACCCTTTAAAGTCCTCAAGCATCCTAACACCCTACAAACCCCAAGCCACCGAAACCCTAGACACCCACCCGTCCAACGAAGCCCGAGCCCGAGCGTGGTTTATAGGGTTCTTAAGAGAGGCGGTTCAAGGGGGTATGTAATGCCAAGGTTCCCTAATGTTCCCCCCTACTCCCCAAGGGAAGTTAGGAAGGTTCCCTAGGTACCTACCCCCCCGTGACCCCCCCTTCCCTTTAGAACCCTTTAAGCCAACGAAGACGAAGCCAGAGACCGAGCGTGGTAAGCAAGCCGCCACGTGCCTTTGTGACGAATTCGGCGTCGTCCTGCCCAGCAAAAGTCATGGGTATCCCCCCGGTACTACCCCCCCCCAGGCTCCCCGCCTTGCATCTTAATTGTCCCTAAATAGCCTTAATTGTCATTAGGGCGGGGGGGAACCTGGGGGGGTTTTCGGGATTGTAGCACCGAAAAATCTAAACCCTAAATCGCCAGTGTAGATTCTACGGTTTGCATGTCTTCGGGGTTCCGGATGAGCCAAGAAGTTTTGTTGTTTAGGGCTCCGGGAAGTTGAGGGGGGGGCGCCTAAGGCTGTCGGGGCTCTTGTGTTTCGGGGTCGGTCGGTTTGCGCCCAGGAACCATACTACGACCCTAAACCCCAGGCCCTATGAACCCTAAGCCGAGGAAGGACGGCAGGGTTTAGGGTTTAGGGTTTAGGGTTTAGGTTTTAGGGTTTAGGGCTTAGGGTTTAGGGTTTAGGGTTTAGGGTTTATAGGGTCCAGGGTTTAGGGTTTAGGGTCCGAAGCCGCCACAACCACCATAAAGTTTAAGAGTCTCAGGGCAGGCCACAACAGATTTGTAGAGGACGTGGCTAAGGGTTGAGGGCAAAACCCTAAACCCTAAAGGCCCTAACGGTTCAGGGTTTAGGGTTTTTAATGGGGTTTAGGGTTTAGGGTTTAAGGTTTAAAGTTTCGGGTCCCTAAACCCTAAAACCGAATGGGCCTTCATAGTCACCTGTTTTGATGTATTTTGTTTGGGGGGAGGGGGGCTGAGGGTTTTGGGGCTCTTGGGGTTGTTGAAGGGCGTGGCTGAGGGCTTCCTATCATTCATAGGAACTTAGGGCTTGCCTGTAGGTGACTTAGAGTAACCTTGTACCTCTAAAAAGGGTGAATATACCGAACAGTTAGGGTTGATGGTTTAGGGTTTTTAGGGGTCAGGGTTGAGGGTTCAGGGATAAACCTTGAACACTCAGAAAGGCAAATATATAACCCTAAACCCTAAACCCTAAAGCCTAAACCCTGAACCCTGAACCATGAACCCTGAACCCTAAACCCTAAACCCTAAACCCTAAACCCTAAACCCTAAACCCTAAACCCTAAACCCTAAACCCTAAACCCTAACCCTAAACCCTAAACCCTAAACCCTAAACCCTAAACCCTAAACCCTAAACCCTAAACCCTAAACCCTAAACCCTAACCATCCTAAACCCAACGAACCCTGAGCCGCTTTTTTCCTGGCCCCTTGGAACCGATGCGAACCTCCTCGCAGCGGGGCCTTCAAAGGTTCTTGGAGTTTAGGGTTTAGGGTTTAGGGTTTCGGGTTTAGGGTTTCGGGTTTAGGGTTTAGGGTTTAGGGTTTAGGGATAGCGGGGGTTCGGGGTTCGTTAGGGCTTCGGGGTTCTTAGAGCTTAGGGGTTCTTGGGGCTTCTTGCGGTTTGGGATCTAGCCCGAGGCCCCCCAAAGCCCTCCGCAAGTAGCCTAGCCTAGGGCTTAGGGTTAGGAGGTCATGCGCGCAACCCTACTGTCACGGGGAGTGCTGTAGGACTTTGCAGCTTAGGGCTAGGCCTAAGACATTCAGTTTGCAGACTGAAGGTCCCGAAGTAGGGCCGGTTGCTGCCTTAGGAATCCAAAGCCTACCCAGACCCCTCGAGGGATCCAAAAAGTAGAACCCCCCAAAGAGGGAGTAGGGTTTAGGGTTTAGGGTTTAGGGTTTAGGGTTTAGGGTTTAGGGTTTAGGGTTTAGGGTTTAGGGTTTAGGGTTTAGGGTTTAGGGTTTAGGGTTTAGGGTTTAGGGTTTAGGGTTTAGGGTTTAGGGTTTAGGGCTTAGTGTTTAGGGTGTCGGGTTTCGAGCGAGCCCCTCAATTGTACCCTATACTCATGATACACTTTTGGGTCATTCTTAGGAACCCTTTATGGTAAGAGCCTACAAAGAAATAGGTTTTGGGTTCTTAAGGTAGGGTTTTATGGCTCAGGGCTTTGAGCTCGGCAGCCCCCCCCCCCCCCCCCCCCCCCCCCCCCAAGCCCCAAACCCTTGAACCCCAAACCCGACTGCGAGTTTCATGCGTAGTTAGAAGTGGGATTACAAATAGGGCATGTATAATTCTTCTCTGGTTCATTACAACCTTCAAAGGGGTACTTCTAACCCTACTTATAACTGCTACCCTTGAACCTTCAAGTAAGCAGCAAGCATCGAAGCCCAAGAAGCAGAATCATTGGAAACGAGGCCACAGCTCCGTTGAACACGTGGGATCTGCCTACCTGCCCGCTCTACTAGTTGCTTAAGAAACCCCACCCCAAAGCACAGGAAAATATTCTTCCTTATCCAGGTAATATAGGCAGTATTGTTACTAACTGTAATATTATTGGCTGATTTTTTGGTGTTTTGAAGCAAATAGTAGCGCATCCTGCCTGCATCCATCTGGCTCGAAACTCCGAGTGTCCCTGAACAACGCACAAAAAGCCGCTCGACTGAATACAAAAAAAACGCTCGGACACGCCAAAAACCGGGTGGAGGCACCTACTTCCGCTTGCTTTGGGGGCCTCTAGGCAAACCCCTGAAAGGGTCCATGTACCCATAAAATATATACTTGGGCCTGAAAGGGTCCCTAAACGGTCTAGCTTTAGGGCTCAAGGTATATACTATATAGGTACCTGGACCCTTAGGCTTGGGCCCTTAAAGCCCTTGAAGGTCTGGCGGTTTGTGGCCTGGGTGTGGGTGTGGCGTAGGAAGGTGTCGTCAAAGGCGACTCCGGAAAAAATGGGGCCTGAGCCGCTGGTCAGGGTTGTGACGCAGAAGCTTGCAGGTACAGGGCTTGGGGTCTTTTTGGGGCTTGGGGTTTGTTAGGCCTCACAACCATCCCCCCCCCCCCAAAAAAAAAAAAGAGCCAGAGTTATAAGCAATCAAGAAGTAGGATGAAGTTGTCAAGTCTTTCAAAGTGGTACCGCGCCAGGCGGCGGCCAGTACCACCGAACGCTCTTGCTTCGAGATCTGCCAGGCAGGTCGAGCCTGCCAGGCCTGATGCATCCTTGCTAGCCATGGGCCACAATATACCCAAAGGCTCCTTGTAGTACCTTTTTGGGGTAGCATACTCGAATCCCCTATAACCAACCCAAAAAGGAACTACATCGGAGCCTTTGGGTAAATTGTGGAGTCACCCTTACCCCCCCGAAGAGCCGCGAGCCCAGCGCGCGGTGCCGGGGGACGACCTCGGTGGGAAGGCCCCGGCCCAACAGCCCTTGGGTGCGACCCCGGGGGAAGGGCCGGCCCAACAGCCCTCGCACCCGAGTCGGGCGGGGCTTGCGCGACACTGGCGGGGGATGCCTGGGCTGGAAAGCCGTTGCTTCCACCACGGAAGGGCGGCAAAGGGCGCGGTCCGAAGAGACCTTGTGTACGAGACCGGCGGGAAATCCCGGCCAAACAAGCCCTTGAGCGCGACCCCGTCGGAGGGGGGGGGGGTGAGGGCCGGCCAATGGCGCGGGTCGGGACCGCGGCGCTTTGGCAAACCCTAAACCCTACACCCTTAACCCTAAACCCTATAATTAAACCCTAAACCCTAACTATAAACCCTAAAGTGCCCTCCATGGGTTCAAAATTCCTTGGGATTTGGGGTTTGGGGGTTCGGGGTTGAAGATTCAGGGTTCAGGGTTTATATAGGTTTCAGTGTTCAGCATCAAACTGCTGTAGGGCTTTTGGTTTAGGCAGGGTTTGGGACTTGGTTTGGAAGTCAAGTCATGGCGGGATTTGTTCTTTTCAAACCCTGGCCCCAAAGGCCCAGATCTTAGATCCTGAACCCCTACCCTAAGGGCCCAAGACCCCCTTATTTAAGGCTTTTCACCTGTTTTGGGCACAAGGACCTTGTTGTTTACTCTAATCCCAAACTCGAGGGAACCAAACGGAGCTGCAGCTTGAGAGAGCGGAGACACATGGAGGTAGATCTGTGTGACGGGCCCTTTTGGGATCTATATTCTTGAATCGAGCTCCTTCCTACTTCAGGGTTTGGGGGTTTAGGCTCAAGGTGTCTCCGTGTTTTAAAAGAAGCTCCTTTGTTTGTTTAGGGTGCCAAAAGGGCCCGGTGCGGTGTGTCAGCTACCCTGTGCATGCTGAGCCGGCGCAGCTTGAGAAACACTGCCGCGACGCTCGGAAGATCCATGCCGGTTGCAAGTTTGAGGATTGAGGCTTGGCTGCTCTTAGCAGTAGCTATAAATCTAATTTTTAGCGGCCTTCTTAAGAAACCCAATAAACCCAAAAAGGCTAAAGATGTAAAGTTACAGTAAAGCACCACAAAGGAGGGTCCGGAGCTTCGGCTTGTCTAAACCCCTGAATCAAACACCCCAAAAGCCTAAACCCCTACAACCCCCAGAACCTGAACACCAAACCGCGAAGCCGATGAAGCTAAACCCCAAACCCTAGACCCCAAACTCCAACCCTTCTTGCGTCAGGACTTGTCCCGCAGAACGATCTCCAAACCACGGTCGGCGACCTGGCTCACTGGAGGTTCATGGAGCAGGGCTTCAGGGTCTAGGGTGAAGGGGCTTAGGCTACAAGAGCTTCAAGGGCTTCACATGTATCGGGCTCAGCTAGGGCATTGTAGGGCTTAGGGTTTAGGCGTCAGGGTTTAGGGTTTCGGACTTCGCATGCATACTGTTCTGTTGGGGCATTGGGGTGTAGGGCTCCCTTAGCTTCTAACTCTACAAACCCTAAAACCAACAAAGGCCAAGATCTTCAGGGCGTTACTTGGTTGCTTTTGCACGAGGTTTCCGCGGAAGGTCTGAACCCCAAACCCCAAACCCAAAACGCCCCAAACCCAAAAACCCAAAAACCCCAAAACCCCAAAACCCCGAAACCCCGAAACCCCAAAACCCCAAACCCCCAAACCCCCAAATCCCCAAAACCCCCAAACCCCCAAAACCCCCAAACCCCAAAACCCCCAAACCCCCAAACCCCCAAACCCCCAAAACCCCAAAAAAACCCCAAAACCCCCCAAAAAACCTCAAAACCCTAAAGCCCTCACACCCCAACACCCCCAAACCCCAAAACCCCCAAAACCCCCAAAACCCCAAAACCCCCAAAACCCCCAAACCCCAAAACCCCAAAACCCCCAAACCCCAAAACCCCCAAACCCCAAAACCCTGAACCCGAATCTCCGAGCTGCACCCAAGACCTACTTGGAGGCTTCATGGAGGGTTTAAAGCAGACCAGGATCTGGTCTCCTCACCATTCCCAAACCCCCTTCCCCAACCAGAACCTTAAGGGTTTAAGGTTTAGGGTTTAGGGTTTGGGGTTTGGGTTTTAGGGTTTCGGGTGTAGGGGTTAGGGTTGAGGGTTTGGGGTTTGGGGTTTGGGGTTTAGGGTTTCGGGTGTAGGGGTTAGGGTTTAGGGTTTGGGGTTTCGGGTGTAGGGGTTAGGGTTTAGGGTTTAGGGCCCAGGGCCCAACCAGAACCTTAACGCGCATCCGATGCCGCGGAGGTTCGAGGCTGTGGGCTCCTCCCACAGAGACCACTCCAAAAAAACGAAAAGCCAACCAAACCCACGCACGCCCCACCCTTTCCCTGGAACCTTCTCTGGGACGCCTGGCACCCCGACACCCCAGTGAGACTTTTCCTGGGACACTGCCTGGTTTACAATTACAACTCTACCTGTAACGACCCCAACTGTGCAGCTTACAACAGGCACAGGTTGGATCTCCTCCCCCCCCTGCACAATGCTCCTACTGCAGTGCAAGTAGGGTTTCGGGTTTAGGGTGTAGGGAAGCCTCAACCTTAAACCCTCTCGGTGAGGCGCCTCCTTCGGAAGATACTTTGGCGCGCAGGCTTTGAACATCTCTTGGAGGGCCGCGACGTATTTCGTGTAGACCTGGCCGCGAGGCGTTCAACATTAGAGGCTGCTTCAGCTTGCGTGGGAATCTTAGGCAGTTTCGGGTTGAGGGGTTTAGGGTTTAGGGTTCAAGGTAGTGGCAGCCTGCTGCAGGCTGCAGCCTGTCATCCACCCTGCCGAACCTGTACAAACCCGAAAGCCCCAAACCCACAACCTCCAAACCGAAGACCCTGTAAATCCAAAACCGTAAACAGTAAGTCCTATACACTACCTGGGACTCACAGATCTACATAATAAGCAGGATATCACCCCCCTAATAATATCGGGCATACCCCCCACCCCCCCCCAGACCGCCGGCAAACGAAGTCCGAGGTAAACCCTAAACTCTAAAACCCTGAACCCCTCAACCCCTGAACCGATAAACACTAAACCCTAAACCCCTTAGCTCCCAAACCCTAAGCCCCTAAGCCCGAAACCCTAAACCCTGAACCCTAAACCCCTTAACTCCGAAACCCGAAACCCCTAAGCCCCAAACCCTAAACCCTAAACCCTAAACCCTAAACCCTAAACCCTAAACCCCTTAACTCCTAAACCCTAAACCCCTGCCTGCCCCAAACCCTTACACCCTAAACGGGCTGTCGGCCTCCTGCACGCGCTCGTCGCTGGGCTCCGCTTCTTTCGGGCCGACAGGGACCGGCGGGCCTGCGGAAGTGCTTAGGGCTTAGGGCTTAGGGCTTAGGGCTTAGGGCTTAGGGCTTAGGGCTTGGGTTTAGGGTTTAGGGTTTAGGGTTTAGGGTTTAGGGTTTAGGGTTTAGGGTTTAGGGTTTAGGGTTTTGGGTTTAGGGGTTTGGGTTTAGGGTTTAGGGTTTAGGGTTTAGGGTTTAGGGTTTAGGGTTTAGGGTTTAGGGTTTAGGGTTTAGGGTTTAGGGTTTAGGGTTTAGGGTTTAAGGGTTTAGGGTTTAGGGTTTAGGGTTTAGGTTTAGGGTTTAAGGTTTAGGGTTTAGGGTTTAGGGTTTAGGGTTTAGGGTTTAGGGTTTAGGGTTTAGGGTTTAGGGTTTAGGTTAGGGTTTAGGGTTTAGGGTTTAGGGTTTAGGGTCCGCCGACCCTGGCGGCGTGTTGGATGGGAAAAGGAGGTGAAAACTTCCCTCTTTCTGGGTAGGGGGGGGTACCCCCCCAACGTTTCATAGAGGCTCAAGCAAATCAACTTTTGGCATCCTTTGAGCTGACGAGCACGTTTAAACCTTTCAACTATGCTCCAGCGGGGTCGGCGGCTTGAGCCGGAGGCTCTTAAATCCGGCCCCCGTGCCGCCCGTGGTCCAGGGCGGAGCCCGCGTCGCACTAAAGCACTAGCGTTAAGGGGCGAGCGCCCGAGCCGCCGACCCCGCCCAAAATTGCTTCAAATTCGCGCGGGGCCCTTCGGGAGGCCTCCAAAACGGCATCCAAGGGGACGCAACGCGCGGTGGTGCGAAAAGCACGAAAACCTCGTAAAAATCATGGGTTTTTGCGAAAAACCGAGGCCACAAAACACCTGCAGCACCCCATTAAACCCTCACGGGCGCGCATCATCGGCCCTAGCTTTTCACATGGGGCGCGCGCCAGGCCGAAACCACGTTTTTCAAGGTTTGGGGGGGGGTACCGGAAGCCCAAAACCAGGCGAGCATCATGAGCATCAGCAGCCCTGGCCCGCGGGCCCAAGGCAATAAAAAACGCTGAAAAACGCTGAAATCACCGTAAATACCGTGTTTTTATGAGGTTTTTCACGCGTGCCTCCGACCCCCACCCCTGTTGCCCTTGACCCGCCCCCAACGAAACCCACGTCCGGGGGGGGGTCTGCTGATGCTGCTGATGCGCGGGGTCCGGGCGCATCATCGAGCCATCGCTTCTCTTGGGCTTCGTGGGGGGGTCCGGGCCCACGGCCCAGAGACCCAGCTGATGCTCATGATGCTCGGTTTGGGGGGGTGTTCCAACAGCAGAAAACCTCGTAAATACCGAGTGTTTTGTGGGTCCACGTAAAAACGCCCCTAAAATCGCTCATTTTACGCGCTCGAACGGCTTCGTGCCTACAAAACGCCCGAACAGCAGGACCCCGAATGCCCTTAAGGGCATTCGGGGTCTTGCTTTTGGGGGTTTCGTGGGCACGCAAGCGTTCAAGCACATACAATCGGCGTGTTTAAGGTGGTTTTGGATGGCCTGGGGGAGGCCGCTGATGCTCATGATGCTCCCTTTCCTGGGTCCCAAAAGGCTTCCCAAGCCCAAAAACACGTGTTTACAGCGTTTTCTAAAGGTTTTTCGAAGGCAAAACGCATGCATAGAATGCTTTTAAGGCCCCCAAACCAACCCCACTGATGCTCCTGATGCGGGTGCGCGCGCGCGCGCGCGGCGCGCGCGCGCGCGCGCGCCGGGGGGGGAGGGGGGGGGAGGGAGGGGGGGCGAAGGCAGGAGAAAGAGAGACAGAGAGAAGGAGAGGACAAAGACACGGGAAAGAGAAGACAGTGCCAAGGTTCAAGGTTTCGTGCTTTGGGGGGCGGGGGCCGGCCCGTGCCGCTAGGCCTGAAATTTAGGGTTTAGGGTTTAGGGTTTAGGGTTTAGGGTTTAGGGTTTAGGGTTTAGGGCTTATAAGGGTTTAGGGTTTATTAGGGTTTAGGGTTTACGGCGTGGGTTGAGTTTTTTAGGGTTCGGGGTTTCGGGTTTAGGAGATTCCCATGCCATAAGTTTAGGGGCCTATGATTCAGGGGGCCCTAAACCCTAAACCCTGAACCTTACACCCGAAACCCTAAACCTTAAGCCTAAACCCTAAACCCTCATCACTAAAGCATCCCCCCCCACTCTCCAAGTGCGGCCAAAGCTGCCGAACTCAATGTGCAGCCGGGTCCGAAAGACCTCTGCGTACGATGGAAAGGATAGGGTTTAGGGTTTAGGGTTTTACGGTTTAGGGTTTAGGGTTTGAGGCTTTAGGGTTTTCAGGCATTAGGGTTTGAGGGGTTTAGGGATTAGGTTTAGGGGCAGAACCGTAAACCCATGTTTAGCCTAAACCCAAAATCCTAAACCCTACACCCTCCCTCATACACGCCTTACAGAATCACTATATACTCTTCTACAACACTTAGTAAACCTCCTAACCCCTAACCGCATCAACATTCGCCACGCTGCGGGGCTGAAGAGCGGACTGGGGATCAGCGGCGTCACTGGGATGCCAAAGAGGCCTGGGAGGCGGCTTAGTAGGGTATAGGGTATAGGGTTTAGGGTTTAGGGTTTAGAGCAAATGCAAAAAGCAAATGCAAAAGCAAATGCAAAAGCAAATGCAAAACCAAATGCAAAAGCACATGCAAAAGCAAATGCAAAAGCAAATGCAAGAGCAGATGCAAAAGCAAAAGAGCACATGCAAAAGCAAATGCAGGAGCAAATGCAAGAGCAAATGCAAAAGCAAATGCAAATGCAAATGCAAATGCAAATGCAAATGCAAGCGCAAATGCAAAAAGCAAATGCGGATGCAAATGTGCCTAAGTTGGCAATGGCCATTAGAAAGCATCTACAAATTAAGAGCGGAGCAATGAAGTTGCTGCGGACATTTATGTTTTTACACGAATGGGGGGGTTGAGCAGAACGTTAGAGGTTGTACATGCAGAACCGGACTAGCCATGAACCGTCAACGAGAAAAAGCTAGGGCAAGCGTAAATGCAGATGCAAAAGAAAATGCAGGCCCGAATGCAAACATGAAAGCAAATGCAGTTGCAACTGCAAACTCAAAAGCGAAAGCAGTGCCAATGCAAATGCGAATAACGCAAGCGCTAACGCAATGATTTCAGCCTGCAGAGCGAATCCAGAGTCAATGCACAGCAAATGCAGAGCAAATGGGGAGCAAACACAAAGCAAATGCGGAGCAAATGCAGAGCAGACTGCGCATTCAAATCACTGACTGAAGCCATGAAGTTGGGAGTGGCCAGTAGAAAACATGGACAAACAAAATGGGGAGCAACACGTCGTTGGTGGCCAGTAGGATGGCTTGTGGTTTTCAGCAAGGGGTGTGAACAGAACATTAGAGGTCTAACGTGCAGAACTGCACTGCCAATGAAATGTCAACGCGCTTCGACCCTTTTTGGACGACTTACGCGAGCACCGCTGCGCCAAGAGCCGGCTCATCTTTCCCACGGAAAGCCGTAGAGGATGTTGAGGCCGTCGTTCTCCGACTTGTCCTCGTCGCAGTCCTGGGATGTAGTTTTAGAATGAAACAAAAGAACAGAAGGTGCGTTCGAGAATTTTAATTGTGGCCAGGTTGCAGGCTCCGGCTGTGGTTCTCGACTGTCTCCGGGCCAGCCGACCCACTCGAGGACTGCGTTGTTCATGCGCAGCTAGACGTGACAACGATCACAGTTGAATAAGAACAAGGCCTGCCGAGCACTAATTATAAGCTAGATACGCATGTCGCCTGGAAAGGGCGGCGCTCCGGGATGGTGTTCCAGCCACGGCGCCGGGAAGAATTTCACCAAAAAAAACCCCATGGTGCTCCTGGATTTGTTTTGGGCCATCCTGCTCACCTTCGATTCTGGCCACCCACTGATGGGTGAGCCACTGGGGGGGTTGATGTTCCTAAGGCTCCGTATTGCTGGTTTTCTGAGTGTGGTCGGGAGCGTTGGCGTTCACATAATTCACACCAGCACCCAGCCCCCCGTCCTCTACAGTCCATGATGGCCACCAAGCCAAGATCGAGTAAAGAGCTTTGTCCATGCCCAAGGCCCCTGCCGAAGGGCGACGAAGTACACCTGCCCGGCGCGTAGCTCCCTTGCGTCTCTTGCGGGCACCTTACTGGGGAACTTGATAATCCGGACAACGTTCATGGCGCGGTCCGTCCTGTTCTTGATGATGTAGGAGGCGGTAGCACCGGAAGGACATGTTTCTGAGGGCCGCAATGGATAGGGCAACATACTGTGATCGTGATCCCTGATCTTCTCACGTACCGAGGCTAAATTTCCCAGCTCAGCCACGGTCCTGTGCACATCCAAGATAATGACACATGACTTGGGCGCATCAAGTCTACAAGAGTAGGCAAGAAAATCCGCTATCTCGAGGTCACTGTCGCGGTAGACTGGAGCGGATAGCTCGGTGAGCACCCAGTCCTTGGAGCCGTACTTCATCATCGCGTCGTCGAGCATACGCGGTGGGGGCGCATGCCAGGCACAGCGCAAAGATACGTGGCGAGACGACACTACACTACACTGGAAGCCTGACGCTGTGCTCACGGAGACGTGTGTTGAGGTACGCGTGACGCGTGATTGCTGAGTCATACGCAGAAACAGAAAGCAGATGGCACACTAGCCTTTGTTAGGCCCTCGCAACACTCATAGCCGTGTCTCTGTCCGCTGAAACGTTCTCGCCTACATGTTCAGGCCCAGGGCTTCATTCGCGAGACACAAGTCGTGACATGTCTCCTCAAGGTCAGCCTCCAGCACATGAATGCGCGCGCGAACCTCCGACTTTGTAGCAGCGGATGAGGAGGGAGGAGGCCGACGACGATGACACGGACATGGAATCGGAGGCTTGCTCCTTCGCGCGCGGGGGGTTCTTGCCCTCATGGGATGTCTTGTCCTCATGTGGTTCAGCCTCTGCTTCCCCAGTCGGTGCTGGCATAACCGGATCACGCTGATTCATCGCATCCACAGGCACGAGGGGCTCTCGTTGCGATGTAGGCAGGACCGCATCAACCTGACTCATTACATGCGCAGACAGCACTGGTTCTCCTGTCGGTGTAGGCGAAACCGGATCAACCTGACTCATCGCATTCACCTGCGCTACAGACTCGACGGATGATCTGTGGCTCCTCCAAGACATTGTCGTGTTGCGTTCTCCTCAGGTTGACTCTCTGACGGAGGATTTTCTTCCCTCATTCATCATGTGCCATTGGGACGTCGCCCATAGCATTCCTTCCGGGAGATATCACTATCACCGATTGCTTCCGCTAAGTGACGTTTGACACGCTTTGGCTTGGAGACGATCCCTCTGAGACGTTTGTCTGCAGCAATGGACCATGGTGTTGATGGAGGACGTAGGTTGAGAGACAGCTGCGCATTGTAATGTGACGGGAAGTCGCGAGGGGTGGCATGCCACGGTACCTTCGTCTATCTGTTGGCTCCTGCAGGATAACCTTCTTGCCCTTCAACACTCCTTTCCCCACCACTTTGAAGCACTTATTTCGTTTAGAGGGGATGCGAACAGAAAAAGCACGTGTCTCGACAAGGGAGCACATTGTTTCATGAGGCGCACACTCGGGGTGTAGATCACTCCAAGTCGCACCCAGGCCATGTGCAGTCGAGTGACCTCGCGCCTTCAGATATGGCCATATGTATGTATGTATATATATATATGTATATATACATATATATATGTATTCTTTTTTAAGTTTGAAGTGGATCGCTGTGGGTTTTTGAGACATGTATAGATAACAGAGGCAGGCCCCAATATTGAGTTATTGATTTTTTCAAAATATTTCAATCTTGGGGCCCTGGATCCAAGATCCAAGATTCCACAGAAACTTTTTTCGGAGGCCATCTTGGATCCAAGGTGCAGCATTGAAAATTGAAGTTTTCAATAGTTCAATATTGGGGCCCTGCATCCCCCCAAAGACTTCTTCTGAAATCTTGGATCTTGGACCCGAGGCCCCTGGATCCAAGATTCCTCCCACAGACTTTTTCTGAAATCTTGGATCTTGGATCCCGGGCCCCAATATTGAAAAGTTAAAAAAAACTCAAAATTTCAATATTGAGTCCCACGCGCAAAGATATCATACGAAAACAATTGGTTCCTGCAACGAAACCCTAAGCCCTCAACCCGCACCCGGAGCTGCACATCCATCGTGGAAGGCAGTTTAATCATCCCTGCCACTGACCCCAAACGGGCCCCTGAAATACCAATTTCAAGGCTTTGATATACCAAAGCCTAAAGCCGCAAGATTGGCGCAGCGTAACGCGTTGAGCTACTCGGGTGGATTTGAAAGCCAAACCCCAAACCGCCCATATCACAAAGACCAGGAAGGAAGAGCCAACGGTGTTCAGCGGCTTCTTCCCCGCAAGTCTTCGGAAGCTGGCAAAGAACCGTCCAACTCTTGAGTCCCTCCCAAACGGGTCTGTTCTTCAAACTTCTCCAGTCCAAACCTCAACCCGGAGTCTCTTGGTAAACTCCGGGTGTCGAGGCTTGTGTTTGACACGAGTGTGAGAGAGCTTGAGGGAGCTGAAGTTTGCAAGAGCTCCGTCGTGCAACGGGCTTGCCAAGCTTCTGTAAGCCTTTGCACCATCCGTGTGGCAGACACAATCTTTTGCCAGAACGGGTTCGTCCGAATCTAGCAACAAAGCTTCTGTCATTTCAGCGATGGAGAGAGGCCCTCCTCCGCCTTGGCCAGCTTGGGTGATGCGGTAGGGAACGTTGCAGCCACTTTGCTGGAAACGGCCCATATGAGGGAAAACAACAAGAAAACATAACAATAGTTTTAAAACACAAAAAAGATTGTTTTCAAGATTCTTAGGGAAGTAGTGTTCGAATAAAAAATCACGGAGTTTCCATTACATCTTGTGATAAAGGATGAATTGAACAGAGTAATACAACAGATAAGTTTCAACACTTCTCTGAACATGAAAGGGAGTTATTTTCATCAGAAAATTGCTGGGAGGGTGTGGGGGCCGGGGGCGTGATTACGTCCGGTTCATGGCATGCGTTCAACTCTAGGGCGCACTTCCTCAGACGGAATCTCCTGTGGTTCAGTACTTGTAATTTCAGGTTGCTTTTTTGACATAGGGTTTGAGCGGGGTTTCGACTGAGTGTGGCTATCCAAAATCCAAGATCCTGGATCCCCAACCCATCCGAAACCAGAGTACAGTAGTGTGTCAAGAAGGCCCCAGGTGTGACGCGTCGGGCAATCTGGGCCGAACCGAATCCAGAAGTGACCCTAAGCCTGAGGGCTGTAGAGCCCTAAGCCCTGAACCTTAAAAGCCCTTAACCCTAAACCCTTAACCCCTAACCCCCTAAACCCTAGACCCTAAACCCGTAGACCCTAACAACAACCCAATAATGCATGGGGCCCTGGCCCAAGATCAGGAAGTTGCCAACCTTCAGCTTCCTTCCAGGCATTCTGAGGCTTGGTTCAGGGGGGCCTTCGGAGGGGTTTTTGGGGGGTTTAGGGTTTAGGGTTTAGGGTTTAGGGTTTAGGGTTTAGGGTTTAGGGTTTAGGGTTTAGAGCTTAGATTTAGGGTTTAGGGTTTAGGGTTTAGGGTTTAGGGTTTAGGGTGTAGGGGGTTGAGGGGTTCAGGGCGCTTAGGAGGCTCAAGGGGCTCAGGGTGGAATTAGGAAGTCAGAGGCGGTTCAGGGGGGGTTTAGGGTTTGGGTTTAGGGTTTAGGGTTTAGGGTTTAGGGTTCAGGGGGTTTTGGGGGTTTTGGGGGGGTTTCGGGGGCCTTGCGGGCTCTAAGGGGTTTTGGTGGGTAGCTCAGATCAGGCAAAACGCAACAAAATCCCAACAAGGGCTGGCCTGCTCAGGCTTAGGGTTTCGGGTGGGTGTGTGAGGCTTGTGAGGGTGCTTAGGGCCGAGGGTTTCGGCGCTCAGGGATATGGGGTCTTGCTGAGGGAATTGGGTTCGAGGGCTTGGGACTTCAAGCTCCCTGGCTTTGGGAGCTGCGCGTTTGAGCACAGGGCGGGCTAGGGGTTCAGGGTTCAGGGTTCAGGGTTCAGGGTTCAGGGTTCAGGGTTCAGGGTTCAGGGTTCAGGGTTTAGGGTTTAGGGTTTAGGGTTTAGGGTTTAGGGTTTAGGGTTTAGGGTTTAGGGTTCAGGGTGTAGGGTTCATAGGGATCACCCTAGGTGGGATTAGGAGGCTGAAGGGATAAGTCTCTGAAGTCTCAGTTTGGGATTTAGTGTAGCGCTCAGCTTCAGATTCCTCAACCACCTAGGAAACTCAAACGGGTAATGTCTTTGGCGGCATAGGGCTCATAACGAACCGCTAAACCCTAAATTCTAAACCCTGAACCCTAAACCCTCAACCCCAAACCCTAAACCCTAAACCCTAAACCCCTAAACCCTAAACCCTACACCTTGAAGTAGCGAATGGCTCCCGCCTGTACAGGAAGTTGTTGACCTTGCGAACCCACTCTGCGGTCCTTTCCAGCAGCCCGCGGCGTAGGGTTTAGGGTTTAGGGTTTAGGGTTTAGGGTTTAGGGTTTAGGGTTTAGGGTTTAGGGTTTAGGGTTTAGGGTTTAGGGTTTAGGGTTTAGGGTTTAGGGTTTAGGGTTTAGGGTTTAGGGTTTAGGGTTTAGGGGTTTAAGGGTTTAGGGTTTAGGGTTTAGGGTTTAGGGTTTAGGGTTTAGGGTTTAGGGTTTAGGGTTTAGGGTTTAGGGTTTAGGGTTTAGGGTTTAGGGTTTAGGGTTTAGGGTTTAGGGTTTATAATTTAGGGTTTAGGGTTTAGGGTTTAGGGTTCAGGGTTTAGGGTTTAGGGTTTAGGGTTTTGCGTTTTGCGTTTTGAGTTTTGGGTTTAGGGCTTTTAGGGTTCAGGGTTTTTAGGTTTTGGGGTTTATGGGGTCCAGGGTGTAGGATTTAGGGTTTCGGGTTCAGGGTCTAGGCTTCTAGGCCCTACGCAGCAATCCTCTCCAGAAGAGCTGGCTCACAGTAGAAGCGCAAAAAAAGGGAGCCAAAGTTTGTACGGGAGAGAAACAAAAGCTACCACTGGGCACCCTAAAAGAGCCTTTGAACCACAAACGCCACAAGCCCCAAGTCCCTAAACACAGTAAACTCTAAACCCACGACATGTCCAAATCCTAAACCCCAACCCCCAAACCTCTCCTGAACAGCTGGTTCTCACCAAAGCAGTAGATTGGGATCAGCGGGGTGCCATGTTGGATGGCGAGCCTGGCTGGTGGAGAGACTGGGCTTGAACTACATTAGCAGTTAGGGTCTTGCTTGGCAGAGTTTAGGGTTTAGGGTTTAGTGCTTCGGGTTTAGAGGCTTGGAGTTTCGAATTTAGGTTAGGATTTGGCGATTCAGGGTTTAGGGTTTGAGGGTTTAGGGTTTCGGGTATGTATAAGCGATTGGGGTTTTTGGGATTGGGGGTTTGAGGGTGCCCGGTTGGGGCTTCGCCCCCCTCTTGTTTATGCAAATGCGGCATACGGAGCCCTTTACCCAGGATTTAGCATTCCCAAGGCCTAAAGCCCTTGAAAAAACTGAACTCCCAACCTCCAAAACCCTAAACGCTTCAGTCTGACGAGTGTGGTAGCGAATCATGATCCTAATCCATATGTATCTGCAGACATAGATAGCTCATCCCACGCTTTGTGCTGCCTGTCTTCTTCCCCCCCCTCCCCCTACGCCCTGAAGCCTATTAACCCTAAACCTTAATCCAGAAGCACTAACAAGAAATGCACACCCGACACCCTAAACCCTACGTAAACCCTAAACCCTAAACCCTAAACCCCCCAAACCCTTAAACCCCAAACCCTAAACCCCAACCCTAAACCCTAAACCCTAAACCCTAAACCCTAAACCCTAAACCCATCAGCTGCCAGAGGCACCGCACGAAGCCCAAGTTGGCCGGGAAGAAGAGCCGCTCCTTGCAGGCACAAAGCCCTGAACTGGCTTGGCCTTTGAACCCTAAACCCTAAACCCTAAACCCTAAACCCTAAACCCTAAACCCTAAACCCTAAGCCCTAACCCTGTATCCTGTAGACCCGAAACCCTAAACCCTAAGACTTTCCTACACAAGACCCTCTTAAACGCCAGGAAGCACGGAAACCCCATGCAACACAGTACAGCTCTGAAACGCCTGCAATGAAACCCTGAAAAACCCGAATTAAGTATATCTTCGTTGGGGATAAGGGTTGAGATTCGTAAACCCAGAACCCAAACCCCAAACCCTAAACCCTCGTAGCACTCCCTCAGGTACGGGGTTTCGGGCTTAGGGCTTTAAGCCCTGAACACTGAAATCCTGAACCCTAAACCCATACTAAGTCTTTAAGTACATAGGTGATGCTGGTGGTGGTCGAACCTGCGGTGCGTCCAGCGCCGCGCAGGACTGCGTCTTGCGGTGATTTCAGCCAGCCAGCCAAGAAGCCAGCTCGGCCAAAACCCAAAAACTCTAAAACCCTAAAACCCAAAAACCCAAAAACCCAAAAACCCAAAAACCCTAAAACCCTAAACCCAAAAACCCAAAAACCCAAAAACCCAAAAACCCTAAAACCCTCAAACCCGAAAACCCTAAAACCCTAAACCCTAAAACTCTAAAACCCTAACACCCTAAACCCCCTAAACCCTAAACCCTAAAGGCGGGCTCAGTCAGGTGGTATGGAAGGGAGGCTTCGGAGGTAGAGCCTCCCTGGCATGGCATGTCTGCTTTATGTAAAGTTTAGGGTTTAGGGTTTAGGGTTTAGGGTTTAGGGTTTAGGGTTTAGGGTTTAGGGTTTAGGGTTTAGGGTTTAGGGTTTAGGGTTTAGGGTTTAGGGTTTAGGGCTAGGGTTTTGGGTTTTGGGGTTTTGGGGTCTGGGATCGAAACCATGACAGCTTCAAGACCGGAGGCGCCTGATTCGCATCCGTGGCGACTTGCTCGTAGAGGCCGCCTGGGTTCACCTCAGGCTGTGTGCTGGATTTGGGGAGTTTAGGGTTTAGGGTTTAGGGTTTAGGGTTTAGGGTTTAGGGTTTAGGGTTTAGGGTTTAGGGTTTAGGGTTTAGGGTTTAGGGTTTAGGGCTAGGGTTTACTGTTTAGAGTTTAGGCGCGGGCGCCTCCGAGGAGGAGGAGGGGGGGGGTGGGGAACTCCCTAAACCCTAAACCCTCAGTGTAGGGATTCTTAAGGAAGGGGGGTTCATGGGGGGTAGGTACCTAAGTGGGAAGCTTAGGGAGCCCTAGGGCGGAGGTGGGGAGTGTTGGGGAACCTTGGGTTCATACCCCCCCTTGAACCTCCCGCCCTCAAGACCCTGAACCCTAAACCCTAAACCCTAAACCCTAAACCCTCAAGACCTGAGTTTTCTTGTTTTTGTGGGGGTGGGGGTTCAGCCTTCAATCCTAAACCTATGTTCGGGCCTTTGAGGAACCTGCACTCTGCCAGGGGCCCTAAACCCTAAACCCCCAAAGCCCCATCTTAATCGGCTCTCTTCACCTGCGAGCGCAGCTGAACAGCAAAAAGCCCACGATATTCATGGCTTAGTAGATCTGATGTGAGGTTTAGGGCTTAGCTTTCATGGGTTATTCTCATTTCATGTATGATGATTGTTTTTTTTCTTAAACATGTTTCTATTTCTTCATGTTTATTGCTTTGCTCATTATTAACTCTTGTGGTTTATTTTCTTGTCTCTTGCTTCGGGGCCATGGTATTTTTTACAGCGGCTTCTGGATTCGAGTATAAGTAGAAGTCTGCAGAGTTTATGGTGGCAAAGCTTCAAAGCGAGGCTCAATCTCTATAGTCTATGACTCTTAACCCTAAACCCTAAACCCTAAACCCTAAACCCTAAACCCTAAACCCTAAACTTATACTCTAGCTGTACAGTTTGCCGGGTTGCTGTTTAGGGCTTAAAGCAAACGAAAACAAAGGATCACTGTACGGTGGGGAGGTGTCAGGCGGCAGGCAGACTGAAAGAGACGTTCGATTTGACTGCAAGAATGCTTGGTAACGCTGCCTACCGGGTGCGTTGCTTCAGAGCCCCCTAAACCGCAAACCCTAAACCCTAAACCCTAAACCCTGAACCCGAACACCTCTCAGGTCGTGCAGCGCTCTGAAGAATCCACCTGTTGAGGGTTTACGAAACTAGGAGGGCCCCCAATATAGATCCCCAAATAGCAGGATTCCCTTATAATATGACCCTAAACCCTAAACCCTAAACCCTACATCCGTAAGGTACCCTAATTTCGGAAACCCCCACCTTTGAGCCTCCGGCTGCCACGGTGGCACCCTGGTCCAGGAGCTTCGAGAAGGTCCTGAAAGGGTTTAGGGTTTAGGGTTAGGGTTTAGGGTTTAGGGCTTAGGGTTTAGGGTTTATGGTTCTCAGACCCCCAAACAAACCCTAAAACAGAAACACGCACAAACCCCAAAAAAACTTTAAACCCTCAAACTCCAGGCCCCTAAATGGGGCAGTGGGAGCACAGTCCCTTCCTCGAAACCTCAGATGCTGAAGCCGCGAACTCCCTCAGCCCTGAAGCCTAAACCCCACACCCTACACCCTACAAATAAAAAAAACCCTAAACCCTAAACCTAAACCCTAACTTTGAAAATCCTGAACCCTAAGCTGCAGTCTTTATCTACCGAGGCATGACCATGCTCGTGTTCATGATTCGGGCTTGGAGCATCTTTTAGGGCTTCGGGTCTAGGACTTGGGGATACAAAGCCTACTTTAGGGTTATGTGCTTTGGGAGTTTAGGGGGTTTAGGGTGTGCAAAGGGTTAAATGTCCTTTTTGCCCCCCACCTTCGGTGTGGGGTTGTTAGATTTTAATGTCAACTCTTCTCCTCGCCCGGAACTCTTCCCCTCGCCCAGTCTACTCCCAGAGACTCCCTGGCAACCCAGAAACTCCCTAGACTGGAGTGCCCAACATCAGAGACTTCTTGAAATGCCCAACCTCAGAGACTCCCTGGAGTGCCCAACCGCATAGACTCCCTGGAGTGCCCAACATCAGAGACTTCCTGAAATGCCCAACCGCAGGGACTCCCTGGCGTGCCCAACATCAGAGACTCCCTGGAGTGCCCAACCCCAGAGACCCTGGAGTGCTAAGGTGGGGATGTTCGAAGTAAAATAGTTTTCGGATTTCTGGGGCTTATAGGCTTGTACTTGGAAATGCATGGGTGGCTATAGGTTATAAGGAGGGCAACCCTAAATCTAGCTGGTTCAACCTGATACAGGATACTTATAACTCTGCGTTTTACTGCCAATGAACCTTCAAGTAGACACAAACCCTAAACCCTAAACCCTAAACCCTAAACCCTAAACCCTAAACCCTAAACCCTAAAGCTGAACCGTAAGTTTACACAGCTAGACCAGAGTGTCCTTCAGAATCCGGTTTGGAGTTCTGGTTGGTGACGAAGCGGCTTTTAAGGCTTTAGGGGTTTAGGAACTAGCGCTTGCTAGGTTTGGAGCTGCAGGACCCCAACCCTAAGCCCTAAGCCCTAAGACCGAAGCCCTAAACCCTAAAACCTGAACCCCAAACTAAACCCTAAACCCTAAACCCTAAACCCTAAACCCTAAACCCTAAACCCTAAACCCTAAACCCTAAACCCAACAGCTGCTTCTCAGCGCGCGGCTTGCGATCCTGTCGCCGCGCATGGCCTCGGAGGTGGAAGACGCGTCGCTTTAGTGAGGGTTTAGGGTTTAGGGTTTAGGGTTTAGGGTTTAGGGTTTAGAGTTTAGGGTTTAGGGTTTAGGGTTTAGGGTTTTTGGTTCGGGTTTAGGGTTTAGGGCTTAGGGTTAGGGTTTGGAACCGAAAAAAACCTGTATACGCCCCATAGCCCCCCTTTCTCCTAAACCTTCATCCTTCAACCGTATCCCTTAAACCTTAGTCCCGAAACCCTAAGCCCCAAAACGCTAAACCCTCACTAAAGCCCAAACCCTCACTCAACCCTAAACCCCAAACCCCAAATCCAGAACCCTGAACTTGCCCTAAAACCCCAAAGGAACCAGGTCCGCTCAACAGACTGGAGCATGAAAAGATTGGGGGTTTAGGGTTTAGGGTTCAGGGTTCAGGGTTTCGGGTTTAGGGTCTAGGGTTTAGGGTTTAGGGTGGGTTGGGCAGGTTGGGGTTGGGTTAGGCTTTAGGTTTCTTTTGTGGGGGGGGGGGGGGGGGATTGGCGTTTGTGAGGTTTAAGGTGCATTTTTGAAGAGTTTAGCTAAACCCTAAACCCACCTGCAACCCCAAACCTACAAGTTCGTAGGTTGTGACCCGATATAGTACAAAGAATGACGCGAGGTACGCCAGTAATGGGCAGAAGGTTCGGCACATGAAAGGTGCTACGGAGAACTCATGCAAGACCAGTCAGTACCCTTAGAACACCCCAAAAGCCCCAACCGCCCCGACGGGTTGGGATTAGGGGCTCAGGGGGTTCGACCTACCTAAACCCGACCGAAATGCCAAGGCCCCGGGCAGAGAAGCAGATACTCCGACATGAATGGGACCCTAAACAGCCTCGGGCACATGCGGTCGTTGCCTTTCAAACCTGGGTCTTTGGCCCTTGTAAGGTTCAGAGTTTAGGGTCTACGCTGTAGGGTAGAGTTCTTCTGGTGCAGGGGGTTACACAGAGGCTCAAGAACCCTTCAATGCGGGAGTCTTCCTTCGAGTTTAATAATCAGGATCCGAGTAGCGCGTGCCCCATGAGTATGTGAAGGGCCACCCCCCCCCCTCACACCACAGAAACATCAAAACCACTCCAGGGCGAAAAGCTGCTCTAGGTTGCCCTCTGAAAAAAGATTCCTAAATATGATCCTCTTGAAACCAAAATATGGACAATTCAGTCTATCCCGAAGTCGTACGAGCAAAGCACTCAACCTTGGACTCCCCGAATTCACATTCCGGATGGTCCGGAGAGTTTCTGAAAGAAGGGTTTAGGGTTTAGGGTTTAGGGTTTAGGGTTTAGGGTTTAGGGTTTAGGGTTTACGGTTTAGGGTTTAGGGTTTAGGGTTTAGGGCTTAGGGCTTCGGGTTTACGGACCCCTAAACCCCAAACCCCAAACCTGGGCCGTTAGGGGAGCCCTAAGCACTTGCAGCCCCAAACCCTAAACCCTAAACCCTAAACCCTATAAACCCCCCCAAGAACCCCCCGAGACCTTTAAAGACCCCAAGACCGATCAAACCCACAGAAGACAGAACGCGATGCCGCTTTCAATTAAGGAGCTCTATATATATACATATATTTATTTTTATTTATTTATTTACTTATATTTACCTTATTATATTTATCGATTTATATTAATTTATATGTATTTCTATTTATGTGCCCGCTAAGAGCAGAATCTAAACCTGAGAGCTGCGTAGAGTGTCTCTAGGGTGATGCAGGTCAACATGCTTCGGGCCAGGTCCATTCCGGCTGCGTGCGCCGACAAGGTCGCCCATCGCCAACCTTCATGCAGCACGCTGGCACGCAGATACCGATGCCATCGAGATTCCGTAGCGCGTTGACCAGAGATGCGCGGCGGGTCTCGCCAATCACAGCGCGCACAGGCGGCTGGAGTTGAAGAAATTGGGGTCTAGAGTCTACCCAAAGGCTCCTATGTAGTACCTTTTTGGGGTAGTATACTAGAATCCCCTAGAAGCAACCCAAAAAAGGAACCACATGTTGGGTAGAGTGGAGGGCTCAGGGTCGAGGGGTCGAGGGTCGAGGGTCTGGCGTATGGGGGTGCTCCCTAAAAATTGGTTTAAAAATAGGCACCTCGAGCCCCAAAACCCTGAAACCCGAAACCTTACATCCTAAGCCCGGAACCCTCAACTCTGACTACACCCTAAAAACCCGATGAACTAAACCCCCAGAAGCCCGAAACGCTGAACCCAAAAGCCCCAAAGCCCCCCCTCCCCCCCCCCCAAAAAAAAACAGACGGGCTGTGCTAGGCTCCCTCAACTCCTCACCCTAAACCCTAAACCCTACACATTGAGCCCTAGAAACCCTGTAAACCCTAGAAACCCTAGAAACCCTGTAAACAATATAAAGCCTTAACCCAGCCCCAACCTTTCGAAGCGTTTCTCTGGGGCCCCGCACAGTGGCGCGATGCCTCCGATTGGCTTTGGTTTGGGGGAGTTTTGGGGGGGGGGGGGGGGGGCGCGGGGTAGGGTTTAGGGTTTAGGGGTTAGGGTTTTGGGGTTTAGAGTCTGGGGTTTGGGGTTTTTGGGCTTAGGGTCTTGGGCTTAGGGTTCGGGGATTAGGGTCGAGGGTTTAGGGCTTTGGGTTTAGGGTTGGGGGTTTGGGGGTTGAGGGTTTTGGGGTTTCGGGTTTAAGGGTTTTGGGGTTTAGGGTTTAGGGTATAGGATGATTCATTAGGCTTCAAGGTTTAGGGGCTGGGGTTTTCGTCGTGTAGGGCTTTGGGGTCTATTAGGGTTTTAACATGTAGGGTTTAGGGCTTATTAGGTGAGGTATGGGGCTTAATCAGGGTTTCGGGATTTGATGGCGTTAGGGGTTTAGGGTTTAGGGTTTAGGGTTTAGGGTTTAGGGTTTAGGGTTGAGGCTTTAGGGTGGCTTATAGAATATAGGGTCAGGGTTTAGGGTTTAGGGTTTCGGGAGCAGGTCTGAGCCAACTCTCATATGCCTGAAGTGCCTACTACCCCCACTCAAGGGTGGTGGGGTAGTGAGGGGTGGGGCGGGGGATGGAAGGAGCGGATTCGAGGCATTCGGAATTCAAAGATGTTGAACAATAAGGAAACCGCACTGATTCAATATATGCACCTCCCCAAAAGGGACCTTTCCAAGAGGATCCTGAACAGCAGCCTAAAAGCAACCCAGTACAGGGTGGAGAAAAGCACACCCTAAACCTTCAAAATCCTCAAACCCAACCACCCATAAACCCTAAACCCTAAATCCTAGGGTTTACAATTGCAGTCAAAATGTCGCTTGGAGTGGCTAGGCCAATGCCCTAAACCCTAAACCCTAAACCCTAAACCCTAAACCCTAAACCCTAAACCCTAAACCCCGGACCCAGGGCTCGGGCTGACGAACTGCTTCGCGCTCTTGCCGCTGGGAAAGTTCTGGGCCTGGGCGAAGCCCTAGACCCACAATCCCAGGGTTAGGGTTTAGGGTTTAGGGTTTAGGGTTTAGGGTTTAGGGTTCAGGGTTTAGGGTTTAGGGTTTAGGGTTTGGGGTTTAGGGTTTAGGGTTTAGGGTTTAGGGTTTAGGGTTCAGGGTTCAGGGTTTAGGGTTTAGGGTTTAGGGTTTAGGGTTTAGGGTGTAGGGTGTAGGGTGTAGGGTGTAGGGTGTAGGGTGTAGGGTGTAGGGTGTACGGATTAGGGTTGTCGGCTTCGGGATCCGAGGCCGTGAGCTCTAGGAACCAACAGGCCAAACAACCCTCCAGCCTGAAGCCCTACAACCCCTCCTGCTAATGGACAGTTCTCCCCCAAACTCTAGACCCCAAACCCTAAATCCTAAAACCCCGGACCCTAAACCCTAATCCCTAAACCTTAAACCCCAGTTAAACCCTATGCCCGTACTATTTCGGAAACATGACCCTTTCTCTAGGGCTCCAAGGCTGGGCCCTTCATTTGGGTCCTTTGTTAACATGACCCGTACCTACACGAAACATCGGATCCCCATACACAAGGGTTATGGGCGTTCCGAAGGGCCCATGGTTCCAACCTTAGGCTTGCGCTGCCAACCAGGTTTAGGGTTTAGGGTTTAGGGTTTAGGGTTTAGGGTTTAGGGTTTAGGGTTTAGGGTTTAGGGTTTAGGGTGTAGGGGTTTAGGGTCTGGGCTTTCGGGTCTCCCGTTCTAGGGGGGGCACGGCCCTTAGAAGCATCAGGGACTTCAAGTTTGGGGTTGAGGGTTTAGGGTGTATGGTGCAGGGTTACCCTAAACCCTAAACCCTAAACCCTAAACCCTAAACCCCAAACCCTAAACCCCCAAACCGAGGGTCTCGGGCTTGAAGCCCTCAGCACAACATATCAGCCAGGCCGCCCAGTAGTATGCCACGAAGAAGAAGGCCGAGATCGAAAAGGCACCATGGGGATGCCAGCAGCAGACCTTTTAAAGGGAACCTAGGTCGTTTAGGGTTTAGGGTTTTGGGTTTAGGGTTTAGGGTTTAGGGTTTAGGGTTTAGGGTTTAGGGGCTAGGGCTTAGGGTTAAGGGTTTAGGGTTTGGGGTTTGGGGTTTAGTGTTTGGTGTTTAGTGTTTAGGGGATAGAGTTTAGGGTTGAGGGTTTATGGTCTAGCGTTTAGGATCAATAGGCTTTAGGGCGTAGGGTTGACCATGTTCCGTGTATCTGGGCCTGTGCTGTGGGTTTGCGCACCTCCGATAACTCCCTCCACCATCATCGCACCTACATGACACGCCATCCGAGGATCCTGGACAACGGCCTCTGTGGCGAGCACAGCCTGCCAGGTCGCCCAGCGTCAAACCTGTACGTAGCAGATCTGCAAAGTGCAGAGTTTTCCCCTAGGCATTGTCGATGACGCGGTGTTACCTCCCTGCCCATCTGCCAAATCAAACGGGGACTCCACATGTCCGACACGAGCTTCCAGGTAGTTGCGCAGTTCCCACATCCATCTTCTAGAATCTGCCACCGGCGCCCTATCCTCAAAGGGGTAGTAGCGCTTCCATGTTGAGGGTTCAGGGTTTATAGAGTCTTGGTGGCCTTTTTTTTTAAACTCTGATAATATTCCTAAGTATGATGCTCTTTAACCCAAGAAGGAGACTATTTAAAAAGATCCAAGGTCCTGCCTAGGAGCTTGCAAATGAACCCATGCACACAAGAAGGGACATTGTAGGGTCCTTGCAAGGGCGGGGGGGTGGGGGGGTTCATGGGGGGGGGGGTAGGGGGGTAGGTACCTAGGGAACCTTCGGGAAGCTTAGGGAGCCTTGGGGAAGTAGTGGGGAGTGTATTAGGGAAGTTTGGGTTTCATACCCCCCCTTCCTTAAGGACTCTAGAAGGACAAGGACCGCAGGTCCCCTGAACCTGAAGCGTGAAGCCCTGGTCCCTGAAACAAGAGCACAACCCTAGGCCTATAAACACAAGCCCTGAATTCGTAAACTCCCAAATCCAACAACCCGAAAGCCAAACCCAAAAATCCTCAACTTGACGCCCTAACACCCTAAACTCCCGCCAAAAAACCTAGAACCCAGAACCCGAAATCCTGGAACCCTAAACCTTGAAGTAGGTATGTACATGGTCCCTTCACTCACTCAACGCCAAATCCGAAGAAAAGGAGCGCGGCACGGGTGAAACAAACCCGGGAACCCTTATATGTACCCCTTCTATACCCTATACAACTGAAGGGAAGAAACATATTAAGGGATCCCGTAACTTCCCTTAGATTATAGTAGGGTTCAAAGGTTTCCTTGGCGGTTCATGGTAGGTATAAACAGGGTTGCAAGTTGGTACCCTGAATAAGGTGAAAACCCGGGTAATGGTGGCTACCCTGCTAATAACCTCACTGCTAACTACCCATGAACCTCCAAGTAAACCCTCAAACCCTACAAGCCCTATAACCCGCAATCCTAAACCCTGAAGTACAGTTCGAGGTTCAAAAGTAGGGTTCAACGGTTTAGGGCTTAATAAGCCTCCTCCCTGAATTGTAGCTTTCAAAAAGCCCTAAACTCC
Organism: Symbiodinium natans; assembly: GCA_905221605.1. Lineage (NCBI taxonomy): Eukaryota > Dinophyceae > Suessiales > Symbiodiniaceae > Symbiodinium > Symbiodinium natans. The sequence goes on along the minus strand of CAJNDS010000215.1, from coordinate 163,727 downwards.
CTAAACCCTAAACCCCTAAACGCCTGAACCCTAAACCCCAAACCCCACACCCCAAACCCTAAACCCTAAACCCTGAACCCCAAACCCTAAACCCTAAACCCCAAAGGGTTCAAGGGCTTAACGCCTCCCAAGTCGGTACCCCTGTGCCGCCGGGCGTAATTCTGCCCGTCGTCCCAATGTCCGGCAGCCACCCGCTCTTTGAACTCGGCAGCGAGGGGAGGGGTTTAGGGTTTAGGGTTTAGGGATTCAGGGTTTGGGGTTTAGGGTCTAGGGTTTAGGGTTTTGGGTTTTGGGTTTCGGGTTTAGGTTCTAGGTTTGAGGGTTAAAGGATACATGGTCCAGCCAATGGGGGTTCAAGGGTAACCGAGTCTAGGGCAACGAAACCAGGAGGAAACTTCTGTCATGGTCCTGGCTAGTTAAGTAGGAGGCTGGTTCAACACGAGACTCTGGACCTCTGTCCCTGAAGCCGAAAACACCCCGGTCTTAAAGCTTAAAAAAGGCTCCTTGGGAAGTCGAGGTGGGGGGTTTAAGTTCTTAGTAGGGTTACATAAGTGCCCTAAATAAGGTCATATCCAGCCAGAAGTATAGCTACCCTGCTGATAAGCCCGACTTGTAACTGGTCATGAACCTCGGAGCTCAGACGAGAACGCTTCTGCGTTCTTGCAGAACGGGTCCCAGCATTGGAGAGGGAATCGACTTCAGACCTCTGACCCTATATCTTCGGGTAGTTACATGGTCCCTTAGTATGGGCCCTTTAAAGGGGGGCCCCTTAAGGCCCCTTAAATACCCCGTATATACCCTATGCAAATTAAGGGCCCATACATCAGAACCCTTTAAAGGAGGTTAGGGACCATAATGGCCCTTGAAACTACCCTCAGACTATACCCGAAAACCCTAAAGCAACAATGAGGGTCTAGGGTTCAGGGTTTAGGGTTGAGGGATAAACCTCGACCCGGTACCTTAACCGTGACTCAAACACTTAGCCGTCTGAACAGGACCTCCCTTTGCTTGTTTCTTTTATCTACTTTAGATTGCGACTAGAAAATGAGACAGTCAAATTCTGAACCCCTAAACCCCAAGCCCTAAGCCCTAAACCCCAAAGCCTACTGTCTCTCTGCCAGAATCTGGAGACCTGACTTTGCGGGGCACTCTGGTTTAAGGCTGGGGCATTGTCCGAATAATTCAAGTACCACTGCCTGGCATGGGGCCAAGAAGAAGTTCAGGTTTCGAGGTTTAGGCTTTTCGAAACCCTAAACCCTAAAACCCAAACCCTAAAGGCCCTAAACCCTAAACCCTAAACCCTTACACAACAGGGGAGGGGGGAAGGCTTCAAACATCTCACAACTTTTGGTTAGCGAACCCAGGGCCCCTATCACAAGGGCCCTGTGCAATCCCCAACTACATTGTAAACCCTAAGCCCTAAGCCCTAAACCAGTTGAAGCACGCATTCTGCCCATGAACCTTCAGATAGTTCCAGGAACCCTAAGCCGGACTGATTTGGGGTTTAGGGGTAAGGATTCTAGGAACTAGGGCTTCGGGTCCCCGACCAAAAATCGTCTAAGCAGCCCTATACACCAGCCCGAAGCCCTGAACCCCAAATGGGCAGTTACAAGTAGGCTATAAGTTATAAGTACCCGAAACAAGGTTCTCGCCATGTTTAACGTTTGTTAGCCGACCTATTACCCTACTTACGACTACCAAGTACATGATGTGGGTTCGTGATAATAAGGGACCCCTCCCATAGACCACCAAAGAGCCGGATCCACTTAGAATCAGGACGCAATAAGGTACCCCGATCCTCCAAAAATGTCGGAGATCCCTATATCTAAGGGGCCGCCTTTGTATCTTGTGTAGGTTTTGCTCTCTCTGGGTCTGGGGCCTAGGCTATAAGCCCTAGGTTTGTGGCCCGGGGCTTTAGGGGTGCTTGAGGGTTTGAAAGTTTGAGGGTTTGAGGGCTTTGAACCATCAACAAGAAGAAGAAAAACCCTAAACCCTAGACCCTAAACCCTAAACCCTAAACCCTAAGCCCTGTGAACACCTTACAAGGCTCTTGAAGATTCGGGTCATAGCGCCCAGACGTGCAGAACTGGCAGGCCGGAGGAACCCGTAGGTGTACATGATCTTCGAAACCTGGGCGGACAAACTAAATTGTAACAATATAGTATATAATGCAGTCATGAATTAATATACTTAATGATACAACAGTGTAATGAGGTAGTAATGTAATAATGCAATAATGCAATAATGCAAGAATGCAATAATGCAATAGTTTTAATGATGTAATGATGCAATAATGTATTCATTCATGTACTAATATGCATCATAATGCGATGCATGGCGTCACAGATGGTGATGGATGGGCGCGTGCGTCCATATCCTTTGACTGGAACCGGTGACCCATACCCGGACCACAAACATGTTTGGAGTCAGGCATCTGTACGCAGACATACAAACTAGTCACATACAGAAGTGCTAGATCAGTCCTAAACATTTTTTGAACCTCGAGGCTAAACAGGGGAAAGAGGACAAAGCGGAGACTGCGCATGCTCTGATGTCGCTCAATCATCAGAAACATATGAAGTAAGGATTTCATTGCGAGTAGCGGCTAGTACCCCCAAAGACACACCCGATAAAAACGCCAGCATGTATAAGGAACCCTAAACTTAGCCCCTACTCCTGAGGGTAAAGGGCCCCCCCCCCCCCCCCCGGGCTCCCAGCGAGGGTTGCCAGCCAGCGTGGGCCAAAAGGCCTAACGGGAATGGGGGTTTAGGGTTTCGAGTTATACTAAACCGAGCTTCCACTTAATTGGAGGGGATGTAAAGGTGGACCATACTTTTTGGAAACTCCCATTTGGGAATCCAGAGAATTGGGAGTGGGGTTGGGGGGAGAGGGGCATACGTTTTTAGAGAGAACAAAAAGATGCCCCCAATAATTTGGATCAACGGTTCAGGGTAGGTAGGGTCATAAGTACCCTAAACAAGGTTACAATCAGTTAAGTAAAGGTACCCTGCTTACAACCCCACTTACAACTACGCCTGAACCTCCAAGTAAGTCATCTCAAGGCAACCTCCTTGTACGGAGCGCCCTAAACCCTAAACCCTAAACCCTAAACTCTTTTCGTGGCCCAACTTGGTTTTCAGGGATCCCAACACTTCAGAAGGGGGAATAAGGCTACCTACTGGGCACACTGGAGAATTCAACCTCTAAAACCTGACCCTGAGGGGTTTAGGGTTTAGGGTTTAGGGTTTAGGGTTTAGGGTTTAGGGTTTAGGGTTTAGGGTTTAGGGCATGTACCATATTAAAAATCTACTTGGGCCCAGGAGTCCCCATGTAAGAGGTACTTTAAGGCCCAGGAACTCCTTATTTAGGTACATGGACCCGAATGGTAAGCCCAGTACCCTAAGCCCGGTTTGCAGTGACGGGATTTGAATGTTAGCCTTGCGAGCTTCAACTTCAGGGCTTAGGGCTTCGGGTTTTCTACCTACAATGGACTCACACCAGCCCGCTGTGTACACTCACCACCCTAAACCCTAACGCGAAGACACATGCCTTGAGGAGACGGAAGCAGGCTGCAGCACAAACAGGTACCTGGCCACAAGCCGGAAGCTGGGATGGAAAAGGAGTCCAAGGGGCTTCTCAGAGCTAGGGGTTAGGGTTTGGGGCGGGTTTAGGGTTTAGGGTTCTACAAGGGCTTAGGGGTTTTCCCTTGTAGAACGGGCATCTGCAAGGGGGCGCGAAAAATTGAAGAAGCCTTTTCTGTGTCGAAAAACCCTCAACCCTAAACCCTAAGCTCTAAAACGCTAAACCAGGGGTTCAGAGCACGGGGGTGTCGCCAGCTCATCGGCAAGGACTTCAGGCACCCTAAACCCCAAACTCTAAACCCCAAAACCAAAAACCCAAAACCCTAAACCCTAAACCCTAAACCCTAAACCCTAAACCCTAAACCGAACACCTAGAAACTCTAAACCCCAAACCCTAAACGTGCACGGCAGCCACCTTGTCTTCTGGCAGCTCAAGATCAAGAAAAATCCTCGAAAAGGTTGGGTGGACACGCCTCCCACCACATCAACTGCTGGGCCGTACAGCAAGCTGTACATACGGCTGAGCACAGCGAAGCCCGTACCAGCATGTACGTCCGGCTGCCTTCCCTACGAGGCTGCGAGCAGCCGCAGTGGACAGCCGCAACTGCGGGCCTTCTGTGCAGTAGGGGCTGGGCAGCCATGTGGCACGGTCGTGAGGCGTCCAAGCCAGAATGACTACCACCGGAAAGCCCAAAAGCCTTTGATTGTGTCCTTAAGGATTCTAGCAACCTACTTATAAACTCCCTGGAAGTATATCTTAGGGTAGACACCCAGTCCTGTAATGTGGCCCCTTAGTTGCGGAACCGGTACATGCCCCCGTATCTACACTATAGCCCAAGGGCCCATTCTTCAGGGTTCTGAAGGTAAGGGACCATATTCAGGGACCATCTACCTTCTCTTAGACTTGCTAGCCCAGCAACCATATTCCACCCTTTTTTGGGCTGGTTAGATTACTTTATAAGGGAACCCAGAACCAAATAAGTGTGTAAAGCGTACCACTGGGTTACTTCTACGCCCAGCTACATGTTGCAGTATGAGCTACCCACAATGCGCAGCCTCAGCTTCAACCGAAACCCTCGCCCTAAACTTAAAATATCTATTCCGACTAGACATATATAGTAAATGGGCCCCTTCAATCAAGGGGGTTAGGACTTACGTAGTGTTTAGGACTAGGGTGGCTTGGGTATGTATGCCCTGCACTCTAACCCTCACCACCCCCAACCCTCAGTAATCCCGGACCCCAACACCCCAAAGCCATGGGATCCAGGTGGTCCCGCATTGGGATGCAGACTATTTGGCTTTAGGGGTTGAATGCGGCTTACGGTTTAGGGTTTAGGGTTTAGGGTTTAGGGTTTAGGGTTTAGGGTTTAGGGTTTAGGGCTTGCGGAATTAGGTTTCAGGGGTTGGGATTGGGTTTCCCTGCGTCCTAACCCATGGGCACCAGGCCGCCCAACAGCCCATCAGGGATGTCGCCGCCGCAAGCCCTGGCCAAGGATTTCTTGTGAACCGGGGACCCTTGGGGGTTTAGGGTTTAGGGTTTAGGGTTTAGGGTTTAGGGTTTAGGGTTTAGGGTTTAGGGTTTAGGGTTTAGGGAAGGGGCAGAGATGCCCAGGGGGGCTCTAGCCTAGGGTTCTGGACCAAGGGTCGAGGACCTGGCTATAGACTTCAACTTACCCAAAGGCTCCAATGTAGTTCCTTTTTGGGTTGGTTATAGTGGATTCTGGTATACTACCCCAAAAAGGTACTACATAGGAGCCTTTGGATAGCTTCTAAAGGGCCTAAGCTTTCAATTAGGACTAAGCTTTCAATTAGGACGACTCTGAGAAAAAACTGTGGTCATCCCTACTCCCATTCAAACAGACAAGTTGGCATCTGGTCAGGAGGACGAACATCTGGAACTGCAAGCCCAAAGAATCACTAAACCTAGACCCGAAACAGTCCTGAAGTTGCAATGGCTGCAGACGCAGTTGCGAAAGAAGCAGCTAAATCCCAAAGCCTAAACCGCTAAGCCCTAAAGCCCCTAATCCCCTAAACCGCCTCAACTCCTAACCCTAGCAAAAACAAAATAATGCTTGAAAGCACTCAGAATCTCAGGGCTAGGGTTGTTTGGAGCGAGGGGTCCGGGATTTAGTGTTCAGGGGAATAGTGTTTGGGGTTTTGCGATCTTGGGATTTTGGGGGAATTTGAGGTTTTGCTAAACCCCAAACACCCCTCCCTTAAGGACCCTGTAAACAAACACCCAAGGCCGCGTGAGGTTTCGGGGGCTTCTGGCCTGGGAGAAGCATTGCTTGCGGCGCGCCTGGGGAGGTCGAGCTTAGGGTCTCGAGTGTCGAGTGTAGGGTGTATAGTGTATAGGGTGTAGGTGTAGGGTGCATAGAGCATACATAGGCGTGCGTGCGTGCGTGCGTGCGTGCGTGCGTGCGTTCGTGCGTGCGTGCGTGCGTGCGTGGGTGTGTGGGTGCGTGGGTGCGCGGGTGCGCGGGTGCGCGGGTGCGCGGGTGCGTGGGTGTGTGGGTGTGTGTATGTGTGTGTTGCTTTTCGACTTGTTGTATTTGTGCTTCGACTTTTCGGTTTTCTGTGCGTGTGTGTGTGTGCGTTATTGGATTCTCTTATCTCATTCAGTTTTTACTTTTTTGCATAGCTCTTGTTGCTTTGTGTGCTTGTCGTCTCGTGTTGTGTTTTACTATGGTTTGTGCTTTTCATGTTTTTCTTTTGTTTGTGTGCTTCTTCTCGTTGGTTGCTTCTTGTTTCTGTTTGGTCGCGCTTTGTCGACTTTGCTAAGTGCCTATAAGCACATATAGTAGTTTTTGGTACATGAAGTAGGGTTTACATGTCTTATATCCCGAGAAGAGCCCCCCAGTATATACACTCACCAATATTAAAAAGGAACCTTATGTACACTCACCAAAAAGAGAAATATATACCCTGCTTCACTTGAGGTTTAGAATGGGAGGTAAGATTTCGGGCTGCAAGTTTGGGTCTTCCGGGCTTAAGGAGCCGTGAACATGCTCAATTGGGGTTGGGCCTCGGGTGGGTTAGGGTTTCAAGGTCAACCACTCTAAGTCTTAAGTCCTAAGTCCGTAAGTCCTATAAGCCCTAATTAAGTCCTAAGCCCTAAGCCCTAATTAAGCCCTAAGCCCTAAGCCCTGAGCCCTAAGCCCTAAGCCCTAAGCCCTAAGCCCTATGCCCTAAGCCCTAAGCCCTAAGCCCAAAACCTGAAACCCGACCCCTACATCTTGAACCGGCCTTGCCAGCCGTGGCGCATGCAGATCGAAACAGGCTGCGCAGTCCAAAAGCCCGCACAGAAACGGGAACTCAGGTGGGGCCTTCTGGACTTTTGGCAGCTTCTGTGGAATTTGGGGGGTTGTACCGCTGTACTTTGCGCGATGGGATTCCTCCCCCAGGAAACCCTTAACCCTGAGCCCTAATTTACCAAGGACCTCTGGAGCATCCCGGTATGACGGCTCGGATATCAACCCTAAACCCTAAACCCTAAACCTAAACCCTTAACACTAAACCACTTTTGGGGCGCTCATCCGAGGGACGTGTGCCTAAGACTCTTCAGCACTCCCCGCTTTGAGAGAGCGCCTGAGGCAAAAAAATGAAGGCGAGAGGGCCCTTGCCTGAAGGATCCTGATTAGGGTTTAGGGTTTAGGGTTTAGGGTTTAGGGTTTAGGGTTTAGGGTTTAGGGTTTAGGGTTTAGGGTTTAGGGGGTTTTGCCTCTCGAGTCGAGGGGTCGTGTGAGAGGTCTAGGGTTGAAACTACCGTTCCTTGAAGTAAGACCCTTCTTCTGAGTTTACCCATGAACCCCTAAACCCTAAACCCTAAACCCTAAGCCCTAAACCCCAAAAGTCAAGCAGCGTTGAAGAGTCTCAGGGCTCAGGGTGTTGGGGCTGTAGGGGCTTGGTTTTTACCGCTTTGGGGACTTCAGGGCTTCGGGCTCTGAAGGGCTTAGTGGATAGTAGGTCTTTAACCCTAAACCCTCGCCCGCACCTACCACCCTAAGCCCACGGGCCCAATTTCAAAAACAGCCTCCTGAAAAGTCCTGAAACCTTTGTCCCGGGAAAAGTTTCGGGTCTAGGTACGAGGTCCTGAGGAGTGGAGAAGTGGATCCCCAACGCAACCCAACCCTTCAATCCTACAGAATCCGCATATGTGATCACGGTGGGGTTTAGCCCCCCCACCCCCCCCCCCCCCTGTTGTGGTGTGGTTGTGGGGCTTGGGGCCAGGGGGTTGAAGTTTTTGCGGGTTTCGGGTTTAGGCCGCAGCTGAAGGGTCGTTGTGAAGTTGCGGGGTTTGGGGTTTAGGAGCTACGTAGGGCTTCGGATTTAAGTTTAGGCTTGGAGAGAGGCGTTCGGAGCACGGGCTCGGGCTTTACGTAGTGTGGGGATGTTTATATAGGGTTAATGGCTCAGGGTCAAAAAGAGGTGTTGGGCCCCGACGTTATACACTACTTCTGGCAGGGTGCAAAATTCAGGCTTTAGGGTTCAGGGTTGCGGGCGCCGGGAGATGACGGGCTTAGGGTGGGTTTAGGGTTTAGGGTTTAGGGTTTAGGGTTTAGGGTTTAGGGTTTAGGGTTCAGGGTTCAGGGTTTTCAGGGTTTTTAGGGTTTTTAGGGCTTTTAGGGTTTATAGGGTTTATAGGGTTTATAGGGTTTATAGGGTTCATAGGGTTTATAGGGTTTATAGGGTTTATAGGGTTTATAGGGTTTATAGGGTTTATAGGGTTTAGGGTTTAGGGTTAAGGGTTTAGGGTTGTGTAGACTTCGAGTCAGACGAGGACTCAGTCTCCAATGGTCCTCGTAGTCTTGGTGGAGGAGTTCCTGACAGCCCGAAGCCCTAAACACTTGGAGCCTAAAACCCTTAGACTTGGGAGGTTACCCTTTACACTAAGGAGTCCTGAATAGGAATTAGAATGAACCCTAAACCCTAAACCCTAAACCCTAAAACCTAAACCCTAAACCCTAAGCCCTAAGCCCTAAGCCCTAAACCCTAAACCCTAAACCCTAAACCGAAACAGGCACCCTTGTGTGGCTTCAAGGAGCTTTCTAAAGGAGCCTGGCCGTCTAGCCAAGCCCGGGCTTGGGAGGATCAGGTTGACAAGGTTTGGAGTTACAGGCTTTCGGGGTTTAGGGTTTAGGGGTTTAGGGGTTTAGGGGTTTAGGGGTTTAGGGGTTTAGGGGTTTAGGGGTTTAGGGGTTTAGGGGTTTAGGGGTTTAGGGGCTTAGGGGTTTAGGGGTTTAGGGGTTCAGGGGCTTAGGGGTTTAGGGGGTTTGGGGTTTAGGCTTGAGGGATGCAAGCTGGAACCACTGCAGTTTCGCGCAGTACTTCTGCATCAACCCAAGACATAAGCAGTCTAGCTTGAGAAGTTGTTTCGAGACAACAATGGCTCGAGCGTATCATAAAGACACAGAGCTTCAATGAGGGACCCGCAGAATGAATGAGATCTGATCACTCCCATCTTCTGAATAACCTCCGAAGCATAGGCATAGAACATGTCTTTGATCCTGATTTCCTTCTCCTTCAAAGATCCTCCCACGTGTATGCCATTGGGAGCATCAAAACGTGCAGGAGACGCCATCACGTTTGCTGTTGCCAAGTTGGCCACTACCCACGAAGAGGACTCAGGGCCACAAGGAATTAATGTTTGCCATCGGTCCATTAGTCCCTAAACTCTAAACCCTAAACCCCAAACCCCAAACCCTAAACCCCAAACCCCAAATCCTACACCCTTCGGGGCACTTGCGGCAGACTCCGCCTCGATCCCGTTTGGCGGGCCTGTCGGGGCGGAATGGCCAGAATGGACATGTGGTTGGAAGATGTTGGGTTTAGGGTTTAGGGTCTAGGGTCTAGGGTTTAGGGTTTAGGGTTTAGGGTTTAGGGTTTAGGGTTTAGGGTTTAGGGTTTAGGGTATAGAGCAGTTCCCCCTTATACTACTAACTAAGGGTTCAGAATATGGGGGTGTACGAAACAAGAGGGACCCTTCATATACACCCCCAAATTGTAGGGTCCCTTATAGTAAGGACCCCCAATAAGGGGGATGTTGGGCTTGGGGTTTAGGGTTTGGGGTAGTTAAAAGTTTTTGTTACTTAGAATGGGCGCATTGGGTAGTTCAGGGCTAGGGGTACTCTGTGCACGTAGCTTCTGTTCGAGTACTTAGGATGGACATTTTGGGTGGTTCAAGGTGTGCGGTTTTGGTAGTATTTTGTGTACATCGAACGGATGCTCTGGATAGCTTCAGGGCATATAGGCTTTAGGGGGGACACCCGTAAACCGAAAGCCTACAGCCACCAAACACCGCAAACTCTAAACACCCCAAGCACGCCAAGCGCCCTAAATCCCAAGAACACCCTCAAACCCCCCGAACACCCTAAAACCCAAAATTCCAAACCCCCAAACCCAAGAAACTCAAACGCCCAAACACCCTAAACGCTGAACCCTAGACTTCCCAAACACCCTAAGACTCGAAAACCCTCGAGCCCCGAACGGTTTGCAGCCGAAACCACCGCCTCCAGTCCGTCTAGCGTTGAGGCACCACCCTCGCAGATGCAGGGGCCATCGAGTTTTGGTGTTTTAACGCTCCAGGGCTTCAGGGTTTCTAAGGGTTTTGGGGCTTTAGGGGTTTAGGGCTGTTTTTAGGGCTTTTGAGGGGTCTTTGGGGCTGTTTAGCGCTATATAGGGTTTAGGGATATGAGGCATAGGGTTTAGGGATGTGGGGCTTAGGGTTTGGGAAATCGGGCTATGGTTTAGGAAGTTGTGGATTAGGGCTTTCAAGGTTTGGGGGTCTAAAGTTCGGGATCTCATCGCCTCCTCCCAATATTCCAGCCCTTCCCCTCACAAAAAGGAACCGTCAAACCCTAGCCCTACAAACACCCTGAGCGCTGAACCCCCCAAACTATTTGGACTGATAGGGCAAAAGGGGGTTTCCTATAATTGGCCCCTTTTCAACCTCAAATATAGTAGAATCCGCTTTAAAAAGGACCCCTACAAGGACACCCCTCCCACTCTTCCACCTCTGCGAAGGCAGGGTCCACAGACGGGACCTGCGACGCCACGCCAAACCCGAAGCCACCAAAGCCCTTATAAACTCTTTATAATTTGTAGGGTTTAGGGTTTAGGGCTTAGGGCTTAGGGCTTAGGGCTTAGGGTTTAGGGCTTAGGGTTTAGGGCTTAGGAACCCTTTCACGCTTCAACCCTTAAACCTTGGTAGCCCAGAAACCATATTGTAATAAGGGCGCACTTTTTGGGGGTTGGATACTTTACAAGGGAATCTTGCACCAAAACACGGCAGAAGCGGTACCACAGGGCTACCAAGATCAAGGGACTCTACCTACCTTGGATTCGTAGGGTATTTCCCTCGGGTTTGAGGAGCCTGTTGAAATATCCTCTAAGGGAATATAAGGGCCAAATTAGAAGTATATTACTGGAAGGTGCTAGAGGTACAACCCTAGGGGTGTACGAGTCTTAATCCCTTGATTCTTAGAGGGTTATCCCAAACCCTAAAAACTAAACTGCAAACCCTACACTCTAATTCCCTCATTCCTGCCTGGACAAGAACACCGAACCTTATCCTCTGAAACCCAGGAGACCCTCGAACTCCTCCACTGAACCAAAGAGCCTGAAGGGTGGAATGCTTTCGGAGGGTTTCGGGTTTAGGGTCTAGGGCTTAGGGCATCTCCTCCCTATTGCTGTCTCCAACACCATGAATCAAAGAGTGCCGACAAGCCCAACCCCAAAGCCTTGTAACCCCCCCCATCCTCCCACTGAACCCTAAACTAGACCCAGGAGTAACCCAGGAATGCAACGGGTGCCCTTTTGGCTTAAAGGGGCGTCTAAGGAAACCTCAACGCATACAAAATGGGGAATAGGGGCCTACTCTGGATCCTAGTAATCGCGAACACTAAACCTCTCAACCCTTTAGCCACTAACTCCCTCAACCCAAAACCCCAAACCCAAAGCCCTAAACCCTAAACCCTAAACCCTAAACCCTAAACCCTAAACCCTAAACCCTAAACCCTAAACCCTAGCCCTAAACCCTAAACCCTTAAACCCCCTTGATCTGAAAACCTACACCCTCGAACCTGCCTGAGGGGCGCCGGTCGGCGCGCCTTGAGGGCCCCCGCCCACGGCCTTCCGGTGCTTGGGGTTTAGGGTTCAGGGTCTGGGGTTTAGGGTTTAGGGTGTAGGGTCTAGGGGTCTAGGGTTTAGGGTCTAGGGTGTAGGGTTTAGGGTTTAGGGTTTAGGCTTTAGGGTTTAGGGTCTAGGGTTTAGGGATTAGGGCTTAGGGTTTAGGGTTGAGGGTTTAGGGTTCAGGGAGCGCCTCAAGCTTCTCGAACCCAGCCTCGTTCGGGCTCAGGGTGTCTAAATTAGGGTCCTTTTTTGGTATCCCCTTTGTATAGTACGGCGCCCCTTACAGTAAGGACCCCAACAGGACCCGTAACTTAGAGCACTTCGCATGTGTCATGCTGCTCGGTTTTTCCACGCAAACTTTGACCATCCGATATGCTGATTGCGGATTCCGCATGTACAGCGGTGTCCCACACACACCCCTCTCGGGGTGAACCGGCATCACTGCTGGTACAAGCACATCGGCATACTGCCTAATGGCGCTGATATTGAGCCGATGGATCTTTCTGCCGATGTGATTCGAGAACATCTGCTTGCTAGGCGTGGCCACAGATTGGGCAGCACACGTACCTTTTGCACACGTGCCTTTTTGGTAACCCCTACACAGTACGGCGCCCTGACAGCGCTGCTTGGAAGCCCTTTCCACTTAGTAACTACGGTTAGTAAGTTGGAATATGGGGATTCTTACGAAAACTTACTAAGTAAAAAAGAAGCTTCCAAGTGCAGCATAGTAATATCCCGAACTACCACCCCTCCAGACCCCCACCCCTGCCCAAAATCTATACCGTCAAAACCTAGCCCCCTAAACCCTCAACCGCCCCAAACCCCGAACTCTGGACCCCCAAACTTCAAACCCTAAAACCCTACAATCCTACAACCCTAAAACCCTGAAACCCTAAAACCCCAAAACCCTAACCCTAAACCCACAAAACCCTAAACCCTAAACCTTAAACTCTGCGATCCCGGCGCAGGGCACCAACAAAGGCCTCAAAATAGCTCCACGCTGCTCGGACCCATAGCTGCAGTACCTTGACCTGATGCATTCTCTTAGAGCTTGGTTTAGGGTTTAGGGTTTAGGGTTTAGGGTTTAGGGTTTAGGATTTAGGGTTTAGGGTTTAGGGTTTAGGGTTTAGGGTTTAGGGTTTAGGGTCTAGGGTCTAGGGTCTAGGGTTTAGGGTTTAGGGTTTAGGGCTTGGCGTAGCCCTCAAAATGAGTCGGGCATTAGCCAGGTTTGGGTTTTTTTGACTGGGGCCACATGCTTAAGCCCTTAAGACCTGAAGCCAGAACTCGCATAAGCCCTCACACGCAAAAACTTGAACCGAATTATTAAAGCTTACCTTAGCAAGCCAGCATGCCCGACCGACCGAGAAGCACACCTCACTACCCGACCGATTAAGGGCTTGGCATGCAGGGTTTCGGGTTTAGTGTTTAGGCTTAAGGAACACCGAAGCAACACATCGCTGACTGAGATCCGAGCCTCCTCCAAACCCCCGTAGCGCGCATCAACGCTGAGCGCTGCTTCATCACCCCGAAACCCTGCACACCAAAACCGCAAACACCCTCATGCCTGTAAACTTATGAACACTATAAAGCTCATATCCTAATCGATTGAAACCTAAACCCTGAACCCGAAAACCCCTAAACCCCTAGCCCCTAAACCCTAAACCCACAAACCCTGCAACCCCTAAACCCTAAATCCCTTAGCCCTAAACCCTAAACTCTAAACCCCAAAACACTAAACCCTAAACCTTAAACCCTAGACCCTAAACCCTGCACCCCTATCTCATACAGGAGCCTACCTAGGCCGCATTCCAGGGACCCGGCAACCGCGGCTTCCTTCCAAGGGAGCCGAGGTCGGCTTGTGAGGGGTTTAGGGTTTAGGGCTAGGGTTTAGGGTTTAGGGTTTAGGGTTTAGGGTTTCGGGTTTGGGGTTTGGGGTTTGGGGTTTGGGGTTTGGGGTTTGGGGTTTGGGGTTTGGGGTTTGGGGTTTGGGGTTTGGGGTTTAGGGTTGTGGGTTTAGGGCATTCGGGTTTAGGGCTTACATCAGAGCTTGCTTGCCTGCCTTTCCATTGGGAGGTCCCAACCGTCGAACCCGTAAAGCTGTGGGTCAATCGAGGCCAGGTAGGGCTCGGGGTGTGAAGGTTTGCTTGGTTAAGGGTAACCCTGAATCCTCAACCCTAAACCCTAAGCCCTGAACTAGTACGGCTTGGGTTTTAGAAGAGCAGGGTTCTAGGGGTTATAGGGTCTGGGCTGCGGGCCCAATGTACCTAGAATTTGGGGAACTTGCAGCCAAAAGGACCCCTTTAAGGGCCCCTAAACCCTAAAAAACATCAAAACACCAACTCCTTCCGTCTAGGGGACTAGGGTTCAGGGTTTAGGGCTTGAACCACTTCACCCTGAACCCAGGAAAGCCGATGAGCACTAAATCAGCCCTCCAGCAAGCAAAAACTGAAGCAATAAACCCTTAGCCCCTAACCCTTAACCCCTAACCCTAGATTAAACCCTCGACCCCAGGTCTTAAACCTAAACTCAACCTAAAGTGCCATGTTTCCCAGTAGCCTCGGGAGGACAACACCGATTTTATTTAGGGGTTCAATTAAGAGATCCGAGCACTTTAAAAGCAAAGGGATGTAAGGGCCCCAGGTTTAAAAAAACACACACGCTAACCCCAAACCATAAACCTTACACCTTCGTAAACCCTATAAACCTTGTATCCCCTTCCCCTAATATCAATCCACCCCCCCCTAACCGCCCTAATATTAAATACTCCCCATTTTACTTCACAGTAGTGGCACTATAACGGAGAGTACTTAATATTTGGGGGGTGTTCGGGTTTTGGGTTTAGGGTTATGAGGGGGAGGTGATTTCACCTTTGTATCAACCTCCGGGTTCTGTTCACCAAAACCCCAGCGCGCTTTTGGCCCAGCAAGCACTCTGCACCCGGGCCTTAAACCCTAAGCCCTGACTACCCTGGAGGCATGGATGTTTTTGGTTTAGGGCTTAGGGTTTTAGGGTTAAAATTTAGGGTTTAGGGTTTAGGGTTCGCGGTTTGGGGTTTAGGGTTTAGGGGCTTCGGGCTTCTCTTGACAAAAGGATCAAGCCCTGAATACATCTTAGCACCCACACCCTGACTGCCCTCGGGATGAGCTGTCGAGTCCACTTAAGCGCGTCAGAAAGCTGGTAGAGTTCGAGCGGCCGCGTCCTGGTTCTCTGCCTGCTTCATAGACGGCGGAAGGGGGGTTCACCCGAAACCCTGAACCCTGCCTTTCAAGAGAATCTAAGCTACCAGAAGTATGCCACATCGCGTCGTCCCCAAAAAGAGGGTGCGTCATTTCGGTCCCCCATGTACTGCGGCCTTAGTGGGATTTCCCCTTTTACTTCTGGCAAATAAACAAACAACTGTTAACTTTGGAGGTTTAGGCCTTAGGGCTAACTTTGTAGATAACTGGGTTTAGGGTCTGGGACTAAATTATTAGATAGCTTGGGTTTAGGGTTTGGGGCTAACTGTGCAAATAACTGGGGTTGGGGTTTGGTGGCAGGCAACTGTGGTCGCAAGCCACCACGCTTTAGACGTTCGCCGTCCACCCACCGCTCAAAGCCTCTAAACCCAAAGGGTCCATGTACCAATTTAATAGATACATGGGCCTTAAAGGGGTTCCGATATACTAGCTTTAGGGCCCAAGTATGTACTGTATAGGTACACGCACCCTTAGGGAGAGCAGGCATTCCAGTTTAGGGCTCCGGCTTCAGGGCTTAAGCTACCATTGCTGCAGAACCCCCCCAATGATACAAGACAATGATTCCCGTAGTACCCTCGCAAGCAAGAATTCAAGCCAAAAACTAGCAACACCCCGGGTACCCAACTTGGAAGGCCAAACTTGGGATGTTCCCCCTTGTACTAGAACAGTCCTGAAGAGGGATTTATATAGTAACCCCTACCAAAAACCCTATTAAGGATTATATAGTAACCCCTACCATAGTCCCTATTAAGGACTGTTAGAGGCGGAAACATCCCACGGCCAAACCATCACCACCAGTTCGAAACCCAATGCCCCACTCCCAGCCCTAAACCCTCAACCCTCCAAAGTCTGAAAACCCTAAACTCTGAAAACCCTAAGCCCTAAACCCCAAACCCCAAACCCTAGACCCTAGACCCTAGACCCTAGACCCTAGACCCTAGACCCTAAACCCTAAGCCCTAAACCCCAAACCCTAAACCCTAAACCCTAAACCCTACTAAAACAAATCGACACGTCCCCGCCTCCTCGGCCTTCGCGGACGTGCGCAGCGGAAAGGGGCCCCGAAGCCGCCAACAGGGCTCCACGCCGGATCCTCATGCGGGGTTTGGGGTTAGGGTTTAGGGTTTAGGGTTTGGGGGTTTGGGGGTTTGGGGGTTTGGGGGTTTGGGGGTTTGGGGGTTTGGGGGTTTGGGGGTTTGGGGGTTTGGGGCTCAAGGTTTAGGGTTTAGGGTTCAAGGTTTAGGATATAGGGTTTAGGGTTGGGATGCTCCCCGTTCTACTAACAGTCCTTAATCGGGATTATAGTACCCCCTACAAAACTCCCTATTAAGGACTGTTAGTTTCAGTTGGAACATCCCAAGGATGAGCCTGCTTGAATGTTCACGGTTTACGGGTCTAGGGGTCTAGGGGTCTAGGGGTCTAGGGGTCCAGGGGTCTAGGGGTCTAGGGGTCTAGGGATCTAGGGGTTTAGGGTTTAGGGTTTAGGGTTTAGGGTTCAGGGTTTAGGGTTTAGGGTTTAGGGTTTAGGGTTTAGGGTTTAGGGTTTAGGGTTTAGGGTTTAGGGTTTAGGGGTATTTCTTGTGTAACACAAGCGCAGCCTTTTCATTACCCATGAACCCCTGAAGTGAGGGTCAAAGCCTAAACCCTAAACCCTGGACCCTAAACCCTAAACCCCAAACCCCAAACCCCAAAGCCTAAAACCGAAACCCCAAAATTGGCTCAGAGTTCAGGGCTAGAGCTTGCCTTGGGTTTTGGTGCTTACGAGTAAATTTAGGGGTCAGTGTGGGGGAACTCGACACGCCATGTTTCACTTGTTTTTCTGTTGGGCGGGGGGGGGGGGGGGTTAGGGTTCAGGGTATAGGGTTCAGGGTATAGGGAAAAGGGTGTAGGGTTAGGGTTTAGGGTTTAGGGTTCAGGGTTCGCAGGGTCTATGGGCGACAGCAGCTCCTGGTACTGTACATCCTGGTACACTTTTAGAGAACCGCCCATCTTGCGGTCAACTTATGCTGTCAGACTGGCCAGAACTTCTTGGATGACAGCCCCACAGGTGAACGCACTGAGGCATGACTTCTTGATCTTGTTGGGTTCTTATACAGCAAGGAGTTAGGAGTTTGGCCGAAAATGTAGAAGCGATGAAGGCCATTGTTGGTAGCCCGTCAGGTACGTTGCGCTATCGACCGAAGGCACACAAAGCAACGAATGTAGAACAACCCCCCTGTCTTGGTAGCCCAGCAATCATACTTTAGTAAGGGCAGGGTTGGTCACTTTATAAGGGAACCTTAAACCCAAAAAAAGTATGAAAACAAAAAAAGTACCACTGCGCTCCCAAGTTGTTGCCATGGCTCAGTAGCAGCCAGACTCAATGAGCTCGCGGTTCTCGACATCTTCGAAGTTGCGCGCTAGCCGCTCCTTCTCCAATAACCAAGGGAATAAAAGGCTGAACTTTATTATCCCTACTGAGTAAGGAAGCCCAAAAAGTTTAAAGTTCAACTATTGGATCCCTAAACCCTAAACCCTAAACCCCAAACCCTAAACCTTAAACCCTAAACGGCTCCATGGACCAACGAGGCTGCCACGCGAGCGCGCGCCACGTGTCACGGGAGTCGATGATGCGCCCAACTCCTCAGCTCAGGGTTTGGGGTTTGTGGCTTTTGGGCTTCAAGGGGTGCTAGGAGTGCCTTTCAATAGTGACCCCACCCCTAAACCCTAAACCCTAAACCCTAAACCCTAAACCCTAAACCCTAAACCCTAAACCCTAAACCCTAAACCCTAAACCCTATACACCCTAACAAGGGAACCTAGAGAAGTGACCCTGTAATTAGGAATGTATCGGTCCTAATCATCAGGAGGCCTGGTCGGGCCCAGCGACCCTTGGATTTGGGGGTTTAGGGTTTAGGGTTTAGGGTTTAGGGTTTAGGGTTTAGGGTTTAGGGTTTAGGGTTTAGGGTTTAGGGTTTAGGGTTTAGGGTTTAGGGTTTAGGGTTTAGGGTTTAGGGTTCAACCCTGAAAAATTCTCAAGGCCCTAACGCACTCGAAGGAGCGGTCTGGCATCTTCCAGCCCATGGTGGAATAGAGCCGCTGCAGGGCGTCGCCGGCTGCGAAGGCCCCGTCCTCGGTTGCTCAGAGGGTTTAGGGTTTAGGGTTTAGGGTTTAGGGTTTAGGGTTTAGGGTTTAGGGTTTTAGAGTTTTAGGGTTTAGGATTTAGGGTTATGCAAACGTCTCTGTTATGGAAGGTCCTAGAAGTTTAGGTGTCCAAGCCCTTGCCCGCCCCATATTCTGGGGGCTCATTAAAATAGACCCCAAGTAGTAGGGCTCCCTCTAAAGGTGGAGACCCCCAATAACATACCCCAAACACGGAAACCACCATACTACACACAGACATTCATAAGCTCTTGAGCATCCGAGGGCCCAAGGGGCTAGGGCTTAGGGTTTAACGAATCAAAACCAACTAACTCAACTACACACAAAGTGGCTGAGGGTTCATGGTTGGGGTGTTACGGCAACTTACTGGCCCAGCTCTTAGGGCTTAGGGCAAGAATCGGGCTTTCAAGGGGAGTAAAAGGACAAAGAAACGTTCATGGTTAGAACCCTAAACCCTAAACCCTAAACCCTAAACCCTAAATTACCCACTCAAAAACGTGTGTACTATTCTTGCACGGCGCGCCACTACCATGTCCTGAGGACCTGAGCCCTGAAACCTAAGTAATATAGGGGCCTGAAGAATTAGAATAGGGTTTTGGGAGTTATCATAGCATATAGGGGTTTAGGGTTTAGGGTCTGGGGGGTTAGGGTCTAGGGTATATATGATTAGAAAGGGAACAAAAGGGAATATTATTCGTAGTAAATATCTTATACTTCTTCATTCAGTGGGATCGCGCGGTCGGGGTGAATCCTCAACTACGTCGCCTCAACCCTTCGGAGAGTCCAGACCCTAAAGCTTGAAAGGCCTAAGCGTCCAGGGTTTAGGGCTAGGGTCCTGACCACCTCCATACAAAAACCTTGAAACCCCTAGAAACGCCCACCCTAAATCCTAAACCTTAAACCCTGAACCCTAAACCCTGAACCCTGAACCCTAAACCCTAAACCCTAATCCCTAAACCCTAAACCCTAAACCCTAAACCCTACCCCTAAACCCTACTTGAAGGTTCATAGCACTTACTAACCAAATTATGCCGTATTTATAAACCACTTGTAGGCTCCTGAAGTGCCATAATGTGGCTATAAGCATTGTTATAAGTACAGTTATAATTGGTTAATAAGTACCTACAAGTAAACCCTAAGCCCTACACCCTACACCGACAGGCACGGCACCTCCAGAAGCGGAGAGGTTGCGGACACAACCAGTGGCCCTAAGACCATGCCTGCAGTTCATGAACTGAAGGCTTAGGGTTTAGGGTGTGGGGTTTAGGGTTTAGGGTTTAGGATTTAGGATTTAGGGTTTAGGGTTTAGGATTCAGGGTAGGTTTAGGGGTTTTTAGGGTTTGCAGGCTTAGGGTCTAGCAGTTTCGGGTTGATGGGTTTGGGGTTCAGGGTTTAGGGCTTACCAGGGGCTCTACTTACCTACTATTAAGAGGGTTCTGCCTTGATTTGCGAGGCTTAGCACCTACAAATTTCTGGGGTTTGGGAGTCACAGGTAGTTGATATTTTTCCGGGTTCTCCGACTCCTAAACCCTAAACCCTTTTAGGATTTCAGGTTCTTCGGGTTGCAGTTGAGGGGCTCAGGTTGTATGCGTTGCTGCCTTGATTTGCGTTTAGAGCGTGTAGCACGGCAAAGGAAAAAGTGGTAGTCGGTAGACGGACTCAAACCCTAAACCCTGAAGCCCTAAAACCTAAACCCTAAACCCCAAACCTTCTATTTCGAATCTAGAGCGCAGCAAGGTTTTCAGAGAATGCTGAGCCCAAAAAACCCACAACCATCAAAGCCCACAAATCTAACATACCTTAAGAAGACCCTAAAGCTCTACAGGACCCCAAAGAATGCTTAAAATCCCAATGCCCCGAACCTAATTACAATTCGGGTTTGGGGGTTTAGGGTTGAGTAAAGCTTTACGGTTTAGGAGCTACTGAAAGCTTCATGGGTATCTTAAATCTGGCCAGACAAAGTTATAACCAAACTATAGTCCACGTCACCCCGGGTTAACCAAAGTTCAAACCCCCCTCCCCCCTCCCCCCTCCCCCAAATCCGACAAACCCGAAATGCCGAAACCCGAGGCCTTGAACACAGAAACCCTAAACCCTAAACCGAAAAGCCCCCACACCCACCGAGGTAGCCATGGCGCGTGGCGTCCTCGGCGCTTCTGCCAGGAGCGCCAGGGCCCGGAGGTGAGACATGATCCTGGACCATGGTGTTGAAAACTAACCATAGGGTGTAGGGTTTAGGGTTTAGGGTTTAGTGTTTCGGGTTTCGGGATTAGGGTTTAGGGGTTCGGGTTTAGTTCTAGGGCTTCGGGTTTAGGATGTAGGGTTTTATGGCGCATTCATCAGACGAACATTTAGAGGCTAGATTAGATAGCAGGTTTAATGGGTGACAATTTTTGGTAAATCGTCAACGATTGTCAATGCCATATGAAAACTGACAAAAGATTTTCCTATATTGGCTTAAGTAACAACCGTACTCTGCTGTGATATGAAAGAAGTATAGATGCCGAGCATGGCTTTGCAACTCACAAACAATGTATTAAACATCCAGCAACAGACCAACTTGAAGCAATACGGTTGTGAAAAAAAGAAGTTCTGCCGACCCAAATTTCCTAGCTAGTGAGTGATTGTTGCATGTTCTCATGTCTTACAACTTTGACCACTAACAATCTCGGTAAAGGCACGGTAGCTTACGTTTCAAATTTAGGGTGAGACATGCACTTGCACCTAAAGAGTTTGGCGGAAAGGCTTTACCACAGAACTGCCATGCCAGGCAGCATGTCTTCCAGAGAGGCGCGGACACCGCACAGCAGCTCGTTTGCCTAAACAGTGTGAACCCTAAATCCTCTAAGACCGAGACTTCCAAACCGCTATCATCAAGACCTTCACACCTGGGGAGTTTAGGATGTTGGCTTCAGAATGGAGTGTCTAGCAAGTAAAATTCTACAAAGTCGGCTTACTGGGTTTTCACGGGTAACTTACAGTAGGGAAGAAGGGAATTGGGGTCCCTGTAGAATCTCTTGAAGGGTATGTAGGCGGATGAACGGTGCCTACTTCTCCACCTCGGAAGTGAGGCAACCACTCTAAACCCTAAGCCCAGAACCCAAAGTCCTAAACTCTAAACCCTAAACCCTAAACCCGAAACCCCAAACCCTAAACCCTAAACCCTAAACTCTAAACCTAGCCAAGTTGCTTTCACGTTGCCATTGGAGCCCTCGCTGCTACGGTGGCCCTGGGAGACAGAGGTGTCGTACGCGTCCTGGGGGTTTATCATGCTTAGGGTTTGGGGTTTGGGGTTTCGGGTTTGGGGTTTGGGGTTCGGGGTTCGGGGTTCGGGGTTTGGGGTTTGGGGTTCGGGGTTCGGGGTTCGGGGTTCGGGGTTCGGGGTTTGGGGTTTGGGGTTTGGGGTATGGGGTATGGGGTTTGGGGTAGTTTAGGGTTTAGGGTTTAGGGTTTAATCAGGGTCTAATTCCCTCCCCCTAAAACTAAAACCCCCCCTAATTTTAAATATTATTTTTCCCGGACCCTGCCGGCATCCAGCCCAATGCTAGACCTGTTTGAGAATTCGGGGAGGAGGGATTCAGGGCCTTCGCCCTTGAGTTGAGCCATTAGGGTAGGGCTGAAGGCTGACAGGATTTTGAGGGTTGAAAGCTTAAGGCTAAACCCGAATGAACCCTGAAGGTCTAGGATTCTCCTCCGCGAAGAAGCGGCTACATCTCAGAATTGCCACGGGCGTCACGTAGCGTCCTGGAAAGGGTTTAGGGAGGCAATGCTTCGTATGGGGAAGGGTTTCGGGGTTTAGGGGTTGGGGGCTAAGCACCATTAATCTTATTCCCCTATACAACCCCTATATATATATACACACATACATATATCTAAATACCTTATGTACTGCATATACATACCTAAGTAGCCCTCACATGACCCCTACGAATCCCTAAGGCGCCTCAGAAGGGTCCCAGGGGTTGGGGTTGAGGTTGAGGTTTAGGGTTTAAGGTAAGGTAGACCAGAAACCTTAAACCGTACTTGGAGGTTCATGGGTAGTAATGAGCACGGTTCTACGTAACCCAAAAAAAGGTAACAAGTATAGTTACCCTGCTTATAATCCCGCTGATAACTGCCCATGAACCTCCAAGTATCCCTAAACCCTAAACCCTAAACCCTAACCCCTAAACCCTAAACCCTAAACCCTAAACGTAGAAACCTCACAGCCGGTTTGCGGGTGTTGGGTTGAGGGTTCTTGTGGAGGCGTCGACGGCGCACCTGCACATCTTTCCTCGGCACGCTTCTTGGTGACGCCGTAGATGTTCCTTCAGGGTTTAGGGTTTAGGGTTTAGGGTTTAGGGTTTCGGGTTTCGGGTTTAGGGTTTAGGGTTTAGGATTTAGGGTTTAGGGTTTAGGGTTTCTGGTTTAGGGTTTAGGTTTATAGGATTTATAGGATTCTTAGGGTTTATAGGGTTTATAGGGTTTTAAGGGTTTGGGGTGTAGGGTTGAGGTTTATAGGAATTACAGGGTTGAAAGGGTTTATAGGGCTTGCAGGGTTTAGGGTGCAGGGTTTAGGGTTAAGGTTTATAGGAATTACAGGGTTTAAAGGGTTTATGGGGCTTGCAGGGTTTACAGGGTTTAGGGTTGAGGTTTATAGGATTTATAGGGTTTTTTGAAGGGCTTATATGTAGGGTTTATAGGGCTTACAGGGTTTGCAGGACTTTGGGCGTTTCGGGCTTTTTCGGTTCAGGTTGCGGGTACTACGCTGGAATCTCTCGAGCTCTTGTTTGGTTCAGGGTTTTTTGGTTTAGTCTAGGGTTGGGCGTCCCGACATGGAATACGCCGAACTGGAATTCGGGGCATCTTCTTTGTGCTTGGTCGCACCGGCATGTTCTTCGGGGCTGGTACCGCTGGCTTCTTCCCTAAACCCTAAACCCTAAACCCTAAACCCTAAACGCTAAACCCTAAACCCTAAACCCTAAACCCTAAACCGGCTTCTTGGTTTCTGGAACAATGCGCTCCTTGAGCTCTGCCGCGGGGAGCTGCACGCCCGGGGATTTCCACGGTCACATTACCCTAAACCCTAAACCCTAAACCCTGAAACTTGAACTTTGAACCCTGAACCCTAAACCCCCTACCTCCACACCCTGCGAGGGCGGTTGTGGGGAGGTCCTAGGTCCCCAAGGGCCCCCAAACCTCAACCCTAATGACCCTAGGGTGCAGGGTTTTGTTTAGGGTTTAGTGCTTAGGATTTAGGATTTAGGGTTTAGGATTTAAGGCTTAGGGTTTAGGGTTTAGGGACCCTAGACCCTAACCCCTAGCACCTTTCTTTTCTAGCACCTTGTTGTTTCTGCGTTTGAGGCTTGGCTTGACTTGGAGGTTCACGGGTATAAGTTACCCCAAACCCTAAACCCTAAACCCTAAACCCTAAACCCTAAACCCTAAACCCCAAACCCTAACCCTAAACCCTGGGTTAAAAGTAGGGTAACTATGGATAAACCTGGTTATAAACCTTATGTAGGGAACTACCCATGAACCTTCAAGTAGCTCGAAAACCTGGACCCTAAACCCTAAACCCTAAACCCTGCCTTTTAACTACCCGTGACCCTTCAAGTAAAGGTCTTCGAAGGCTTAGAGTTCAGGGCTAAACCCTAAACCCTAAACCCTAAACCCTAAACCCTAAACCCTAAACCCTAAACCCTAAACCCCCACCTGGGGGTGCCGTAGTCTACGGAAGCCTGCCGGCATCGCGTGATGGGTCTGGGGGTTCGGTTTCGGCAGGGTTCAGGATTCAGGGTTCAGGGTTCAGGGTTCAGGGCTCAGGGCTCAGGGTTCAGGGTTTAGGGTTTAGTGTTTAGGGTTTAGGGTAGGGTTTAGGATTCAGGGTTTCGCGCGTGTTGGCTGTAGAGTGGTCCGCCTGACTGGTGGAATGTCGAATCCAGAGAAAGTGTGGCAAAGTCCTGAAACCCAAGCCCTGAACCCTAAATCCCATATGCCCAACAGGATGAAGTAGTTAGGGTTTATATGTTTTAGAGTGACCCTAAACCCCAAACCGCATGAATAAGCATGGAAAATATTCACGACAAGTAAACGTTAAACAAATGAATATATATATATATATATATACATATTTATATATGTATGTATACGTACGCCTTGTGAAAACAAGTCCCTAGAAATTTCATGCGCAGCTCCATTCCTCAATACTTGTATTTTAGGGTCCCTGTTGCAAGGGTCTTTCCCCCATGCCTTAAGCCCAAAAAAACTCTGAAGCCCTGAGCCCGAAACCCTAAATCATTCAAGTTCCACAACCCCTAAACCCTAAACCCTAAACCCTTAACCCCTAAACCCTACTTGCTGCTGGCCGCCTTGAGGACCACGGTCTCTGTTGCAGACTGCCTCTTCACCTCCGCTGTTCCAGCTTCGGCGACCAAGTTTAGGGTTTAGGGTTTAGGGTCTAGGGTTTCGGGTTTAGGGTTTGGGGTTTCGGGTTTAGGGTTTAGGGTTCAGGGTTCAGGGTTTAGGGTTTGGGTCTTTTTGACTTAGTAGGTCTACTTAGTATCCCCTAGAAGCCCTAGAAGAATCCCCAAAACCGCTTGCTAACCTACTTACGAAGTCAACAGGGCTTCCACATAGGGGCTAGGGCCAAACAATCTTCGGACTTCTCGCGTTCTATGTTTAGAAAGATAGGGCTTGGGGATCAAACAAGGCTTTGAAGTCCAGGGCTAACTGTGGGTTTTCAAAAGGGTTGAGGCCGACGAATACGCTAAAATCGCATAATGCCTCCACCCCTCTACCCGAGACCCTAAGCCCCAAACCCTAAACCCTAAACCCTAGACCCAAACCCTAGACCCTTTAGAACCCTAGAGCCTCCGCCGTGTTCATCAGGGAAGTCGTCGAAGAGAACACGACTCCGGTCCTTGGTGCTCCCAGGTCTTGCAAGGTTTTCTCGAGGTTTAGCGTTGAAGGCTTTGCTCCCTACATTATGGATTTAGGGTTTAGGGTTCAGGGTTTAGGGTTTAGGGTTCAGGGTTAAGGGTTTGGGGTTAAGGGTTTAGGGTTCAGCGGGTTTTGCTCCGGCTTCGTGGGACATACTGGACATGCACGGCTCCGTACTATGGATGCCTCAATCCCCGACAACAACGAGCGGGGCTGAGAGATTCAGGGTCCCAGGCGAAGTCTACATCAAGGAGGAGCAGCCGACAAGTGACTGTTAAGGGACCAGCGAAGGATATCGGGGGCTTACTCTTAAGGCTTGCTACCCTAAACCCTAAACCCTAAATCCTAAACCCCAAACCCCAAACCCTAAAACGTGAGGAGCCTGAAGCCCGAAACCCAAGGCCCCAAAACCCTCGATACCTGAAGAAAAGCCCGGAAAGCGCCCAAGACTGCTGCATTGATTTCTGGGTTTAAGCCTAAACCCTAAACCCTAAACCCTAAACTCTAAACCCTAAACCCTATACACCCTCTATACAACCTAAACCCCAACTTGCACAGGGCCCTATGCTCAGAGGCTTCTGGGCTTCGGGCCTTGGAGTCATTCCGCAAACCCTGGCGCCCTGATTTCCACCAAACCCAGCACCCTGAACTGCGGGTTTAGGGTTTAGGGTTTGGGGTTTAGGTTTAGGGTTTAAGGTTTAGGGTTAGGGGTACTACTACTTGCCCCCAAAACAAAGAGAGAATAATCCCTATATTAGCCTTACGGGCAAAACATGTTCGTGTTGTGGGGTTCGAAAGCAAATAGTAGCTAACCCAACCACCTTCGCCCTCGACAAGCTGGGGTTGAGAGTTTGGGGTTTGGGGTTTAGGGTTTAGGGTTTAGAATTTGGGGTTTGGGGTTTGGGGTTTCAGCCTTGGGGTTTAGGATTTAGGGTTTGGGGTTTCGGGTTTACAGCTTCGGGCTTCGGGCGTAGGGAGCCGAGAAGCATCTGCAGGTCATCCGCGCGCCGCATCACGTTGTCGGTCCCGGTCACGTTCACACGCTCGAACTCCTCAGTTGAAGGAACCCTAAACCTTAAACCCTAAACCCGAAAGCCTAAACCCTAAACCATTTGCCTTGCAGGGTCGACCTCAAGAATCCCAAACCTACCAGCGTGAAGGGCTGTCGTTGTAGAACCCCCCATTTTGCTTAGGTGGCCTGCATTTCTGGGATTCTCAAAACTACTGGGTTAATGTATATAGGGTTCGGGGGGGAGGGGCGGGGGGGGGGGGGGGGGTTGATGTTTCGGGCTATGTAGGTTGCAGAGCAGCCTAAGAATATCAAGGGCGCCTTTGGTCTTCGTGGGGTTTACAAGGGGATCCAGGCATCCACGAGAAATACAGATCGAGAAGGGCCCAGAGTCCTGGTGTTCTGGGGGCTTGCAAGATTTGAGAGCTTAGGGTTTAGGGTTTAGGGTTTAGGGCTAGGGTTTAGGGTTTAGGGCTTAGGGCTTAGGGTTTAGGGCTTAGGGCTTAGGGCTTAGGGCTTAGGGCTTAGGGCTTAGGGCTTAGGGCTTGGGGGGTTGTTGGGGTGCGGCAAAGCATCGGCTTCGGCGTAGAAGTCGAGGTTCGGCGCGTGCAGCGCGGCCGTGTGGATGATGGATTTGCATGCCTGCTGCGAACCCTAAGTCCCGAATCGGTCATTAGGAACTTCTACGCCCCAAGTCCCCCCAAGATGCCCCGAAATCCCCTAAGATGCTAAACCCTAAGCCTTAGATCCGAAACCCTGAACCCTAAACCCTGAACCCCCAAGCCCCGAAGCCCTAAACCCATTCAGAACCTCTTCCCTTCGGTGGACTTTCAAATCCCCAGGCCATGAGCTAGAAAGTTGGCTAGGGTCAGGTTTTAGGGTTTGGGGTTTGGGGTTCGGTTTGGGGCTTAGGGTTTAGGGCTTAGGCCAAGTTTAGGGTTTAGGGTTTAGGGCAAGTTTAGGGTTTAGGAGTTTAGGAGTTTAGGGCTTTAGGGGTTTGGGGTTTAGGGTTTTGGGTGTAGGGTCATCGAACGGTATGGGATCTTCTTCACACCAACTTGTCTACGAAGGAAAAGCTCACAATTCAGCATCAGGACCTCCATGTGTTCTCTGAGCGGGGGGACTTGGGGAGCCCCCATAGAGACTGAAACCTACTTATGGTTGTAAAGCCCTAAGCCCTAAATCCTAAGCCTTAAACCCTAAACCCTAAACCTGCAGGGCTTAGAGCTCAGAGAGCTGTACAAACTCCTCCAAGAAGCAACCGCTGTTCATTCAAGTCGCCAAGGGCTCCCTGCTGCTACCGGGTTTAGGGTTTAGGGTTTAGGGTTTAGGGTTTAGGGTTTAGGGTTTAGGGTTTAGGGTTTACCGGGCACCCTAAGCCCCAAACTCTGAACCCTGTAAGCTACATGGTCACTTCCTGATGATACGGCGGCCCCGATGATGTAGGGCACCGAAGAAGGGACCCACAACTTAGAGAAACGAAAACTGAATCCTGGAAGCTCACGGTTCCCTAAACCCTAAACCCTAAACCCTAAACCCTAAACCCTAAGCCCTAAACCCTAAACCCTAAACCCTAAACCCTACAAACCCCGAACCCTAAACCCTAAACCCCATCTAGGCACGAAGTACGCTCTTGGCTTTTGGCCGCCCGGGCCGAAAAAACTCGAGATTGGTACCCACGGGAAGCAGCTGCGCGAGGCAAGGGCGTTCCAGGGTTCTATCCTGGGCTGAAGAGGAACCTGGGATTGAAAAGGGTGCCCTTTTTTGTTTTAGGGTCTAGGGTTTAGGGTTTAGGGTTTAGGGTTTAGGGTTTAGGGTTTAGGGTTTAGGGTCTTAGTACATTTAGGGTGCTTGGGAGCTTGGGGCGAAAGCCGTGCCTCGCTGGCAGAAGATACGGCGGTGGCGTCGGAGACGCAGCCAAGAACATCCGTCCTCACTGGAAGAATCTTACGTAGGGTTTAGGGGTTAGGGATTAGGGTTTAAGGTTTGGGGTTTGGGGTTTCGGCTTTAGGGTTTATAAGGTTTAGGGTTTAGGGTTTAGGGTGCAGGGTTCTGGGTTTGGGGTTTAGGGTTTGGAGTTTAGGGTGCAGGGTTTGGGTTCGGAGCTTAGGGTAGTTTTTGTCTGATCACAGTCCGACATACAACCATATAAGGTTCTGAGTTTGAGGGGTTCAGGGCTCACTTGGACATAGTAAACAATAAGCCCTAAACCCTCAACCCCATACCCTAACCCTTGGGTTCACTTGTACATATAATAATTAGACAACCGTCGCTTACCCCTGCAAAAAATCTGATACCCTAATTGAAGCCCTTAACCAACTAAACCCCAAAGCCACAAATCCCTGTACTAGACCCCAGAGCAACCTAGGAATAAAAACGGTGCCCATTTGGGTCCAAAGGTAAGCCTTAAAAAAAGGGAATAAGGGCCTACTCTTGGTCCTAGTCTATAAACCTAAGAGAACTTAGAACCCGGAAAAGCCTTAGACCCCAGACCTGCAGAGGATGGTTAGGGTTAGGGTTCAAGGTGCAGGGTAAACCCTGAACTGCTGCTTGGGACGATCCGCGTGTCACTGGAGACGAGGTCCAAGCCCACCACCTTGCACCAGGCTCGTTTGGCTTAGTCCCCTCCCCCCTTTTTTACACCCCCCCCCCCCCACCCCGTAATATTAAAACTCTCACTGAAGTTCTATGAGGGGGGGGGGGGGGGGGGGGTATCATGTTAGGAGGTAGCAGGGGTTGATATGAAGGGGAGGAAATTAAGCGTGAACAGGCTACAGTGTGCAGGGCCCAACCTCAACCCTAAACCCTAGACCCTAAACCCTAAACCCTAAACCCTAAACCCTAAACTTTAAACCCTAAACCCTACTACATCGTAGATACGTGGGCCTTAAAGTCTAGTTAGTTCTACCTTGGACCCCTAAGGTGGTACCTCTGGGTTTGAGGACCCTTTTTCAAGGTCCCGAAGGTCATCTACTGGCCGTCTTAGGCGTACATACAGGGAAACCTTGAAACCTTTAGGGGTGCAACCTTAGGGGTACGAGTCTTAATCCCTTGATAGCACATGCGTCTAGGATCGACACATCCCTCACTCCCCGCGAAAAAAAACCCCTCCCACCCGCGTGAGTATAGAACCTGCAACCCTGCACCGAAAGAGCCCTCAGACACCAAAATCCTCCGCCTTCGACCCTACACACCCCAAAGTCCACAACTGTGAGCACCCAGAAGCCCCCAAAACCAAAACCGACACAACAGATCCTTGACCCTAAGTCAGACTAAGCCTAAATGCCCTGAAGCCGTCAACCCTAAACGCCCTAAGCGCCCTAATTCAGGTAGAAATATCCTGAGCGCCCTAAAGCCCTTATCCGGAAACTCGAAACCCCAACCCGCGTCTATCACCAGACCCAAAACGAAAGAACCTTAAAACGAACTAAAGCACTTGGCCCCAAATCCTTATCCCCAAACCCTGAACGCAGAAACCCTCCAGGCCCTTATCCCTGCCTGACCCCAAACCCTAAACCCTAGTTCGTTAACACTACACCAGTTTAAACCCAGTAAACACTAAACTTACCGTTCTACATCCCCTAAACCCGGCTCAAACTCTTCGCGAAGGACAGAAAGTCTCCTGGAGAAATCCGGGCTGCTATGGCGATATCAGGAGATATGTGCGCCACAATTGGCGCAGCTGGTTTTTGTTGAAAACATCAGGCTCGCAGGCACAGAGTATGCCGACCGCGACTCCACATCAAAAGACTCCCTCGCCATCGCAGGATGCGTCTGTGCCAGTGCACACATCACCCCAAACTTGGCGATTATAGGGCCTAGGTTTCTAGGGAGTTCATATAAGTACATACCAAAACAAGTTCCCAACAATCCTAAACCCTAAACATCCAAAAGCCCAAAACGCAAGAAGCTCTACCCGCAACCCTTTGAAACCTAAGCTCCGAAACCCTGAGCCCTAACGCCCTAAACCCGAACTCCTGTTAGTCGAGGGGCGAGGAAAACCCCCCAAACCCTAAACCCAAAACACCCCAAAAAACCAAAAAAAAAACTCAAATAACGTCAAAAAAAAACTTGCAAAACCCTAAAAGCACTAACAGAACCCTTATAAACCCAAAACACCTCCAAAAACTAAAAAACAATCAAATAATGTCGAAAAAAAACTTGCAAAACCCTAAAAGCACTAACAGAACCCTTATAAACCCTTTAAAAAAAAAAAAAAAAAAAAAAAAAAAAAAAAAAAAAACAAAGCCGAGGCCTCGAGGTCGTGGGCACGCAAGGTCCGCACCAGAGCCGCTCCCAGATACCCCGAGCTCCCTTGGGGGGGGAGGTTTGGGGTTTAGGGTTTAGGGTTTAGGGTTTAGGGTTTAGGGCTTAGGGTTTAGGGTTCAGGGTTTAGGGTTTAGGGTTTAGGGTTTGGGGTTCTAGGTTTTAGGGTTTATGGGTAGTTCTAAGGGGGTAGAAGTGGTAGCTGTAGTTACAACTGGTTATAACCTTGTTTAGGGTACTTATATGCCTACTTGTGAACCTCCAAGTGGCCCTAAACCGTAAACCCAAAATAAGGCTGTTCATGTTAATTAGGATCACGGTGCAAAGTTGGGGGCTTGTTGGAGCAGATGCCTGTAGGGGTTTGGGGTTTAGGCTCAGAAATGGGAACCTAGGACTCAACATTGCCTGGTGGAGGTTTAGGGCTTTGGGTGTAGCAACAAGACACCACTCTCGGCAGTACCTGAGGCGGCTCCTAAACCACTACATCCAGCCCACTTAGCACTACACGTATGAACCTCCAAGGGTTAGGTGTTCCAGGTTCAGCCAAGGCGTCCGGTGACGAGGATGGGGGCCGCCAGGCGCAGTGACGGAAGGATCTCGGGGCTGCGGTTTAGGGTTTCGGGTTTTGGATACAAGCCCCAATTAAGCCCGATCAAGCCTTCAGCCCTCAGCCCTCAGCCCTAAACCCTACACCCTAAACCCTAAACCCTACACCCCAAGCCGAAGACCTGGGACCCCCAAATTGCCAAAAGCCCAAAAGACACGGCCTAGCACCCCCCCCCCCCCCCCCCAAGGAGAAATACAGGGTAATTACCCTTTGTGAAAATCCTGCAAGCCCCAATGAAAGCTGATCAAAACCTAATTGTAATCCCTGAACCCTACAACCTAAACCCTAAAATCAGGTATTGAAGGGTAGAGAGTCGTCTAGAGGGCACTCCGCAGCAATCTGGCTGCTGGGTCCCCGAGTCTTCGAGTCCTACCCCCTAAAGGGCGCGTTTTTGCTGGTTGTTGCTGCGTTTCTTTTACTGTTACTGCGGGGTGCCCCTTTCTTTTTGCTCTGGCCGCCAGCCGCAACAACAAAAAATATGGCTTCCAAGAGTGTTTTGTTTTTTGTTGCTGCGTGCTTTATGCTGTCGCTGCGGTGGCTACTTTTAATTTTCCGTGGCTGCGGGGCTTCTTGTTTGTCGTTGCGGGGGGTGGGGGGTGGGTCGCCTTTCATTTGGGGCTGTTGGCGCAGGCCGCAACAAACAACAAAAAGCACGGCTTCCAGGCTTGGGTTTTTGTAGGGTGTAGCGTTCGGGGCTTACAACCATAAACTCGTACTTGGAGAATCAGGGTAAATATAAGTAGGAAAGCTCTCATTCCAACTGGTTCTCGTTAAGGTACGAGCAACCCTACTTATGTCTACCCGTGAACCTTCAAGTAGCCCTAACCCCTAAACCCTACTACCCCAAACCCTAAGCCCTGAACCCCAAACCCTAAACCCTAAACCTCAGAGCTCCTAAACCCTAAGCCCTAAACCCACGAACCCTGCCTCGCCCAGGGCCCCCTCGGCACGTAGGCGCTCGAGCCTTGGAGGAGAAGAGTTTAGGGGTTTCAGGGTTTAACCCTAAACCCCAAACGCTAAAAGCACTAAACCCTGCATGTTTTAGGGGTGTAAGGGTTGAAGGATTTAAGGGTTTAATCTTGTGACTCATAGGCTTCTCGCAAACGGATTCTGGCGTTTTAGGGCCTAAGGGTTGACGGGTTTAGCTTAGGGTTTAAGGGTTTTTTGGGCTGTGGGGGTTTTAGGGTTGAGAGTTTCGGTGCTGAGACCATACGCCCCAGCTAAACCCAAAACCCATAAACCCATAAACCCCTAAACCCCTAAACCCCGAAACCCCGAAGCTCCCAACCCTAAACCCTAAACCCTAAACCCTAAACCCTAAACCCTAAACCCTAAACTCTAAACCCTAAACCCTAAACCCTAAACCCTAAACCCTAGCCTCCGAGCCGAGGGGCGTCGTTTCGATGCAGGCTTGCTTGGCCTCAGAGAAGTAGCGCAGCGCATGCTCGTCGTCGCCCAGCAAGAAATACCTAAGATCGACTTAGGGTTTAGCGTTTAGGGTTTAGGGTTGAGGGTTGAGGGTTGAGGGTTTAATTAGGATTTGGGGTTTGGGATTTAGGGTTTAGGGTTTAGGGTTTGGGGTTTAGCCTCAAAATCTTAACTACTATTTGCTTGAGAAACACCCGAAAATAACAAGATTCTTACTTACAAGTCTTAAAAGGGTAGCATGGAAAGCATTCTCCTCCATCCTTTGAGAAATGTTAAGCGAGTAGAAAATCTACTTTTTGCTTAAGAACCACCCGGAGATTCTTACTTATAAGTCTTATAAGGGTAACATAGGGAGCATTCTCTTTTTTATTGATAAATGTTAAGCAAATAGAAAAACAGATATTCTTCCTTATAAGTCTTATAAGGGTCACATAGGGAGTATTCTCTTTTATTCTGGTGGAAATTTTAAGGAAACAGTAGAACCTTGATTTGCTTCATTGTCCCTAAATAATCTTAATTATGAAGGGAACCCATGATAGCAGAAGAGGTGCTTGATGGGGGTTCCGACCACCACGTCGTGCAGAGCTTTCTCTGTGGCTTCCATGGCAAAGGCTCTCAAGCACTAAACCCTAAACCCTAAACCCGAAAACCTAAACCCTAAACTCTAAACCGAGGGTTTTGGATTATGAGGCTTCAGGGGTGGGGAGGGTTTTGCGGTTTTCATGGCTTAGGGTAGGGGGCGTTGAGGTGTTGCTTCTTAACTTTGGGGCCGAGGGCCTTACAGGCTTCAGGGGGCCCTAATGGGTTAGTGTTTAGGGTTTCGGGTTTCGTGTTTAGGGTTGAGAACTCGAAGGGTTCTGGCGTCCACACTTGGGGGATCTGGAGACCGAGGCGCTTTTACGGATTGTGGGCCTACCCTAAACCCCAAACCCTAATCATAAACCCTAAACCCTAAACCCTAAACCGTAAACCTCGAACCCTAAAGACTGGACCCCAAACCCAGCCACTTTCAGGTCGCGCAGTTTTCCTTCGGGAGCCGGAGCCGGAGGGCGGTCTAGCGTTAATCTTCGGGTTTGGAGCTTAGGGTTTAGGGTTTAGGGTTTAGGGTTTAGGGTTTAGGGTTTAGGGTTTAGGGTTTAGGGTTTAGGGTTTAGGGTTTAGGGTTTAGGGTTTAGGGAAAACCCAAGGACCTGCCTAAACCATAAACCCGACTTGAAGGTTCACGGGCAGTTCTAAGTAGGGTTCGAAGTAGGGCAACTCTAACGACAACCGATGTTAGGGTACTTGCAAAACACCCTTGAACCTTCATGTAAACCTCTGAGTCCTAGACCAATGACCAGCAGAACCCTAAACCCCAAACCCTAAACCCTCGTTGGAGCCTGAGCCCTAGATCCTACACCTCACCTGGCCCCTCGACTGTAGTATCTTGGCAGTCAGAGAAGCCACCCTAAACCAAAAGGCCTAAACCTCAAACCAAACCCTAGACCCCAAGCTTGACCCGAAACCCCAAACACCAAACCTCAATCCCCAAACTGTACTTCACGTGCATCCTTTAGGGGCCTCTGAAGTCGGTGTGAAATAAGCTGGTACCCCCTAACAGAAGGAACTAAAAATGGAGACCTCCACTCAACATAGGTGGGCTTCCAGTAGGGGTGGAGTTTACGGTGGTCACTCCGACCCGACACTAGCCCTCAACCCGAGGGACCCATACTTCAGGACCCTTTACGGAGGACAAGGGACCATGTGAAGGGGCCGTGCAACTTCCCTGACAAAATTATATATATATATATATACATATCTGAGCACTGAAGCCGCTTTGAAGGAACCCTTCTTTACAGCCAAAGCATGTACTTAAACTCTAAACCCCACTATATGGGGGTTACGATATTCAGGGTACCTTGTTGGGGTCCTCATTATAATAGAGGGATCTATTTGGGGATCTATTTTTGGGAGGTCCCCTATTTTCGTAAACGCTCCAATACCATGCCAGAAACCCTAAACCCTGAACCCTAAACCCTTTGGGTAAGCAAACGCGAGACTTTCGGACCCCTGTGTCGAGCCTCGTCAGTCGGAGTCTCTTGGCTGGCGGCCTCTTCATCTTAAGCCCCGAAAACCCTAAACCCTAAACCCTAGACACTGAGCCCAACCCTAAACTCTCAACCCCTTAAATCCTACACAAGCCGCAGAGCTGTTTAGGGATTTGGGTTTAGGGCTAGGGGGGTTGAGGGCGCAGGCAAGAAGGGTAACACTGAGTACAGTGATGGTGCTCAGGAAGTCGAACACACGCAGCACCAGAGCTGTTTCCACTTCCGAAGTATTCGGCAGGAATCTATATCAGCCTGCACTGCCTTGCAGAAGCGGGCGCCAAAGGTCCTCCTAAACCCTAAACCCTAAACCCTGAACCCTAAACTCTAAACCCTAAACCCGAAACCCCAGACCCTGAACCCTAAACCCTAAGTCCAGAATCTAAACCCTAAACCCTAAACAAGCGGCTTTGGACAGAAAGCTCTGCAATCTACCTAACTTCCAAAAGTGCCCAATGCCTCTGGTGACTTATTGTGGTCAGCACAGCTGTCAAAAAAAACAAGGCTTCCTACCCTCAAAGCCTAAACTCTGAACCCTAAACAGCACAAAACCCAAAACCCCAAAAACCCAAAACCCTGAACCCTGTGCCCAAATCCGCAGGCAACCCGAAACAACCCTAAACCCCACACCCTAAACCCCAAACCCCCTGAACCCCACACCCTACGCCCTCAACCCTCAACCCTAAACCCTAAACCCCACACCCTCAACCACAAACCCTAAACCCCAAAGAGTAAAAGTGTAGCCGGAAGCCTCGACACAGCGCTTGGAGACCTGCACCTGCAGCTCGTCAAGGTGCTTATGGTTTGGGGTCGAGGGTTTAGGGTTTAGGGTTTAGGGTTTAGGGTTTGGGGTTTAGGGTTTAGGGTTTAGGGTTTAGGGTTTAGGGTTTAGGGTTTAGGGTTTAGGGTTTAGGGTTTAGGGTTTAGGGTTGACGTTTAGGGTTCGGGGTTTAGGGTTTAGGGACACTGCACAGGGCATACCTGTTCAGAGTCGAGGAATAAGAGCATACGTTGGTAGAGACCACACCCCCAAGCCCCTACACCCTAAACGCTAAACCCTAAACCCTACACCAAAATACAAGGGTCCTCTGCGTGCAGGGTTCAGGGTGTTGGCGTCTAAGGTTTAAGCCCTGCCCTCTCAGTTGAGTTGAGTTGAGCTCAGTTGATTTGAGTTGACTTAAATGCACTCAACCCCGGGCTTGGGGTTATTCAGGGTTCAGGGCTTAGTGGACTTCTCCCCCAAACCCGAAACCCCCTAACATCCCTGACGCGCCAAGCCCGAACGCAAGCTCGAACACCGTCTGCCCCCAAACGAGCCAAGGACTTGAACCTCAGGCATGACCCCTAAACCCCAAAGCCCAAAAAAGGTTTAGGGTTTAGGGTTTAGGGTTTAGGGTTTAGGGTTTGGGGTTTGGGGTTTAGGGTTTAGGGTTTAGGGCCAAAGCCACGAGGGACCCTTCGGCGCCACGCATGCAAGTGTAACACGCACTGTCGAGTGGATAGGCTGATTCTCGGTTCATGATGGAGATCTCACTGCAGCACATCCCACAGCACGTGTCTGCCTTTGAACCCCAAACCCCAAACCCCAAAAAAGGTTTAGGGTTTTTGGTTTAGGGTTTAGGGTTGATGGTTTAGGGTTGATGGCTTAGGAACAACCCTGAAGCCTGAAAGTTGAAACCTGAAGCCGAAGCCGCTAGGGGCCCCCGGCATTGCTGTCGCGCACCTGGCCTCCGTCCACCTCGCTGTTGCTGTCTTCGGGCTTGGGCTTTAGACTCCCTCAACCCTAAACCCTAAACCCTCAACCCTAAACCCTAAACTGCCCTAAACTGCCCTTAAACCCTTTTGGGTGCAGGTCCGAGCCTAGAAGCCCTGAACCCTGAACGGCCCTAACCCCTGAATCCTGAAGCCCTCAACCCTAAACCCCCTAAACCCTCCACCCCCTAAACCCTAAACCCTAAACCCTAAACCCTAAACCCTAAACCCTAAACCCTAAACCCTAAACACTAAACCCTAACCCCCCCCCCTCTAAAACCCAGAAACCCCCTGCACCCCAAAACACAGCATTGCAGGCCGCGGTGGAGTGGTGTGGGGTAAGGAGGTTTTGGGGATTGCTGTTTAGGAGTTAGGGTTTGGGGTTTATATAGGGTTTGGGGTTTGGGGTTTAGGGTTTGGGGTTTAGGTTTTAGGGTTTAGGGTTTAGGGTTTAGGGTTTAGGGTTTAGGGTTTAGGGTTTAGGGTTTAGGTCACAACCGCCTAGAAGTATACAAACCAAGACATCGACCTTGTGGGCCGAATGGGTAATATCATGTACTAGGAAGCTTTGGGCGGTTTAGGGTTTAGGGTTTAGGGTTTAGGGTTTAGGGTTTAGGGTTTAGGGTTTCGGGATGCTAAGGGAAGGGAAGAGAACTCATTCGGGAATGTAGGGCTTAGGGGCTCGGGAAAATAGGAATTATGGGCTAGGTCGAATAGAGTGTATGGAGCTTTTCGGATGGTTACTCTAGACCCTAAAAAGATTTAGTATAGGAGCCGATAAAACTAGAATGGGTATTTCCATACTGTAGCCATACGGATTAAACCTAAACCCTAAACCCCCTTAGTATGGGAGCTAGTGAATAGGGGTGGTGAGGCGAGCCGAGCGTGGGACTGCGTAGGAGAAATTGCGAAAGGCGCTGACGATGTGGCCTGGCCAGGTCTCTCCGACACAGGGGGTTTAGGTTCTGGTTTGGGGTTTCGGGTTTAGGGCTTAGGGAAAAAGCCTGAAAATTGAGTCCCCCAATCTCGTCACCCGGCTTGAATCCGAAACCCTCAACCTGAATCCCCCAACCCTAAACCGTAAATCCTAAACCAGGTGTCCAGAACGGAACTATAGAGAGCAGATGCCAACTCCTTACCCCAAGCCCTTCACCCGACACCCTAAACTGTTCAACCTCAAACCCTAAAGGCCTGCAACCGAATCCCCAAACCCTAAACCCTGGACCCTAAACGCTAAAACGACTACTACATCCTAGACCCTAAGCCCTAGACCCCACGTCCTAAAACCCTAAACCCTAGATGTAGATTCTACACCTTACCCTAAACCCTACACCCTAAAACACTAAACCCTACACCCCAAGCACTCCCTCAGATCCTAAACCCTAAACTCTGAGACTCTAAAATCCTAAACCGTAAACCCGAAACCCTAGATTAGAATGCTAAACCCTGAACCCTACACCGGCCCTAAACCCTAAACCCTACACCTCAAGCACTTCCTTAGACCCTAAACCCTAAACTCTGAGACTCTAAAATCCTAAACCGTAAACCCTAAACCCTAGATCAGAACCCTAAACCCTAAACCCTAAACCCTAAACCCTAAACCCTAAACTTCGGGATGGCCTGGCTTCATCACCAGCGCCCGCAGGTCCGGCCAGGTCGCCCGGGCCAGGCCAGCGGGCTCCACCTTCCCAACATGGGGCTTAGGGTTTAGGGTTTAGGGTTTGGGGTTTAGGGTTTGGGGTTTGGGGTTTAGGGTTTGGGGTTTGGGGTTTAGGTTTAGGGCTTGGGGTTTAGGGCTTGGGGTTTAGGGTTTAGGGTTTAGGGTTTAGGGCTTAGGGTTTGGGGTTTAGGTTTAGGGCTTGGGGTTTAGGGCTTAGGGTTTAGGGTTTGGGTTTTAGGGTTAGGGCTTAGGGTTCAGGGTGTAGGGTTCAGGGTTCAGTTGAGGCTTTAGGGTTTTGGTGGTTTTTGAGCTTTAGGGTTTAGCTCTAAAGGTCCTGTAAACGGAATGGTCCATTGGGATAAGAGTCCTGCCTTATGGCCATTTTGGGCACAGGCATTTCGAACCACTACCTACGTAGTATGGCTCCTGAGACCCTGAACCCTTTTCAAGCTTGGGGTTTGGGGTCTGGAGTTTAGGGTTTAGGGTTTGCGGTTTGGGGTTTCGCGAGGGTTTAGGTTCTTGGCGTTCAGGGTTTAGGGTTGGGGCCCAAAGCCCGCAGTCGTTTGCCGCGTTCTTCGTGCTTCGGGGGCAGACTGCGTGTCGCTTTCATGGCTTGTTCCTGGAGTTTTTGGGGGACTGTGGGAGTCTAGGGTTCCTAGGATCTAGGCGCATCCTACACTCCCAACCTCATAGGGTCTTACTTGAAGGTTTTCAGGGTACTTATAATGAGTAGGGTTGTAAGTACCCTAGGTAAGATTGTAGAACTACAGATACCCTACCTATCAGTCCCCATGAATTTAGGGTCTAACCCTAAACCCTCAACCCTAAACCCGAAGCCCTAAACCCCAAACCCCTAGCCCTAAACCCTAAACCCCAAATCCTAAGCCCCAAACCCTAAACCCTAAATCCTAAGCCCTAAACCCCGAACCCTAAACCCTAAACACGAAACCCTAAACTCAAGCCCTAAACACTGAACCCTAAACCCTAAGCCCTAAGCCCTTGAAGTGGGCGCGGGGCCGTGCCTTCACGGCTGCGTCCCCTGGCCCGGAGATCATGCAAA
The DNA here is from genome assembly GCA_905221605.1 of Symbiodinium natans. Taxonomy (NCBI): domain Eukaryota; class Dinophyceae; order Suessiales; family Symbiodiniaceae; genus Symbiodinium; species Symbiodinium natans. Next base: position 124,853 of record CAJNDS010000215.1, on the reverse strand, counting down.
GGGCCTGGGATCTTTCAGGGCTCAAGAGGGTTTGGGGGGTTTAGGGTTTCGGGTTTGGGGTTTAGGGTTTAGGGTTTAGAGTTTAGGGTTTAGGGGCTAGGTTTTAGGGTTTTGGGCTTAGGGTTTAGGGTTTTGGTCTGGGGTTTAGGGTTGGGATGTTCCCGCTGATACTAACAGTCCTTAGAAGGGATAATAGTACCATCTATTGAACATCACAAGTTTAGGAGTTTAGGGTTTTTGGTTGGGGTTTTAAGGATTAGGCTTTGGGGGTTTAGGAGTTTAGGACATAGGGTCCTGGAGTGGGTTCGGATTTGGGGTTTAGGGACTTGCAGTTTAGGGCTATCTGGATGTGCGTAGGGAATCTCTCACCTTCCATGTCGTAGTGTAGCTCGGAATCCCAGGCTTCGACTCTGAATCAGCCGAAGCCGTTATCCTGGACGCAGCCTTGAAATCAGCCTTCTCATCTAGACGTGTTCCCGGGTCCTTCCCAGACTCTGATTTAGGAGACCAGAGGAAGGTAGGTTTCATGCCTTGGTCAAGATTGAATACTGGTTCGGACTTCGGGTGCAGACCAGGGTTGATAAGCGGCTCGGATTCCAGGAAGTGCCGGTCTTTCACCCAGGGTTTAGGGTTTAGGGTTTAGGGTTTAGGGTTTAGGGTTTAGGGTTTAGGGTTTAGGCGCTTTAGGGTTGAGGGCTCGAAAGTCATGCCTCTGTTTTTGCCCACGTATGGCGGCATCGGCTTGCAGCACCAAGGACAGAACGTCAGTCCCTCTGCCTAAACCCTAAACCCTAAACCCTGTAGCCACGACAAGCAGCCCCCAAACTCCGGTTTCGGTGCCTTCACCACTTGGTACCCCGGTAACCTTTTTCTAAGCAGGGTACCCTTGTTTTGCTTGGTTACTTGATAAAGGGAGCCCAGAACCAAAAAAAGGGGTACAGGGTACCACAGGGCTGCCAAGATCTCATATTGCCGTCCCATCCCCGTCGGTCCACGTTCTTTTCAGGGTTTAGGGCTTAGGGTTTAGGGTTTTTCAACACTTCCGCTAGTCACCGATTCAGACCCTCCTATCTGTGCGGAGGACTCGGTCGTTCAAGCAACTTTGGTTTTAGGGTTTTGCTTAGAAAGGTTCAAGATTCGTAGCTTACTCTACCCTAAACTCTAAACCCATGAACCTTGAGGAGGAGACGTCGCTCACCGCTTAGAAGTGTTGGATTGGCCATGGGTTTAGGGTTTAGGGTTTAGAGTTTGGGGTTTAGGGTTTGGGGTTTAGGGTTTAGGGACCAACGCCGGGCTATTGGGCTAAAATCTGCTGATGGGGAAATGTACGGCCAGCGACGCTGGCTGCTCTGATTCCTATAAAGAAAGAGTCAGGTGCCACCCCGATGAGGCGCGAATTCTGTCCGTCCAAGAGCCATGAAAGCACCCCAAACCCCAAACCCTACACCCCAAACCCGGTAGTACCTACCCAGCGGGTCCAAATACCAGTTCATCCCCCCCCCGCCGGCACGCCTCCCCCCTCCCCTAAAAGAAAACAGATAATAAAAAACAAACCAACAAACACACTGGAAGTTTCAACCGTTAAAGCTTGAATACCCCAAACCCCTCAACCTCAAAAACCTCAGATCATGAACCCTCCACCCCAAACCCTAAACCGCAAAACATCAAAACCCCCCCAAAACCTGGAACCTCAACCTTAAACTTCCAAAACCTCAAATCCTTCGTCATCGGAAGACCCTAAACCGCAAATCCTTAAACCGACGCCCCCTAAACCCTAAACCCCAAACCCTAGACTGGGTCCCCCCGCTGCGGCAAGTGATCCGGAGAGGGCGGGCGTCGCCTCGCAGATCAAACCCTTAAGACCCTTGTTAGGGCTCAGGGTTGACGGTCTTTGGGGTTTAGGGTTTAGGGTTTAGGTTTTAGGGTTTAGGGTCTAGGGTTTGGGGTTTAGGGGTTGAGGGTCCTAAGGAAGTTCGGGTGTAGGGGTGTAAGGCGCTTTGTGCTGGGGAGTTTGTTTTTTCGCTTGGGGGGGCCGGGGGGGGAGGTCCCCACTGAAGCACGCAGCCCTGTAGTCAGGAACTTGAAAGAAATGGGATTCGTGTTTAGGGGAGCCTTGCTCCTCATCTTCTCAACTTGGGCCCTCCCGTTTGAAGAAACCCTCAACCCTAAACCCTAAAACCCTAACACCCTAAGACCCTAAAACCAAACTCTAAACCCCAAAGCCGTGAACAACGGCCCTAAACCTTCTTACAAGATTTATAATATGAACCCATAGACCCAGAAACTCACTGAAACCCTGCAAGCCCTAAGCCCCGGTTTAGGGTTAGGCTTTAGGGCTTGGGGTTTAGGGCTCAAGCAGAGCTTCACGCCTTCCGAGCTACACCCCGCCTGGTCCATCTTCTGAAGCTCCAAGAGGGCCTCGCAAGGAGCATTTAGGGTTTAGGGTTTAGGGTTTAGGGTTTAGGGTTTAGGTTTAGGGGTTAGGGGATAGGGTTTAGGGCCGGCGCAGGGTGTGGACGGGTTTCGGGGTTGGAGCTGAGTGCAGAGCTTTACCTATCATGGGATTAAGACTCGTACCCCTTTGGATGTACCTCCTAAGAGGTTCCCTTAATTTACTAAATATAATATGGCCCTCATATTCCCTTAGAGGATCTTTAAACAGGGTCCCCAAACACAAGGGGGGCTTTTCAGGGAGCCTAAACCCTAGCAAAAGGGAATGAGGGCCTACTCTGTGTCCTAGTAGACTAACCTGCAGGAAATTGTGCCTGCGTGCTTGTGTCTTGCGGATGACATCGACACATCTGCTATGAAAGGCGCAGAGTTACAGGGATACTCACCAAACCCTAAATCCTAAGACCTGAACCATAAACCCTTTAAACCGTAAACCCCCAAACCCTAGGGCTAAGGCCTCAGAGTTCTTGAAGGTCGTCTGGGGAGTTCGGGGAAGTACCTTGGGCCTACAAGATAATATAGGGTTTAGAGGGTTTGGGGCTTAGGGTTTAGAGGGTTTGGGGCTTAGGGTTTAGGGTTCGGGTTTAGTGTTTAGGGTTTAGGATTTAGGGTTTTTTAGCGGTTTTGGGCTTCGGGGTTTTCGAGCCCAAGGCCCGAACGAAACTCTTCTAGGGTTCAGGGTTCAGGGTTTTGCGGTCTGGGGTTCAGGGTTTAGGGTTTAGGGTTTAGGGTGAGGGGGGCAGAATCCGCCGACCCTGGCGGTGTGTTGGATGGGGCCCTCTTTCCCTCCCAAACACGGGGGAGGGGGGGTAGGGGGGGGTACCCCGCCAGCTTTTCCGTGGAGGAACAGGCCACCCACACCGCGTAAACTCATGGACCATAGGCGTTTTCGCACAGGGCATAGGGGCTCTTTTTGGAAAAAACCCCCCCCCCCCCCCCCCCCCCCCCCCCCACCCACCCCCCCCCCCCCCCCCCCCCCCCCCCCCCCCCCCCCCCACCCCCCCCCCCCCCCCTACCCCCCCCCACCCCCCCCCCCCCCCCCCCCCCCCCCCCCCCCCCCCCCCCCCCCCACCCCCCCCCCCCCCCCCCCCCCCCACCCCCAACAAGAACCGCAAACAAAATCACCAAACCTCCTGCGGGGTCGGCGGCTTGAGCCGGAGGCTCTTAAATATGCGGGATAGTAGTGGGCTGATGGGTATTGGGGTTTAGGGTTGCTGAGGATGTGCTTGAGGGGCTCTAGGGTGTTCGGGTGCGCCAATGAAGCCGAGGCGCCTTCACAGAGATGGCATCGGCGCACGCCGACAGCGCCTCGCAGATCACCAGGGTTTCGGGTTGTGGGATTAGGGTTTAGGGTTCGGGGTTTAGGGAGCCTAAACCCTCACAGCCCCAAAGCCCAACAGCCTCCAGACTCCATATATTCGCTCTAAACCATAAACTCTACACCCCAATCATAAAGCAAAAACAACATTAAAGATGTACTCTGAGACGGTCGGCGTCCTAAACTCTGAAGTTTCTACAAATCTCCGCAAATGAGACCTACTACCCTCCATGCAGGGGGTATTGCGGATTAGGGTTCAGGGTTCAGGGTCTGGGGTCTAGGGTTTCTCAGAAGCCCTCGGAACCCAAAAGCGAACCGTTTTTTGGTCGAATGGGATTTAGGACTGCGGGGGGAACCTAGCCCTAAAAACACTATGTGTGTGTGTATGTATACATATATATATATACATATAATATATATATATATATATATATATATATTCGGGTTTAGGGTTGAGGGTTGAGGGTTTAGGGTTCAGGGTTTGCCGCCTGAGGGACCATGAACCCTCAACCCTAGGAGAAATATGAGTACCAGAACTAGGCTCTTGCGCAGCTGCAATACTTGGAGGTTCATGGGTACAGTAGTTAGAAGTGGGGTTACAAGTACGGTAGCTATTCCGGTAAGCCCTAAACCCTAAACCCGAACCGTAAACCCTAAACCCTAAAGGGTTTCAAACTACCAAGAAACCTTCAAGTTGAGGTTAGAAGTACAGCGCCCCGAATCTTCCTCCCCAGAGCCCTAAACCCCCAAACTCTGCTTACAAAAGCCCGAGGCCTCCAGCGCCTCGTTCTTCGCCTGCGGGTAAGAAATTTAGGGTGTGGGGATCACGGCTTGGGATTGAAGGCCTAGGGTCTGGGGCTTGGGGCTTATGGTCTACAGGCCTAGGGCCTACAGGGCTCAGAGAGGTTCATGCTGGCCATCGGGTGATAGTAAGTAGGGTAATTACAAACAGATTGTCGGGGGTACTTGCAAGCCTACAAGTAACTTTCGGGTTGCTAGGAGTGCACGGGGACCGCTCCCCAAACACCGTCCCGTTGGGTGGCGTGGGTTGACCTCCGTGCGTATCATCGAGCTTTCGCCACGCAGCATGCTCCGTGGACGTTCCGCAAACCTTCCAGAGGTCAGCTTCGCAGCATGTCGGACATACTCTCGGGCGGCCGCGTGGTATTTTGCCCCAAGCACAGCACCTGCCAGCGATGCTGCTGCGGAAGCCCGCAGGCCCAGTAGACGTGCAGCAGCTCGATGGCTGAGGTGCTGAACCTTGGAGCTCTGGAATGTAGGCCTCAATGACCATCAAGAAGTTCACAGCTGCCCATTCGAGCAGATCATGACTTCTTCGTCCCGACAATCCACTCTGGCCATCTCGACCCCTCGACCGAGTCGGACTTCGTATTCGTCCAGCGTTTCTCATCTGGGTCCTTGGAGAGCGACGCTCCGGTTTCAGGGTTTTTAAGGCGCAGTGCAACGATGCATTTGCCCATGCAGCTCAGCGACGGGCACGATTCTAAGTGGCCTGCGTTGATGTCTTTGAGGTGTTGGATTTGGGGTTCAGGGTTCAGCTTAGGGCCTGGTCGGGGAAGCCTTCCATAGAACTGCTGAAAACAGAGCAAGCGAGTAACCCTACACCCCAAACCCCCAAACCCTAAACCCTAAACCCCAAACCCCAAACCCCAAACCCTAAACCCCAACCCCCAAACCCTAAACCCTAAACCCTAAACCCCAAACCCCAAACCCTAAACCCTGTATAGAGTCTGCGAAGCCTCAGAAGTCAAGCCTCCAGGGCCTCTGAGCTCTGAGGCCTTCAGGGCCTAAACCCTGGACCCCAAACCCATGCTTTACACTTAAGGCCCGAGCCCTAAGCCCTAAACCCTAAACCCCAGACCCTAAACCATGATAAGAACCCATATTGGGTTTACACCCGAAACATCCCAAAGGAAACATGAGTAGAATATGGTGAGCTTGCGGACGGACAAAAGAAAGATTGAAAATGGAGAGCTCACGCACTATAAACAAGCGAAGCGCGAGATGAATGTGAAAAGAAATGAATCCACAAACGAAGTAGATAACAATAGTAATACTAGTAATAATAATAAGATAAAGAGAGAAGTCAAAGAGCACATGTAACGCATTAATACTCCGGAGGGGCAAAAGACCCCCACATGCCTCAAACCCGAAACCCCAAACCCCTAACCCCTAAACCCTAAACCCCTAAAGCCTAAACATCCCTAAACCCTACATGAAAAGCCCGACAGGCAAGCCGATGTTTCGTAAAATCGTTTTGGGCTTAGGGGTTTTAGGGTTCTTAGGGCGCTTAGGATTTTTAGGGTTCTTAGGGTTCCCAGGACTCTTGCATTTTAAGGGTTTTTAGGGCTTTAGGTTAGGGGTTTAGCGTGTTTAGGGCTTCTCTTTGGGCTTTTATGGTTCTCAGGGCTCTTGGGGCGGGCGGCTATCAGGGTTTAGGTTTTTTGTTTAGGGTTCTTAGGGTTCTTGTAGGGTTCTTAGGGCTCTCAGAGTTTTCGGGTTTTTAGGGTTCTTCGGGTTTCTTGGACGAGCGGTCTGCAGATCGCTGTTAGGAGGTTTGGTGTGTTTGATGGAGCATGATCTAAGTAGGTTTAGGGTTTAGGGTTTAGGGTTTAGGGTTTAGGGTTTAGGGTTTAGGGTTTAGGGCTTAGGGTTTAGGGTTTAGGGTTTAGGGTTTAGGGTTTAGGGTTTAGGTCTTGACTAAGATGACAACCAACTACAGCTGCAGTCGTTCTACATCTATGTATGGTTCAGGGAGGGTTTACGGAAGAAAGGGGCCCGCTTTTGGGTGGGTGGGTTTAGGGTTGGGGTTTTGGAGGCTTTTGGTTTAGGGTTTTGGGGGTTTAGGGACTAGTAAAACCCATTCCCACATGCCTGGCTTGATGCCATCTCGGATGCAGCCAGGAGAGAAGTAGTCAGCTAGACAAGAGGGGCTGTCCAGATGAGGAGGAGTCTTGTAAGCTTCGCACAAGAAGCCCCAAAAAGGGCGTGCTGCCACGATCTTAGACCCTGCAACCCTCAATCCTCACAAGTCTGAACCCTCCTCTCTTTCGAGCCGCGTTTCCGGAGTTCTTGAAAAAAACCAAGCCCTAGATCCCCTAAACTCTAAACCCTCTAAACCCTACACTGAACCGCAACCGGTACTGTGACCAAAAGCATTGCTCAAACCATTCGGAGCCGAGGCCAGCAACTGAAGGCGCGCGATCGGGGTAGATGTATCTGGTGGTTTAGGGTTTAGGGTTTAGGGTTTAGGGTTTAGGGTTTAGGGTTTAGGGTTTAGGGTTTAGGGTTTAGGGTTTAGGGTTTAGGGTTTAGGGTTTAGGGTTTAGGGTTTAGGGTTTAGGGTTTCCGAAATGGTCGGGGGGGGGGGGGGGGGGGGGGGGGGGGGGGGGGGTGCCTTATTGGGGTGCCTATTCAGAGGGAATCCTGCTATTTGGGGTCTTTAGGGGTCCCCCATTTTCGTAAACCCCTGGCGAAGGCCACTATAACCCCTATCTGAAGGCTCTAATGTAGTTCCCTCTTTGGATTCGGCAATAGGGGGGTGAAAGGATACTACACCGAAGAAGCTACAACATTAGGAGCCTCCAGGTATAGCTACCGTTTTTGTCAAGTATGAGTTGGCTTCGGGGTTTAGGGGGCTACGTGAAGGTTCGTGGTTTATGGTTTAGGGTTTAGGGTCTAGGGTTTAGGGTCTAGGATAAAGTGAGCCTTTGGGCTGTCAGGGTTGGGGAGCCGAGGGTTTAAGGCTTTAGCGGAGTTGCGATTTTAACCCTTCGAACATTCTGTATGAATAGGTCCCCTTACAAGGAAAGAAGGGAAATGGCAAAACTATCCCAAAGCACAACCCAGTAGCTTACTAAGGACTTTCAGGGCTTCGGGGCTAGGCGTCGAACGCACGCACCATGGGCAGAATCTTGTCTGGGATGGCCCATAAAACCCTCTGAAAAATGACTTAGGGTTTAGGGTTTAGGGCTTAGGGCTTAGGGTTTAGGGTAAGATTCCTGAATATGATCCTCTTAAACCCAACAAGGGAACATATGAAACATCCCAAGGGCCTACCGAGTTATATACTCCAAACCCTAAACCCTAAACCCTAAACCCATTATCCTAAACCCAAACCCTGAACCCTGAACCCTAAACCCTAAACCCTAAACCCTAGATTCCCTGAAACCCGAGTTTTGGAATTATCCCCCCATCTAAAGCGCCGAGCGAGAGGAAGCGGATCCTTGGAACGCGGGATGGAAGGGAGGGTTTAGGGTTTAGGGTTCTTCCAAAACAGCGGACTGCAGTCTTCTGCAAGGCTGTGTAGAGTTCAGGGTTGGTTCCCTAAACCCTAAACCCTAAACCCTAAACCCTAAACCCTAAACCCTAAACCCTGCTGTGGATTAGGCCCTAGGCTCTTCATTGTTTGCTCCTGACTTTTTCGGGCGGGTGGGGGGAGGAAGGCTTCCTTCACCCTTAAGCCTGAACCCTACACCCTAAACCCTCTTGGCTGCACTCAGAAGGGTAGCTAAAAATTAAAATTTTAGCTGCCCTATTAAGAAACCCAAGAAACCCAAAAAGGCTAAGGATCTAAAGTTACAGTAAAGTACCACAAAGGGAAGGTTCACGGTCTTGAGGGGTTTAGGGGTTTAGCATTTACAACAAGCCCACATGTGGCCAGAAATACCCCTTAAACCCTGAACTTCAGCAATCAGTGCCTGCCATTCGGCTGCCGTAGGCTTTGGGAGACTTTGCATACGCTCATGCTGACCACGGGTTTAGGGTTTAGGGGTTTAGGTCATTAAGATGGCCTTCTGCACGGATGATGCAATTCCAGTGAACTGTGCTCTCAACTTCTTTTAGAACCATGCTTCAGCAATTCCGATGTTCATGGCCCCTTCCAAAAAACAACTAAAGCTGCTGGAGGTTAGTTACAGGGTTTAGGGTTTAGGGTTTAGGGCGTGGGGTCATAGGTAGGGCAATTATTTTTATATCCTACTTATGACACTACTCGAAAGAGACTCTTCGCGTAGCTACGTGGTCCTTTAGTAACCTATAAAACCCAAGGGCCCATACTTCAGAACCCTTTAAGGGAGGTAAGGGACCATGTAACTACCCTTAGAAAAGACGAAAGGCGAGAAGCGCACTACGAAACCATCCTTCGCACTTGCGCTTGTATGCATACCGGCCAGGGAGGATGACCCCGGAATGCCACGAGGTGGTGCGGATTTCGATGCAGGGGGTAGGGCTCAGGGTTTAGATAGGGTTTAGCGTTTAGGTTTAGGGTTTAGGGTTTAGGGTTCGGGGTTTAGGGTTTAGCGTTTAGGTTTAGGTTTAGGGTAAGGGTTGAGGGTTCTTGGGGTTCGGGTTTTCCCGTCGATAGGCAGGCTCGCCAGCCAAGCCGAGGAGGAATCATACCTTGGCAGATCGGCTGCTATGAAGAGCCCATGATGCTCGAGCTCCGCAGCCAAACGCCAGTGTCCACCGTGTTGGGCGATTGGATTGAAGTCTTTGGGGTTTTGATGCTGGTAAACTGTAAACCCTACACCCTAATTCCTAAACCCTGAGCCCTAAACCACATCATAGCGGCCAGGTGTAGGCAACAGCCAGCTTCAGGCAACGGAAGGGAGGGCAAACGGTCCAGCACTCTGTGGAAAACGAGTCTAACACCCTAACCTGAAAAAATCCTAAGCCCTAAGCCCTAAGCCCTAAGCCCTAAACCCTAAACCCTAAACCCTAAACCCTAAACCCAGAATCGTTGTGTGGGAACCTGGTCTCTCAGGAGCGAGCATCTTGTCCACATCCACATCCTTGCTCGCGAGTTGCCAACCCGAAACCCTAAACCAGAAACCCCAAACCCTAAACCCTAAACCCCAAACCCTAAACCCTAAACCCTGAACCCTGAACCCTGACCCTAAACTTGAAACCCCGAGAGACCTAAGTCTGCAGCTCTTGAGGCGCGTGCTTGCGTGACCCAGATCCTGACATCCCCGAATCTTAGGTCTCCTAGGCCCTCAAGCAAGTGGCCCTAGAACCCTAAACCTAAAACCCCTAAGACTTCTTATGTGATCTACTGGGAGCTACATGGCAGTTAACAGGTCGGGCTGGGGTCTCAGTAAGCTAGTAACTCCCAACCCTAAACCCTAAACCCTAAACCCTAAACCCTAAACCCTAAACCCTAAACCCTAAACCCTAAACCCTCAACCCTCAACCCTCAACCCTCAACCCAAACCGGTCAAAAGGAGGAGTCCGGGGGTCGAGGTGCTCATTCTCCTGGGAGGGGGTGCAAAGCCCAAAGAGCCCCAGACCTTCTTGACTAAGTATTCGACTTCGAGGGTTTAGGGTTTAGGGTTTGGGGTTTAGGGTTTAGGGTTTAGGGTTTAGGGTTTAGGGTTTAGGGTTTAGGGTTTAGGGTTTAGGGTTTAGGGTTTAGGGTCTAATTTTGTGACACGCCCCTAGTTCAACCGGGACCCCGAGAGAGCAGGTGCGCCCACGCATTTAGGGGGATTGTGCTTTCCCAGGGCTGCACTCAGGGCTTTAGGGTTTAGGCTTTTAGGGTTTTAGGACTTTTAGGCTTAGGGTTTTAGGGTTTAGGTTTTTAGGGTTTTAGGGCTTGGGTTCTAAGGGTTCAACGTTTAGGATTTTAAGGTTTAAGGGCTTAGGGCTTAGGGCTCAGGGTTTAGGATTTTAAGGTTTCAGGGTTTTCGGTTTGGGTTCAGGGCTTAGTGTTTTTGTGTTTTTAGGGTTCCGCTAGAGGCTTAGGGTTCAGTGTCTACCGTTTTAGGGTTTCAGGTTTAGGGTTTAGAGTCTCCGGTGTCATGCTTGGGTGCAAGGAGAAAAATGTTCTTTATCCCGAAACCCTCAATCCTAAACATTGAGCCCAAAGCCCTAAACCCTAAACCCTAACCTCGCTAGGCTCTAAACAAAGAAAATGAAAGACACCGGGTCCTACGACTTGGAAGCTCATGGGCTGTGATAAGTAGGGTGATAAGAACACTAAATAAGGTGATAAGTAAAATTACCCTACCTAGAACCCTACTTATAACTACCCATGAATCTCCAAGCAGCCCTAAACCCTAAGCCTAAACCCTAAACCGTGCTTGGGGCTGGCGCATTGGGACTGCTACTTTATCTGGAATCACCTCAAAACAGCGAGACGATCGTCGGCCAGAAGGTGAAACAAAAACACCTTGTGACCTAGTTTTGGGTGGACTTTTCTTGTTGCCCCTTTCTTGGGGCCCTTACTCAAAAAAAACGGACAAAGAAAGTCCCTCCCCCCCAAGTTTTCCTCACTTGGTCTTGCCACTCCTCATGGTTTGGGGTGTAAGGTTTCTTGGGAAAAGGTGAGGATTTTCTTGTTGCATTTTTCAGCGCGCTTAGGTAGGACCTTAGGAGCTGCGGGTTTCGGGCATTCTTGATGGGGGCTAACCCAAGCCCCAAACCCCAAACCACAAACCTTACACCCTAAACCCTAAACCCTAAACCCTAAACCCTAAACCCTAACCCCTAAACCCCTAAACCCTAAACCCAGGCTAAGCCCGACGTCTAGAGCTCAGGCAGCGGAGTCCAAGCGGCGTAGCACACGCGGCGCAGGAAGGCGCCGTCGGAACTTCCGAGGAGGCCCTGTGTAGGGTCTAGGGTTTAGGGTTTAGGGTTTAGGGTTTAGGGCTTAGGGCTTCGGGTTTAGGGTTTAGGGTTTAGGGCTTGCGGTTTAGGGCTCCTTAGGGTTGAGGGCTTGGGTTGGTTGAGGGAAGTTTGTTGTCAACCATAAATATTATCCCTAAACCCTAACCCCTAAACCTTAAACCTTAAACCCTAAACCCTAAACCCTAAACCCTGAACCTCCAAGTAGGCACGAGCTTCTCATCCAAAGGCCCTGCTGTCGCAGTCGAAAGTCTCTTTCTCCCGCAGCCCTAAACCCTAAACCCTAAGCCCTAAACCCTAAACCCTAAACCCTAAACCCTAAACCCTAAACCCTACTGTTCCAGGGTCCCGTCTTGCACGCGGAGTCGTGTGCCGATGCCGACTCCATGGCTTGAAGGAATCCAGCTTAAGACTCAGACAGCGCCTTCACGATAGGGTTTAGGGTTACGGGCTTAGGGTTTAGGGTTTAGGGTTTAGGGTTAGGGTTTAGGACTCCCAAACAAGACCCTCTTGAACCTAAACCCTACAAGCCCCTACTCCAATAACCCTAGAAGCCTGGAGGCCTAGAAGCCTAGAAGCCTAGAAGCCTAGAACCCTAGAACCCTAGAACCCCGGAACCCTAGAACATTAGAACCCTATAACCCCGACTAAACCCCAGAACCCTTCGACGGTAACCCCGAAGCCCTAAACCCTAAATCCTTCATCCTAAACCCTAAACCCTAAACCCTAAACCCTAAACCCTTCAAACACAGCAAGCCCGAAGCCCAAGCCTTCATTGGCCGGAAGTCCCCGGCCTGGGTCCAGCGGGCCGCACGTCGCTACTTTGAAGGTTCATGGGTCATGTAGGGTTTAGGGTTTAGGGTTTAGGGTTTAGGGTTTAGGGTTTAGGGTTTAGGGTTTAGGGTTTAGGGTTTAGGGTTTAGGGTTTAGGGTTTAGGGTTTAGGGTTTAGGGTTTAGGGTTTAGGGTTTAGGGGCTTGCTTAGGGTTTGGGGCTTCGGGCTTGGGGTTTAGTGTTCAGGGTTCAGGGTTTAGGGCTATAGAATTAGCAATTAGAATGATTATAGGGCTTGCTTAGGGTCTAGGGTCTAGGGTCTACGGTCTAGGGTCTAGGGTCACGGTCTAGGGTCTAGGGTCTAGGGTCTAGGGTCTAGGGTTTAGGGTTGAGGGTTGAGGGTTGAGGGTTGAGGGTTGAGGGTTGAGGGTTGAGGGTTGAGGGTTTAGGGTTTAGCGTTTAGGGTTCAGGGTTTAGGGTTTAGGGCCATCCCTGAACCTTCTCAAGTAAGGATTGAGAAGGGTATAGGGTTCTTAAGGGAGGGGGGTTCAAGGGGGGTGTGTCGACCAAGGTTCCCCAATACTCCCCACTACTCCTTAAGCCTCCCTAAGGCTCCCTAAGCTTCTCTAAGATCCCGTGAAACCCCTCCCTTAAGCACCCGATAAGAAGGTTGTAGCGTTTAGGGCTTTAGGGTTTTAGGGTTTGAGGCTTTAGTGATTGAGGGCTTGGGGTGTTAGGGTTTGAGGGTTCTAGGGTTTTTGGGTTTAGTGTGTCAGGGCTTAGGGATTTAGGGTTTAGGGTTGCGGGTTTAGGGCTTGGGGTCTCAAAACCTAAACTACTAAAGCTTCATAGTCCGAACCATCCGCCCTGGGACCCGAAACCCGAAACCCCTAAACCCTGGACACCAAACCCCAAACCCTGAGCCCTAATCCCTAAGCCCTAAACCCTAAACCCCAAACCCTAACACCTAAACCCTAAGCCCTAAATCCCAAACCCTAAACCCCAAACCCCAAGCCCCAAACCCTAAACCCTAAAACCTAAACCCCGAAGCCCAAACCCTAAACCTAAATCCCAAACCCTAAACCCTAAAACCTAAACCCCAAACCCTAAACCCTAATACCTAAACCCCGAAGCCTAAACCCTAAACCCTAAACCCCAAACCCTAAACCCTAAACCCCTTTTAGAAAGCCCTAGAAACGAGGCCGCGGCAGCCTTTGGCACGGAGCGGCTCCCTGAAAAACTTGCGCTGGTGAACTTTTAGGGTTTAGGGTTTAAGGTTTATGGTTTAGGGTTTAGGGTTTCGGGTTTAGGCTTAGGGTAGTTGAAGAGGACTTAGGAGTGTAGGGCTTCTAGGGGTTTAGGGTCTCTAGGGGGCTTAGGAGGTTTGGAGGGGTTAGGGGTTTCGGATTCTATGATCCTGTAGACTTAGACGGGCAATATTTAAAGAGGAGTTCGGGGCTTAGGGTTCAGGGGAGGGGGAGGGGGGGGTTGGTGCTTAGAGTTTGAGGTGCTAGGAGATTTTTGAGTTTGAGTCAGTGCATGGTTCAATAGGGCCTAGGGTTCAGGCTTTAGGCTCAGGGCGTCGGTTAGTTTTGGGGGGTTGTTCAGGCTTTTTGGGGGTCAAGTAGGAAGACTATGGTCATAAATTGAAAACAGCCTTACTTCGGTCGGGACCCAAAGACTCGGGGAGGCCGAGTCCGTGATCGCGATCGCCTCGATAAGGACAACCGGAGAAGTGTCCCGAGTTGATCGTCCGGCATACCCTAAACCCTAAACCCAAACCCAAAACCCTAAACCCTAAACCCTAAACCCTAAACCCTCCCTAAACCCGAAACCCTAAATTCGGCAGCTTCAGGTTCGCCTTCATTGAGAGCGATGTGGAGCCAAGTTCTGGGCCGACTGCTTGGCAGCTCTAGGGCTGCGGCTCAGGGTTTCGGGTTCAGGGTTCAGGGTTCAGGGTTTAGGGTTTAGGGTTTAGGGTTCTGGGTTCAGGGTTTAGGGTTCAGGGTTCAGGGTTCAAGGTTTAGGGTTTAGGGTTTAGGGTTTCGGGTTTCGGGTTTCGGGTTTAGGGTTTAGGGTTTAGGGTTTAGGGTTTAGGGTTTAGGGTTTAGGGTTTAGGGTTTAGGGTTTAGGGTGTAGAGCTTAGGGTTTAGGGTTTAGGGTTTAGGCTCGCCCAGGCATTTACCTGAGTGTGATCAGGTTGCTCGCCGCATGGCCTTGTACTTTGCCGCCTCCTAGAAGGATTTCCAAGGGTTTAGGGTTTAGGGTTTAGGGTTTAGGGTTTAGGGTTTAGGGTTTAGGGTTGAGGGTTGAGGGTTGAGGGTTTAGGGTTTGGGGTTTAGGGTTGAGGCTTTAGGGTTGAGGGTTTAGGGTTTGAGGGTTTTGCTCGTTTGGGGCGAAGGCTTATGGTTTAGATTTGAGGGTGCAACCCTCAAACTAAAGCCCTACAACTCTTCGAACCAATTGGTTTGACGTGGGTTATATGTACCCCAAATGAAGTTCTTAGCTTGAATGAGAAAGTTACCCTACGTCTAGCAAAATCACCCATGCGCCTCCAGGTAAGCTACCCTAAACCCTAAACCCTAAACCCTAAACCCTAAACCCTAAACCCTAAACCCTAAACCCTAAACCCCAAACCCCAAACCCTAAACCCAAAGCGGATGGCCTTGGGCAGACGAGGTGTTGCCCACAGGTCGCTGGAAAAGTCCCTGCATCAGACTGAGGCTCACTGGACTCTCGGTGTAGGGTGTAGGGTTTGGAAAGTTTAGGGTTTAGGGTTTAGGGTTTATGGTTTAGGGTTTAGGGTTTAGGGTTTTGGGTTTTGGGTTTTGTCACCCTGCTTGCCCCCTCAACCTCCAACCCTAACCCCTAAAAACCCTCAAGCTCGTTCATGGGTGGTTGTAGCTACATCTAAGTGTTATAACCTCATCTAGCGTGCCTAGAACACTACTTATAGCTAACCATCCCCTAAACCCTAAACCCTAAACCCCAAGCCCCAAGCCCCCAAAACCCTTAGAACCTTAAAACCCTAAGAATTTGCTTTTAAAACAGAAACGCCCTAGAAGACCCTCCAAAACCATACAAGCGTAAACAAAAAGCTATAAAGCCTTGTGCAAAACCCCTGTCAAATCCCTGTAGATGCCCTACAAAGCAAACAAAAAAATGAAAACCGAATGCAATCTAAACCCTGAACCCTGAACCCTGAACCCTGAACCCTAAACCCTAAACCCTACACCCTAAACCCTAAACCCTAAACCCTAAACCCTAAACCAAACGCTGAGAGCTCGGAGTGCGCCTCGAGTTGGCCCCACTTCACCTTGCGGAGAGGTGGCTTGGGAGTCCCAGAGTTGGGGTTCTTGTCAAGTGGAGTTTAGGGTTTTATGTTTAGGGTTTAGGGTTTCGGGTTTAGGGTGTAGGGTTTGGGGTGTAAAGTTTAGGGTTTAAAGTTTGGAGTCCTAGATTTGGGCTTCCTGTCAGGGCCGATGTAAGGGTTTAGGGGTTTAGGCGGGCGTCCTAGGTATGGGTTTCCTTTCTAGGCCGTTGTGGGGCTCAGGGTCTTAGGTGGGAGTCCTAGGTGTGGGAATCATTTCAAGGCAGGTTTTGGGCTTAGGGTTTTGAGTGGGAGTCCCAGATTCGGTCTTTATTTAGGATTTCCCCAAATAGGGGCAGGTACCTTCTTGTTGGTACCTATCATAAGGATCACAGCATCTTGGGGACATACTGGGTACCCTGTTCTGGCAAATGCCGCGGCCTTCATGGGTGCTTAGAAGAGGGTTCAGGGCTTCTTATTGGCCCAGTAATCAAATCACAATAAGGGTTAGGGTTTAGGGTTTAGGATTTAGGATTTAGGGTTTAGGGTTTAGGGTTTAGGGTTTCAGGTTTAAGGTTTAGGGTTTAGGATTTAGGGTTTAGGGTTTAGGGGTTGGTTACTTTATAAGGGAACCCAGAACCCAAGAAAGGGCAAAAGGGCACCACCGGGCTACCAAGGCTTAGTGTGCTGGTAAGTAGGGTTGAAAGGTAGGCATCCATCATCGCAGTCATCAACCTTGGAATCTCCTTGATCAATCTTGGCAAACCCCGAATATTCTTTCTCACTGGCAGCTGAGCCAGTAAGGCTCATCGCAATCTTCGCAGGTACCAGGTCTCGAGCCGGCTGCATAAGCTTCTTGATCTGCAATCACTGGCAGCTGAGCCAGTAAGGCTCATCGCAATCTTCGCAGGTACCAGGTCTCGAGCCGGCTGCATAAGCTTCTTGATCTGCAACTCCCTCTTCGACCTTCATCAGAGTCACAGTCCAGACGTCTCCCCCTTCAGTCTCCGAAGAAATCTTTTGTGGAGTCGTTGAAATCAAAATACTCCCCCCAACGTCCCTGAATCCAATGGAAAAGATTCGCAGGCGATGAACAGTCCTGCCAGCTGGGCTTGCACATCAAGCGGATTTGCGACGAACCGGTGTCCTAAGTCTTCAACAAAATCCCTGGGGTTTGGGGTTTGGGGTTTGTAGCCTGGGGGTTACGAGGAGCTCCTTTTCAGGGCAACTCTGGGCGGCCCGGTCCCAAAACTAAACCCTACATTCCCCGAAGCTCCAGACCCGGAAGCCGAAACTGTACGATCTCTGAACCCTACTTGGAGATTCATGGGTTGTTAGAAGTGGGCTTAAGTACAGCTTCGGGTCTAGGGTTTAGGGCGAGAAGTCGGGTAACTCTAACGATCACTGGTTGTAAACTTATTTTGGGGTACTGTAGCCCTACTTAGAACTTGAAGGTCTTCAAGTACTGCAGACCCTAAACCCTAACTTACCTAAATCCTAAACCCTAAACCCTCAACCCTCAACCCTCAACCCTCAACCCTCAACACAAGCAGACCCTACACTGCCTCGCCGTCCTCTGTCAGCAAGCGCTCGCGCAGTGCCTCTGCTATCCAGATCCAGGATGGTTTAGGGTTTAGGGGGGTTCACGGCTTAGGGCTTGGGGTTGAGATGGGGTTTTGGGCTTGGAAAGTACTGGGGCGGATGTTGGGCCCTCAGTCGCCTCACCCTGTTGGAGGAGCCCATGATTGGCAGCCCCTAAACCCTAAACCCTAAACCCTAACTAAACTCGAAACACTAAACCCTGAACCCTGAACCCTAAACCCAGTGCGCTTCAGGCTGCGTGCGCCGGAGCCTCAGCAGCACTTTAGAACTAAAGGAGGGACCCTTAGAAGGGACCTTTGGGGGCTATTTAGGGGTTAAGGGGCCATACTAGATATACATATATATATATATATGGGGGTTATACAGGGGAATAAGACTCAGGGTCCCTTGTAGGGGTTTTATTCTTACAGCCCTTAAAATCTTGCCCTCCCCTAAACCGACCAAAAAAAAAAAAACAGCAACCTCCAAACATCCCAAAACCCCAAAACACAAAGAAACAAAAAATCAAACCCCCTCTAGACGCTAAACCCAAACTCGTAAAAACCGCAAGAAGGTGCGCCCAGGCTTCTGGGGGGGTCAAGCCCTCCGTTAGGGCTTAGGGTTCGGGGTAAGCCTTAAACGCAAAAAAATCAGACCTAAATGTTAGACCCTAAATGAACAAGACACCCCCAAACCCTCAACCAAAACGTCTCTTTCTTCATTGTGGGTTTCGTCTCCCGTGCTCCCTAAACACCCTCTAAACCTTGCAGAGGACCAAACCCCAAACCCCAAACCCTAAACCTTCTAAACCCCCAAACCCTAAACCTTCTAAACCCCAAACCCAAAACCCTAAACCCCAAACCCTAAACCCTAAACCCCAAGCCCTAAACCCTAAACACTAAACCCCAAAAAAAAAACCCTCAAGATTCCACCCGGGGAGCCCCGAGCCGAACCCCCGAAAAATCGACCTCCTGGGCACCCCCTACCATGGGCAAAGCCCCCAAAACCCCTAAACCCCTAAACCCTAAACCCCTAAACCCCAAACCCTAAACCCTAAACCCCAAACCCCAAATCCCAAACCCCTAAACCCCAAACCCTAAACCCTAAACCCCAAGCCCTAGACCTAAACCCCAAACCCTAAACCCCAAACCCTAAACCCTAAACCCCAACCCCTAAACCCCAAACCCCCAGAAGCCACAAGGGGCGCCTCCCGAGCTTCGCTGGTCGCTGGGCACAGGAGCCGGCGCAGGGTCACTGGCAGGGCCTGGGCTCTTGAGGGTTTAGGGTTTAGGGTTTAGGGTTTTAGGGTTTTAGGGTTTTAGGGTTTCTAGTTCAGGGTTTAGGGCCCGGTTTGGGGTTTGGGGTTTCAATGGGGTTTGAAACGGGTTTTCGTAGGTTTGTAAAAGGGTTCCCAGAAGGTTTTAATTGGGTGTTCATAGGGTGCTAATGAGTTGTGATAGGGTTTTGATCGGGTTTGGGGTTTAGTATGATTTTGAATTGGGGTGTTAATACTGTAGGCTTTTGAAGTGCTTCAATAGGGTTTTAATCGGGTTTAAAGGGTTTGGACAGGGCCTTAGTAGGGTTTTAAGTCCTTGCGGGCCCCTTTCGACGTCGTCTCTGACGATTTCCACGGCTGGCCAATATGACATACCTAAAGTTCGGGCCAGAGAAGATTGGATTAGCTAAGGAGGCGCGATGGTTCATACATATATCTGGGTGCATATGCCTGAAGACTGTCTTATACACCTTCCAAACGCAACCACTCAACCCCTCGCCCTACTTGAAGGTTCATGAGTAGTTTAAAAGTACATAGTGTTATAAGTTTCCTCAAAAGAGTATGACCAGATATATTTCCTAGGGTAGTTACATGGTCCCTTAACCTTGGCACTTACTCTATACTCTCCTTGGAGACGTAGTAAAAAATGGTGTTTAATATTCTTTGGGTATATATAAAAAATCCTATGGGGGCGATAGTAATTGGGGAACCCCTAAACCCTAAGCTCTAAACCCTAAACCCTGAACCCTCATATGAAGTCGGGTATTTTCTATTTCTTGTACCCCAAAAGGACACCAGGTATATACACTCACCAATATTAAAAAGGATACACTCACCAAAAACAGTAATATAAACCCTGCTTCCTTTTATACGTACCCCTTCCGTACCCTACAACACCCAAGTGCCAAGGGCCCAGATTTCACTACCCTTTGAGGAAGGCAAGGGGGCCATGCTAAGGGACCATGTAAATTCCCTAGGAGTATTTGTCGTTACCCCGAAACCCTAAACCCCAAACCGTAAACCCTAAACCCTACACCCTAAACCCTAAACCCTAAACCCTAAACCCTCCTAAACCGCCTACCAGGCATCTTGGGCTGCCAGACCATGGTGTAGATGTTGTAGTCGGGATCAACCTCTTGGCTCCAGAGGGGCGCTCGCGCGGACTTCTCTGGGTTTAGGGTTTAGGGTTCAGGGTTTAGGGTTTAGGGTTTAGGGTTCAGGGTTTAGGGAGTTCAGCGTTTTAAGGTTTAGGTAAGGGTTCGGGGCTTGCGGGGATTTGGGGCACATGGTTTCGGGCCTTAGGATTTAGAAATTAGGGCTTAGGGGGCTTCAGGATGTGGAACTTCAGGAGGTTTCCCACCCTAAGCCCCTGAGTCGTGGGGAGGCCATTTTCGATCTGGAGGATGGGCCATTGAGGGCGGTGGCTGTGGCCTTGGGCTCGAAAACCCTCCGCGAAACGCCACCACTTGGAGGTTCGTGGTACTTAAGGGTTTAGGGTTTAGGGTTTAGGGTTTAGGGTTTAGGGTTTAGGGTTTAGGGTTTAGGGTTTAGGGTGTTGGGTTTTGGGTTTTGGGTTTAGGGTTTGCGCACGCCGAAGTTCTTCGCGTGACAGGCCCTGCCGCAGTGAGGGATGCCGGTGCTTTCGGAGGGGGTCTTCGGTGTCAAAGGGCTTAGGTTTTCGGGTCCAGAATTTAAGGTTTCAGGTTTAGGGTTTAGGGTATAGTTCGGGTTTAGGGTTTAGGCCTGCTCAGAGAAGCCCAGTGCCGCATGGCCTTGTCAGTATCATTGCAACAACTCTGCCTGGAGGTTCATGGTACTTATGAACCAGTTCTAGCATTATAGCTGTACATATAACTGTACTTAGAGCCAGATTAGGGCACTTTCGGGGCCGTATAAAGTGGGTTACACGTACAGTTACAATTGGTTGAGAAGTACCCTAAACCGTAAACCGTAAACCCTAAACCCTAAACCCTAAACCGGTTTGCCAAGCCGGTGAGAGAGTTTCCGTGCAATGTCACGCGATTGGTAGGGGATCCCAAAGGGAAGATCAAACTCTGGCTCAGGGGGTTCAGGCAAAGGAGTCTTTGAGACTTCGCTCATGCCGCGTCCTGCTCCAACTGCAAGATGGGCATAGTGTTTGTACGGCCAGTCTTCAGAGACTTGAACCAGATAGAAGGCACCTTGTGCGGGGACTCGGACCCAAGTCTCTTCAGCCCGAATCACGAAACCCCACGAAAGGTTCTGGCCAGAGAGGTTCATGCTGGTCCCAAAGCCCTTCGAAGAGGTAGAAGCTCTGTCGCTCAGTGCACATTTTCACTGCGCGCCGCGCGCAATACAAGAAAGGGTTTAGGGTTGAAAGCTTAGGGTTAAGAGGTTTAGGATTTGGGGTGTAGGCTTGCTCAGAGAAGCCCTCCTCCCCCCCCACCCCCACACCTGCAAAGAGGGGCCCCCCATCAACTTGAGAAGCAAGCTGCGAAACAAACGCAGTCCCTTGGCATGTTCCCCCTTATTCTAGCAGTCCTTAATAGGGATTGAAGTCCCCCCCCTGGTTGTAATCCCTACTACAATCCCAGTAATATAATCCCTACTATAATCCCTATGAAGGACTGTTAGTGTAAGGGGGAACATCTCAAGCGATCCCCCAAGCCCCACACCCAAACAAATCCTGGAACCTTAAACGAAAGAACCTACATTGAACGGCTTCAAACGGCGAAAACCCAGAACCAGAACTACTCATCCCTAATCCCTAAACCCTCAACCCTAAACCCTAAACCCTGAACCCTGAACCCTGAACCCTGAACCCTAAACCCTAAACCCAAGGCTGGGGTCAGCGCGCGATCCACCAGCCCCTCGAGGGTCACAAAGGTGCGCGTGATGAGCACCTCGACTGCTTGCACAGGCTTTGGAGGGTTTAGAGTTTAGAGTTTAGGGTTTTAGTGCTTTAGGGTTTTGGGTTCTAGCGTTTAGGGAAGGGGCTCCCTGCATCCTGGAAGCCCTAATGCCCTCTGAGAGAACGCGATTGGAGAGCTAAACTAGAGTGCCTGGGTGGGTCCCTAGTGAGCACGGCACCCTGCAATAGAGGCCCCCAAACGCGAACCCAATTTAGAGACCTCCCCATACGCCCACTTCAAAGAAAGACAGAAAGAGAGAGAGAGAGAGAGAGAGGGAGAGAGAGGGAGAGAGAGGGAGAGAGGGAGAGAGGGAGAGAGGGAGAGAGGGAGAGAGGGAGAGAGGGAGAGA
>CAJNDS010000215.1:0-103157 GCA_905221605.1 Symbiodinium natans | reverse complement strand
GGGGGAGAGGGGGGGGGAGAGGGGGAGGAGAGGTTCGGCTAGTTAATTAATGGGGGATGCATATACTGAGCAGAGCAGCGATTATTGTAAATATCTTGCAGGGTTGATGAAGTACAAGGTGTTTTTTGTTGAACGTATTTCGGCTCCTGTGTTGGCCTGTTTACAATCTTCTGGGATTTTAGGCGCACGTGATCTGGTGATTGCAGCCTTCATATGGGGAAGCAAAGATGCTTGTTTGTTGTCGCAAAGCTTGCGGTTCTAAAGCCCTAAACCCTAAACCCCAAACCCTAAAACCTAAACCCTAAACCCTAAACCCTGAACCCTAAACCCTAAACGCCCCTAAACGCTCAGCCCATGCAGCCTTGGTGCCCACTACGGCACCGCGCCCTTAGAGCCTTAATTCACGCCTTCCTTTCACCAACCCTTCTCTAAAAACCCGAATCCCCAGTTTAGGGCTTTAAGGGTTTAGGGTTTAGGGTTTAGGATTTAGGGTTTCGGGTTTAGGGTTTAGGGTTTAGGGTTGCTGCAAGCCGAAGCTGCGCGATGACACCCTGAATCCAAAACCCGAGCTGCGCCGAAACATGAGGCTGCCCAGTGCAGTCCGAAGTGCCACATAGGGAGGCGTGAGCATGAGGTACCGGTCCTGGGCGTACGGCTTAGGGTTTAGGGTTTAGATGGGGTTAGATGGGTTTAGAGTTTAGGGTTTGGTTTAGGGCTTAGGGTTTAGGGTTTAGAGTTTAGGGTTTCAAGTTTAGGGTTTAGGGTTTAGGGTTTCGAAAGTCCTCACCTGTGGCAGCATAGTTGCCCGCCACCCCAAACCTTAGTTTTCAAAGTATGCTTCTCCAACTTTCGAAGCATAGGATGCAGTCACCCCTCACCAAGCATTCGTATATCCTCACAGCGCCTAGATTTCCCAGAGACTCTAATTTCCCATAGCGACCGGTCCTAAAATTACAGCAAAGGCCCTTTACACGATTTTGGGAGCATTCCCAGAATTACGGTTATTGGAGTCTTCGGTTGATACAGTACACGGTTTCGGGTTTAGGGTTTAGGGTTTAGGGTCAGCAACCCCATCTGGAACCTGTGTGTACCCAGCTGGGCGTGACAATCTTTCATCTTACGTCGTGCTTGCCATGCCTTCGGGTTTAGAAGGCTTAAGGTTTAGGGCTTGGACTTTGGGTTTCGTAATTTTAGGCTTAAGGCTTAGGGTGTCGTAATTATAAGTTCAGGGTTTCGGCTTAGGGTTTCGTAATTTGGGGCGAAAGGCCCTGGTGATGCATCAGTGTCTGGTATCACACAGCACAGCGGCACCCATGGAACCACGCACAGGATTCTTTTTGAGGTTGAAGCGTCTGCAGTGTAGCGCCACAGGTCGCTGAATTTGTCACAGTATGGGGGATTCGGGAAATCAAAACCGGAAGGCACAAAGCTGAGCACCAAAACCCTCAATCCTAAAGGCGAATCCTAAACCCTACACCCTCTAGTTAAGTAGCCCAGTCAACGACCCAACCTTAGCAGAGCTTCACATTCGGCAATTGCATGTTTGATCGGGTTCCCTTGTCTAAGCCCTAAACCCCTAAACCCGAAGCCCTAAACCCGAAATCCTAATAAACCCGAAACCGCAAACCCTAAACCCTAATTCCCAAAAAACTCAAACCCTAAACCCTAAATAACCTAAACCCACCAGCAACGGCTGGTAAGAACAAAGACTCGAAATCCTAAAGCCCTAAAGCTCTAAAGGCCCTCCACAACTCCAGACTCCAAATCCCCGGTTCTTCGCAGGGAGTGAGGGAATTAGGTGCCTTCTCTCCCCCTTGTAAAGCTCAAGGGGTTCTGCCTTCCCCTTTCCTTGCTAGAACCAATAGGTTGGGGTTTGGGGAGGTCGGCCCTTTAACCACACAGAAAAATATTCCTCAATCTGCTGCTCCTAAACCAAGAAGGAAAATGTAGCAAACCCCAAGGGCCGAACCAGTTCCTCAAAACTGAAAGAAGCTGATCTATGATTCAAACCCGAAAGGCTAAACCCCGAAACCCCCCAAACCCTAAACCCTAAATCCTAATAATCTCTCTCACATATAACTTAAATGTTGGGCAAGGTCATTTTCACTGGGCAAGGTCGTTCGGTCCAAAAAACGACCTTGCCCAGCAAAACATGACCTTGCCCAGTGAAAAAAAGCCTTGTCCAGCAAAAGAAGTGACCTTGTCCAGTAATATTTTTACTCGGCAAGGTCATATTTTTACTGGGCAAGGTCATTTTTTTACCGGGACAGGTCATTTTTTACTGGGCAAGGTCATATTCTTACTGGGCAAGGTCATTTTGTAACTGGGCAAGGTCATTCTTTTTACGGGCAAGGTCATCTGGTCTACGGGGCAATCTCGTTCTTTAAGTGAAATACTGTCTTGATGTTGTGGGATTCTTCGGGCGGGTGGGTATTATTCTGGAATAATCTCTTGACTAGTGAATGCTTGGACTTGAGATGCTGAACATTAAACCCTAAACCCTAAACATCAAACCCTAAACCCTCAACCCCCAACCCTAAATCCTAAACCCTAAACCCTAAACCCAAACCCTAAACCCGTAGTTCATTGAATGTTGGAGCCTCCGGAAACTGCAGGTCCAAATAGGTCCAACTAGAAACGGCTCCAGTTCTCATTTGGTTTAGGGTGTCGGGCTTGGGTTGCCGGAGGGGAGATGTAGCAATACTTTGCTGGACAAGGTTTTTTGGGTTTAGGGTTTAGGGGTATCAGGGGGGTATGAGGGTAGAAGGGTATGAGGTATCCTAGTAGGGGATGCTGGAATTATCCCGCTACGGTAAACCCCTGAAAGATTATGTAAGATACCTGATTTTCTGGCAACAACCACTCTGTAAAACATAAACCCTAAACCCTAAAACCTTGAACCAGAAAGCTACTACTACTACGACGACGACGACGACTACTACTACTACGACTACGACTACAACTACGACGACGACTACGACTACAACTACGACTACGAAAGACGAGCCGAAAGAACGTGAGGGTTTAGGGCCTAAACTCTAAACCCCCCCAAGCCCTAAACCCTAAACCCTAATCCCTAAACCCTAAACCCAAAACCAGCCAAAGCCCCAAGCCATGAACCAAAAAGCCGTCCTAAGCTTTGACCTCCTAAACAAGCCCTAAACTCACCAGACAAACATCCCGAAACCCGAGCTGAGCCCTAGGCCATAATTAAAAAAAACCTAAACCCTAAACCTTAAACCCTAAAAACTGCAAACCCTAAACCCTAAACCCTGCAAACCCCAAACCCTAAACCCTGCAAACCCTAAACCCTAAACCCTAAACCCTAAACCCTAAACCCTGCCACATACCTACCTCCTCAAGAGGGAAGAACGCAGGAGCCCCGGCGGAGAGCCGCCGGATGGCCGCCACGGTGGCACCGAGCTTGGCCTGTGCCTCCTGGTCCTGTGCGTCGACTTTTTGGGCGTTTGGAGTTTAGGGTTTAGGGCTAGGGTTTAGGGTTTGGGGTTTTGGGTTTAGGGTTTGGGGTTTGGGGTTTGGGGTTTGGGGTTTGGGGTTTGGGGTTGAGGGTTTAGGGTCTCCCCTACCCCCCCCTCACCCCCCCCCCCCCCCCCCCCACCCCCCCCCCCCCCCTACCCCCCCCCCTACCCCCCCCCACCACCCCCCGCTTGTGGGCTGTTTGGGTCCTGGTGCCACCCCCTCCCCCCCCCCAACGTTTCACATGCCGAGCAGGGATGATCTTCGAACCATGCGATGAGGAAAGCATCCTTTGAGCCGACAGTGGGTTTAGACCTTTCAACTATGCTCCAGCGGGGTCGGCGGCTTGAGCCGGAGGCTCTTAAACTCAGTGTTTGGGGTTTAGGGTTTGGGGTTTAGGGCTAGGGCTGGGGGTTTGGGGTTTGGGGTTTGGGGTTTAGGGTTCAGGGGTACGCTTTCGCCCTACACCCTACGTGATCCATGTAGGGTTTAGGGTATGGCCCTAAGACCCTGATAAACCCATGGCCCAGTCCCCCCACCAACCCCCAAGGTCTCCCTCTCCCCCTCTATTCCCCAGGGTGGTAGGTGGGGGGGGTTTAGGATTTGGATTTTAGGGCCTGAGGCTTTGCATGGGAGTTTTGGGTTTATGGGTGGGGAGGTGGGGGAGCGTGGCACTGGCGACACGGAACCATACATACACTCACCAACAAATAGATGGACACACACACACACACACATATATATATATATATATATGTATACAGATAATGGTAAACTATACCCTAAACTCCAGACTCGAAAACGATCAACTCAAACTCCCTAACCCCAAACACATATGGTAAGCCAAGCCCCAAACACAGCAATAACAAAACAATCCAACCCCCTAAAAAACAAGAACTTCAAACATCCAAAAAAAGAACCTTCGAATTCTAAAACCAAAGCCAAGAACTAAACAACAAAAGGCCCTACAAAATGCTCAGGCGCCCAGGAGACAACCCTAAACCCTAAACCCTAGACCCTAAACCGTAAACCCTAAAACCTAAACCCTAAACCCTAAACCCTACGGTCCTCCTCCATCTCCTTCGCCAAGGCATCTGCGAACTCCTCCCGCGGAAGCTCTGAGGTTCCGCGGCGGCTCGTTCCGAGGTTTAGGGTTTAGGGTTTAGGGTCTAGGGTTTAGGGTTTAGGGTTTAGGGTTTAGGGTTTAGGGTTTAGGGTTGAGGGTTTAGGGTTTAGGGTTTAGGGTTTAGTGTTTAGGGTTTAGGGTTTAGGGTTAAGGGTGTAGGGTAACCCTAAACCCTAAACCCTAAACCATGAACCCTGAACCCTAAAGGCCCCAGCTTATGGAGCTCGAAAAACCCCCCGCTCTCCTGAAAGTCGCAGTCCACGAAGACAGGTCGTGCCAGTCCCGGCCTTGGAGCTTCCTAAAGAGCCCGATATGCTTAAATGAGGAGTGAATGGGCTCAGGGTCTAGGGTTTAGGGTTTAGGGTTTAGGGTTTAGGGTTTAGGGTTTAGGGTTTCGGGTTAGGGTTTAGGGTTTAGGGTCTAGGGTCTAGGGTCTAGGGTCTAGGGTCTAGGGTCTAGGGTCTAGGGTCTAGGGTCTAGGGTCTAGGGTCTAGAGTCTAGGGTCTAGGGTCTAGGGTTCAGGGTTTAGGGTTTAGGGAAGTACACAGTACGTAGGCGATCACCCAAAAGAAAAAAATGGCCGAACAAAGAGAATAGGTAAATGAATCTCGGGCGCTGGTCAACCTATCTCCAAACCCTAAACCCAAAACCCTAACCCCTAAACCCCGCAAACCCCTTAACCTCAAACCCTGACTCCAAACCCCGTAAACCCCTAAAGTTTTGAACCCGAAACCCTAAATCCTAAACCCAAAGCTCCGGGAGGGAGGTTCATGGGGGCTAGTTCCTAAGGGGAGTAGCGTGGAGTGCTAGGGAAGCTTGGGGTACATAACACCCTAGAAACCCTAAACCCTCAACCCCATAATCCTGAGAACCCCTCCGGAGGTTCCGCTTCACGGGAACTGTGGTCCAGTTGATGTCCTGGGGTGGCTGGGTGCTCGCGGAAGTTCGCACGTCGCCTGTGGGGCTTCAAAGGGCCCAGAGAGGGCTAAAAGAAGGTTCTGAGAGCCATTCGGGCCTTTCGGGCCTTTAGGGCCTTTAGGGCCTTTAGGGCCTTTAGGGCCTCTAGGGTTTAGGGTTTAGGGTTAAAGGCTCCTAAGCCCTTAACCCAGAGTCCGAAACCAGTCATTTACGGTTGCAGATCCACACATACGAAGTGCCTGCAGGATCCGGATGAACGTCTCTTGCTAAAGGTCCATAGGCAGCAGCATCGTAAAAGTCGCCGGGAGTAGAATTTGGGGATTACGGACCTGGGCTATCTATGAGCAACAGAAACCCAAACCCAGACGCACTTGCTCAGGAAACTGAAGCCCCAAACCTCAAAAGCCCTAGTCCTAAACCCTAAAACCCTAAACTTAATCCCTGTTCCCCTAGGAAGAAAAAAGGATCCTTTTTATTCATACATAAGAAAGCCCATAACCCAAAAAGTAAAAAGGATCCCTAACACTGATCGAGTAAACACCCCGGAACTCTGCGCCGTCCTGCATCCGCAGCGCGACCTCCTGCCACTCCCTGGCCACGATGGCCTTCATGCCCTCGGCGAAACCTGCAGTCAACCCTGCTTGGGTTAAGGTTTAGGGTTTAGGGTTTAGGGTTTAGGGTTTAGGGTTTAGGGTTTAGGGTTTAGGGTTTAGGGTTTAGGGTTTAGGATTTAGGGTTTAGGGTCTAGGGTTTAGGGGAGCCCAAGAAGAGCCCCCAAGTACTCCCTACATGTCGTGTGGTGAACCCTTTAAACCCTAAACCTTAAACCACAAACTCTAGACCTTAAACCACCCTAAACCACTCTTAACCCACTCAACCACCCCTATGCCACCCTAAACCCTAAACCCTACAAGTTATGCAGAAGTTCTGAAAACCTCGAGGCCGGACGAAGGTCCATGGGTACTTCTTAATTAGTAGGGTTATTTGTAGCCGAAGAAAGGTTTTCCTCAGCTATAGTGATAGTTACGCTACTTATGCCCCCACTTATAACGACCCATGAACCTCCAACCCCCCCAACCAAAAAAGCTAAACCCCGCCCCACACCAAGCCTTAAACACGTCCAGGGCTTAGGATCTGTAGCATACAGGGGTTTAGGCTAAAGAGCCCCAACCCCCCCACCCACCCACCCACCCAACCTCTCAAACCTCAAACCCTCAAACCCTCAAGACCCCCTCAAACCCTGAAACCCTCACACCCTCAAATCCTGAAACCCTGAAACCCTAAACCCTCAAACCCTGAAACCTTCAAACCCTGAAACCCTCAAACCTGAAACCCTCAAACCCTAAACCCCCAAACCCTCAAACCCTAAACCCTAAACCCTAAACGCCCAAACCCTAAACCCTCAAACCCTAAACCCTAAACCCCAAACCCCAAAGCCCTAAACCCTAAACCCTAAACCCTCAAACCCTAAACCCTAAACCCTCAAACCCTAAACCCCAAACCCTAAACCCTAAACCCTAAACCCCCAAACCCTAAACCCTAAACCCCAAACCCTAAACCCCAAAGCCCAAACCCTAAACCCTAGTCTTCTGGCCTTGCATCACGGCAGGCGCCACGCGGTCCATGAGGCCGAAGTCCAGGAACGCGATGCCTTTGGGGGGTTTAGGGTTTAGGGTTTAGGGGGTTTAGGGGGTTTAGGGGTTTTAGGGGGTTATATAAGGGGGTTTAGGGGGTTAAGGGGGTTTAGGGGGTTTAGGGGGGTTTAGGGGATTTAGGGTGCTTAAAGGGTTTATATAGGGTTCATCTAGGGTTTATATTGCGGTTTATACCAGGCTTATATAGGGTCAAAATAGGGTCCATATAGGGCGTAGACAGGGTTTACGAAGGGTTTAAAAAAGCGTTTTCTACAGGGTTGCTTATAAGGTCTATCTCGTTTATACAGGGTTTGTTTGGGTTTATATAGGGTATCCATAGGGTTTATAGGGTTTCTTGGGCTCTGAGTAGTTGAGTCGATGAGTTTCGGTGAGTGGAGGATGTGGAGGCAGGGCACCTATACCCTAAACACGACCTGCGACTCCCAGCCAAAAAGTTAGTAGGCTACCACCCGCCTGGTCCCTGAAACAATAGGCGAATAGAGCCCCAGCTAAACTCTAAACCCTAGACCCTAAAACCTAAACCCCAAACCCCAAACCCTAAACCCTAAACCCTTATCCGAAGCCCAGCGGCCGCGAGGTTCCGGGCTCAGGGGAAAGAAACTTTGCTTAAAGGGTCCTCAAGGGTGGGGGGTTTCAAGGGGGGTCAACCCAAGGTTCCCTAAGGGTGTAGGGTTTACGGTTTAGGGTTTAGGGTTTAGGGTTTAGGGTTTAGGGTTTAGGGTTTAGGGTTTTGGGTTTTGGGTTTATATGGGTTTTTGTTCTCTCCTATTGTTTCCTAGCCCATCCCTAAAGGACCCCCAAAAAGTTGCCCGAACTCGCTGCAGCCAGGCAGCGGCCGTCGTGCGTGTAGAGCAGATTTCCCTGGAAGGGTTTAGGGTTTAGGGTTTATAGGGTTAAGGGTTTATAGGATTTAGGGTTTCGGGTTTGGGGCTCAGGGTTTACAGGGTTAGGGTGTAGGGCTTCGGGCCCCTAAAACCCTGAGCCCTGGACCCGAAGCGCCACGAACGCCCCGGCCTCGTGTGGATCTGCGTGCACGAAGCCGGTGACCAAGAGTTGCACGAGACAGGCCTGCGAGGGATCATTTTTTAGGGTTAAGGGTTAAGGGTGTAGGGTTTAGGGTGTAAGGGTTAAAGGTTAAGGGTTTAGGCTTTACGGTTCCCATAATTGCAAAAATCTGACCAAAATCAGCCCTCAACCCTAAACCCCAAAATCAACCCCTAAACCCTAAGCCCTAAACCCTAAACCCTAAACCCTCAACCCTAACCCCCTCAGCCCAAAGGAAGGAAGCGGCCTCTACGGCCAGGCGCACGGCCCGGCGGCGAAGCGGCCGGGGGAGGGAGGCCAGCGGGCGGCCATCGACCTCTTAGCTTGGCTGCTCTTGGCAGGGTAGCTATAATTTAGTTTTTAGCTGCCTTCTTAAGAAAGCCAATAAACCCAAAAAGGCTAAAGATATAAAGTTACAGTAAAGCACCACAAAGTTAGTAGACGGTTTTACTTGGAGGTTCATGGGTAATTGTAAGTAGGGTTTGAGTTAAGGGTTTAGGGTTTAGGGTTGTAAGTTCTTTGGCGGTTATGGGTTTAGGGTTTAGGGTTGTGCTTATAACCCACTTAAACCGCATTAGGGCATATATGGGGCATATAAGTTGGTTATAGGTACAGATATAATTGGGTTAAGAAGTACCATGAACCCGTTTGTGCACAATGGTACTTTGAGGTTGGGACCAAAAAGAATCCGTGTTCTGAGGCAACGTCGCAGAAGGTGACGACTCGGAAGCTATCGCTCTGGCCTCATCGGAGTTTTCCGGCCTTGCAGGCACTTGGCAAGAGAGTCGCGAGAGTGACGTTCCGCATCGCTGCCGGATGCTGCGTCTGCGTGTCTACCCCAGTACTCTTCGCATCTCTCGACTGAGACCAAACTTGCAACACCACGTCAAGACTGTAACTTTGAGGCTGTGGCTCGTAGTAGTGGACGGTTGTAGGCTTTAAGGATTTGAGGGCTTATGGTGTTTTTGGAGTAAAGAGTTTTAGGGTTTAAGGGTTCAGGGCTTTAGGCTTGTGGGGTTAAGGGTTCGATTTGTTTCGGGATCTCTCAACTCAAACAACCCTCTAAACCCTGAAGACCTGAACAACCCAAACCCTGCGTCCGAAGACCTCTAGAAACCCTAAACCCTAAACCCTAAACCCTAAACCCTAAACCCTAAATTCTAAAAGCTTCATGCCCTAGGACCCCTAAAGCTTTTATATCCCTCTACCTAAGCATCACCTTAACCCTAGAAGCCGGAAGGGTCAGGCAGCAGCTGAAGCTACCACACTTCGCACACCCTTAACCCTAAACCCTAGCCCCCTAAACCCCCAAAGAACCTGAACCCTGTTCACCCCCCGAACCTTCCACCCTCTGATGATCATTACATCTTTCTAGGTAGCATTTGCCCTAACCCCTAAACCCCAAGCCCCAAACCCTAAACCCTAAACCCCAAACCCAAAACCCCAAACCCTAAACCCCAAACCCCAAACCCTAAACCCCAAACCCCAAGCCCCAAACCCCAAACCCCAAACCCTAAACCCCAAACCCCAGCTCCTAAACCCTAAACCCCAAATCCCAAACCCCTGCACTTAGAGCTTCGGGCCCTAAACCCTCAAACCCCACGATCGGGCTCCCGGCCCATTCCGTGCTCAAGACACGCGCTTTGCCCTGCAGGGCTCGAAACAAGGTGGGCGCCGTAGGATGCATAGGGTTTAGGGTTTAGGGTTTAGGGTGTCGGCTTTAGGTTTTAGGGTTTAGGGTCGTTAGGGTCGTTAGGGTTTCTTACGGCGTTTCGGGTTTTTGGGGCTAAAAGGCTGGGGCTTCGGTTTTTCCTTTCCTCACCATCAGAGCTCTGGGCCTAACCCACCCAAAAAAAGTCTCTTATCCAGGTTATACTAGACCCAGGAGCAATCTAAATGAAGGGGATTAAAGAGGAACCTACACCCTAAAAAAGGGAATAAGGGCCCTGTCTGGGTCCTAGTCTGTGAATGAAAGGGGCACCTTGACTTTGTGGGAACGGCATATGTAAAACCACCTGAGGTCTAACAATGTCCGGAAAGACTGAGGGGCCAATTTAGGGTTTAGAGTCTAGGGTTCAGTGAACCGTAGGCAGTACATCCTAAACCCTCACTCCGATACAAGAAAGTCGGAGTCAGTACTCAAATCTCGACAAGGCCCCGAAGAATGAAACCGACTGGGCCCAGCTACCCTCAGAAAACTCAACAGCCTTGTACTAGTACAGTGTCCGAAGAGCATTGGGTATTGGGCTGGGCATTGGGCTGGTCATAGGCGGAGCAAGATGGGGGTCACGGGCAGTTGCTTGGGCATTGCCCTCCCCACCAGAAGCTGTCCATCATGTCTCGCCCCTAAACCCTAAACCCCAAAACCGTGCAGCATGAGCAGGCCACCGCAGGATCTTGGCCCGGGATTCCTTTTTCAACCAGAGTGCGCATAGCCCAATCCTACTGCAGCTTGGCACTTAAAACCCTCTCAGGAATAATCCTCAATAGGATTCTCTGTTTAAGCCCAGTGAGAGCAAAAAGGATATCTCCAGGGCCCTAAACCCCCTAAACCCAAACCCTAAACCCAAACCCTAAACCCCAAACCCTAACCGTCTACAAAGCACTAAACTACCCAACACCCCTCAACCCTGAAGCCTATTTTAAACCCTCAACCACCTAGATCCTAACCTCGGCTCCACCTCAGGCCCGGTGTACTCGGGCACGAAGCGCGGCGCGGTGACGAAACCCAGGAATCTGGGCAGGGATGTTTCGGGTGTTAGGGTTAAGGGTTTAGGGTTTAGGGTTTAGGGTTTAGGGTTGAGGGTTGAGGGTTGAGGGTTGAGGGTTGAGGGTTGAGGGTGTTTGGGGTTTAGGGTTGAGGGTTTAGGGTGTTTGGGGTTGCTGCGGTCCAGGGTTTATGTGGCCCTAAACCCTAAACCCAAAACCCTAAACCCTAAACCCTAAACCCTGAACCACTTCTTTTCGGAGGGGGCTGGGCATGGTACTTGAAACTACCCCATGAACCTCCAAGTGTAGACGCCAAGACCCGACCCGAATCGCGCGCCAGGCCTGTGTCTCTCCACGAACTCCTCTGCAAAGCTTCGGTTTAGGGTTTCGGGTTTAGAGTTTTAAACCCCAAACCCTAAACCCCTAAACCCCTGAACCCCCAAACCCTAAACCCTAAACCCCGAAGCCTAAACCCCAAACCCTAAACCGTAAACCCTTTAGGGCCTAGTGAGGTTGAGGGATCTTTAGGGTTTAGGGTTTAGGGTTTAGAGTTTAGGGTTTAGGGTTTAGGGTTTAGGGTTTAGGATTTAGGGTTTAGGGTTTAGGGATGTTTAGTCTTGGGCTGCCAGCTGCGGCTGGCCAACCACAGGGGCGCGCGGGCAAGCCACTCCTCAAGCGGCTAAACCCTAAACCCTAAACCCTAAACCCTAAACCCTAAACCCTAAACCCTAAACCCTAAACCAAAAACCCTAACCCTAAACCCTAAACCCTAAACCCTAAACCCTAAACCCTAAACCCTAAACCCTAAACCCTAAACCCTAAACCCTAAACCCTAAACCTTGAAGCGAAGCT
Source organism: Symbiodinium natans (assembly GCA_905221605.1). NCBI lineage: Eukaryota > Dinophyceae > Suessiales > Symbiodiniaceae > Symbiodinium > Symbiodinium natans. The sequence continues at coordinate 91,376 of CAJNDS010000215.1, read as the reverse complement.
TCTGGTACTCGGCTGAAACCAGACTTCAATTCTTCCAAATGCGAAGACGTCAGGTACTGGCACAAGGCTAGTGAGCCCTGCAGGCACAAACAGCAGCTTGAGCTTCACAGCCCAAGCCGCTGCCATGCATGCGGAGGTCAGATGGCATGATGCGCAGTCCAGCAGCAATACTGGATGGGCAAATGTTTGAAAATGATTCCAAGGATTTGCCCGGAGCTCTGATGAGGCTCTTCATGGTTGCACTGGTATTCCACCCTGTTCTTTGTCGTAGAATATGCGGGTAGTTACATGGTCCCTTAGTATGGACCCTACCCTTGAAAGGGGGCCCCTTGTCTACCCCTTACATACCCTATACAATCCAAGGGCCCATACATCAGAACCCTTTCAAGGAGGTAATAAGGGCCCATGTAACTACCCTTACAGCAAACTCCGAAAAAGTTGGAACATCCTTATCCCCGTACCCCAAAAGGTATAGTAAAGGGAATCCCAGCTCTAATCATCCTTAAACCATGTTCCAACTTTCTGGAGCTTTCTGTAGAACCCTAAACCCTAAACCCTAAACCCGAGACCCTAAACCCTAAACCCTAAACCCTAAACCCCAAACCCTAAACCCTAAACCCTAAACCCTAAACCCTAAACCCTAAACTTACATAAAGGGATGTCTAGGGTTTTAGGGCCTAGGGACGCTTCGCCCGGTCAGCAACAGCGGGATTCAAGCGAACCCTAATCCGTAAAGGCCCGGTAAGCCCCCCAGGGCTCGTTTGGCTTGAATGTCCTGGACATTCCGCGCTTCGTTGTGGTAGTCAAGCTCCAAGAAGACGCCGCTGGCCACCTCAAAGTGTCTAGAGCGGTACCACGAACCCTGAACCCCAAACCCATAACCCTCATAAGCCTAGAGCCCTTCAGACCCTTAAGCTCCAGAACCTAAAGCCCTAAACCATTCAATCCAAAAAGCCCTCAGTCAAACAAAGCCCAGTAAAGACCCCAAACGTGGATCAGCTACATTGAGGCCTCGGCCTCCCTCCCCCCCCCCCCCCCCCTCCCCCCCCCCCCCTCCCCCCCCCCTCCCTCCCCCCCCCCCCCCCCCCCTCCCCCCTCCCCCCCCCCCCCAAAAAAAATGCATATGTGTGTATATATATATATAGAAAAATATCCATACATATATATATATACACATATATATGTATGTATATATATACACATATATGGATATAATTCTCGTTCTAGGCATCCCAAAAAGGGGTACTCCGTGTAGTCGGGCCTGGTCGGCGAGGATGGTAAAGTCGTTGTACGCCGCCCGGACCGCTCGGTACATCTTTGTCAGGACAAACCTTGAAGGCTTAGGGCTTGGAAGTTTAGGGTTTAGGGTTTAGGGTTTAGGGTTTAGGGTTTAGGGCTTAGGGTTTAGGGCTTAGGGTTTAGGGTTTAGGGTTTAGTTCGGGTTTACTCGGGGCTCCATTTGCCTATACATGTCTGGCGGCTATGCCCTTTTTTGCAGGGTGCCAAGACCTACGAACTTGTAGACCCTGGGAGCTTCGGGTTTAGTACTCTTTGGTTTAGGAAAACCTGAATCCTTGATGGTTTAGAGTTTACTGCAGGGTTTACTAATTTGGGTAGTCCTCAAATTTAGGGTCCCTCGTTGGGTCGGTCTTTGGTCTTGGATGTTGAGGCTTTTGATTTAGGGTTTAGGGTTTAGGGTTTAGGGTTTAGGGTTTAGGGTTTAGGGTTTAAACGGTTTAGGGTTAGGGGCACGCCTACGCCCTAAAGCCCTACGCCCTAAACCCAAAGTGGTTTGGAGCTCAGGGTGTGAGGGTTTCGAAGCTTCAGGTCTGCACCGAACCCCAAACACACGCGAATCTGTAAACAGCTAAACCGGTGACCCTAAACCACCTCAGCCATAAATCTCCAAAGGACGAAAGCCCTCAAAACCGACACGCCGACAACCCTCCACCAAAACAATTCAAAACACTCAACAACATGAGCAATACCCCAACCCCCTAACCCTACCCCCGAACCCTAAAAACCACAAACCCTAAACCCTAAACCCTGAACCCTACACCCTACACCCTAAACCCCAAACCCAAACCCCAAACCCCAAACCCCAAACCACAAACCCCAAACCCTAAACCCTAAACCTGCGCCGAGCGGCATGCAGGCCCAGTCCAGGGCCACAGACCGGGCGGCGCCGGGGCGGCGCACCTCGGGAGCAAAGGTTGGGCGTTTAGGGTTTAGGGTTTAGGGTTTAGGGTTTAGGGTTTAGGGTTTAGGGTTTGGGGTTTAGGGTTTAGGGTTTAGGGTTTAGGGTTTAGGGTTTAGGGTTTAGGGTTTAGGGTTTAGGGTTTAGGGTTTAGGGTTTAGGGTTTAGGGTTTAGGGTTTAGGGTTTAGGGTTTAGGGTTTAGGGTTTAGGGTTTAGGGTTTAGGGTTTAGGGTTTAGGGTTTAGGGTTTAGGGTTTAGGGTTTAGGGTTTAGGGTTTAGGGTTTAGCGTGTAGGGTTTAAGGTTCAGGGTTTAGGGTTTGGGTTTTGCGGTAGCGTATAGGGTTTAGGGTCTAAGGTTGGGGAGAATGACCCTACTTTCAGCCCCTGTTGCCAGTCCATGAACCTTTTTGTGGTATGAAACCATAGACCCTCAACCTCTCTTTCTCTGGTCCCCCACCTTGAAGGTGATTCGGGTTTGGGGTTTGGGGTTTAGGGTTTGGGGTTTAGGGATTGGGGTTTAGGGTTTGGGGTTTAGGGATTGGGGTTTAGGGTTTGGGGTTTAGGGTTTGGGGTTTAGGGTTTGGGGTTTAGGGCTTATCCCCCTCCCCATCTCCGAGCCCCAAGCCTGTAAACCCTTAGACCGCTGGGGCTTCGGGGTTCGGGGTTTAGGGGTTGGGCTTTCGGGGTTTAGAGGTTTAGGGGACCCTAAACCCTAAACCCTAAACCCTAAACCCTAAACCCTAAACTCTTGAACCTCCACCCTTAACCCTTTAAGGTTTAGGGTTTGGGGCCCCCGGCTGCACTAAACCAGACAAGAGGCTTTCACCGCCAGCCACACCCCGTCGTGCGTTTTTGCCTTGTAGACCTGGCTGCATGGAGGGGCGCAGAAGCAAGGGGTATCCCTACACCCTAAACCCGAAACCCTAAACCCTAAACCCTAAACCCTTACACAACAGGGGCCCCAACGGCCTGCGCCATCTCGGCCAGGTTTAGAGTTTAAGGTTTAGGGTTTAGGGCGTGTCGTCCATTTGCTGCCTCCAGAAATCCATCGCCAAGGCGAAAGTGCCCACAATTCACGCATAGAGCTCATGCAATCCTTGACCACGGTGTCTTCTCGGACATGAGCCGGTCGAGCCGGTCCTTCTGTTGCGGGTCTGTAAGGAGAACCAGCAAGAGCCACCGCACTGACCTTCTTCCCTGGGGTGTACAGTCTGTGAAGGCCCTCGAGCCCAATCTTTGAGATTCGGTGATCATTTCTCGAGACCGCAACATGGAACATCTGGAGATCTTCAGCGAGTGGGCAGAGATCCTCTGTCAGGAAGGCCCGGTTGAAAGGCTTGAGTGCATACCCGAAACCCCAAATTCCAAACCCTAATCCCTAAACCCTATACCCCATTATTCACGTGTGGTCTTGGCTCAAGCATGCTGGAGCATCTTGTCCAGAAGACCTGCAGGCCCTTATGGCTTATCTTTATTGCTAGCTTTCAAGTTTTAAACTAATATAAAATCAAACCGAAACGACTAGACCTAGGAATAAAAGGGTGCCCTTTTTGGTTTTAAGGAGATTATAAGGCCCTAAACCCTAAACCCTAACGACACCGACTAGGCCAACACCACCCTACATGCTGTTGAGCACCACCAGGCTTCCGAAGGGTTCTGGTCTGGAGAAGTGGGTGGGTGGGGGGGGTTGCTAACATAACTTACTGTTGGATAGTAGGGAATGAGGGAATGAGGTACCCTATATCCCTTATATATATATACATATACCCGTTAAGGGGTACCTCATTCCCTCATTCCCTACTAACCAACCGTAAGATAAGCCTTACCCGGGGGGGATATTTACAAGAGGCTCAATTTGTTTTCATACCACCTGTTTCAAGTTCTAGGGTGTGGGAACTTAGGACCAGGAAGGGAGAGCAGAGAACCAGTGGCGATCATATATATATATATATATATAAAACCTGAAGAACCTAAAGTCCTAAAGCCTCCAAAAAAAACAAAAAGGAAAAGACTTGAACTTCAACCTAAGGTAAAATCAGGTTTAGGCTTTAGGGTTTTCATGGGCTTCCCTACTACACTCTATACCACCCCCCTCTAAGTCTCCCCTCAAATAACCCTAATTCGGCTCAAGCACCCCTAAATGGCCTCAAGTTCATGAGGGGGGAAGTATGGGATTGCCTTGGGTTTAGGGGGACCCCCAAAACCCCCCTTAGCCCCCAAACTGCGCCTGTCCCAGGCTGGCCGCTGCCACGGGATCCGGGGAGAAGAATGCGAAGAGGGCTCGCTGCGTCTTGGCCGCAGCTTTCGGGTTGAGGGCGTTAGTGGGGCTCTGCCCTAAACCCTAAACCTAAACCCTAAACCCTAAGCCCTGAACCCTAAACCCTGAACCCTAAGCCCCAAGCCCAAGCCCTAAGCCCTAAGCCCTAAGCCCTAAGCCCTAAGCCCCAAGCCCTAAGCCCTAAGCCCTAAACCTAAACCTAAACTTAAACCCTAAACCTTAGAGGTTCAGCAGGTCTGGGGTTGGGGGCTCTAGGTGTCCAGAGGATTTGGAGGCTTGGAGATCACAGCGCTTGGGGGCTACTTGTGAAAACAAGGAGGTTAGGGTTTTGGGGTTTGGGTTTAGGTTCACTAGTCGAGCCTGTTCATCGTGTGATAGAGAAGTACCCACCCACCCAGAGAATCCCACATCGTTGAGACAATATACAATTAGCATTTTTCAGCTGCATCTTAAACCCTGCGCCTTGAGCCTCAAATTATACCCCCCAAACCCGGCCTGAACATTCGAAGCCGGCGTGAAGTGAAGGGCTACCCTCAAACCTGGGGGTTGGGGGGGGGGGGGGGGTGTGACGGGCTGCCTGCCCACGAAGCTTTGTGCCTATGCCCACGAAGCTTTGTGCCTAAATGGGTTGCGAGGCACAGATTTTAGGCACAAACTTTCGTGGGCACAGGAACAAACCTTCGTGGGCATAGGCACAAACCTTCGTGGGCATAGGCACGCCGTAAAGTTCCCGCACTAAGGCTACAACTAGAGTCATCCTAAATTGCAACCCTGCTTATACCTACAAAAGAACAACGAAGGATCTGAAGCGCATACTAAACTTGTAACTGTTGCATCTGAACCCAAACCTAAACCCTAAACCCTAAACCCTATACCCGAAACCCTAAACCCTAAACCCTAAACCCTAAACCTAGACCCTAAACCCTAAACCCTAAACCCTAAACCCATCCAGGGGTCTAGGTTTTCGGGACATCGCCTCATCGCACTGCTCTGGGCAAAGCTCCGGGGAGAGAGGGCCGCTGTGGTTGAGGTCCTTCCGAGTCATCGTGGCTTGGGGTTTAGAGTTTGGGGTTTAGGGTTTAGGGTTTAGGGGTTTAGGGGTTTAGGGGTTTAGGGGTTTAGGGGTTTAGGGGTTTAGGGGTTTAGGGGTTTAGGGGTTTAGGGGTTTAGGGGTTTAGGGGTTTAGGGGTGTAGGGGTTTAGGGGTTTAGGGGTTTAGGGGTTTAGGGGTTTAGGGGTTTAGGGGTTTAGGGGTTTAGGGGTTTAGGGGTTTAGGGGTTTAGGGGTTTAGGGGTTTAGGGGTTTAGGGGTTTAGGGGTTTAGGGTTTGGGGGATATAGGGCTATGATCATACTGCTAGAGAGCTCTGGCCCCTACATTCCCTGACGGCTGTTTGAAAACGGCCCGCGAAGTCCCCAAAGGCCCTTGGCCCCAGAGGGCAAAGCCCCCTACAAGCCCTAGGTCAGGGTTTAGGGTTTCGTGGTTTAGGGTTTCGGGTTGACCTAGGTGCTCACCACTCTCCGCAAGCCCTTATTCGCTAGGCTTTAGGGTCAGGGTACAGGGTTTAGGATTTTGGGGGTTTAGGGTTCGAAGCTTAAGGGGTTTAATATTTTGGGGTCTGTATTCTTGCGAGCCCCACAAATATGGCAAGGCGCTCCTAGTGGTTTTGGCTCGGCCGAGACATGTTCAGTAGCCCACGCAGCTAGGTCGGCGTGGTGCGTGACAAGTGCCACCACGCTAGCAGTCGACGTCGCCGGATTGCTCTGCTCCCCTGGTCCCTGAGTGCTCACAGGGTTTAGGGTTTAGGGTTAAGGGTTTAGGGTTTAGGGTTTAGGGCCTGACTCCACTCAGACCGGACGCGGGGGGGTCCCGAAGGGGCGGGCTGCTGGGCTTGAAGCGCGTTCAGGGTCCTGGGTGGGGTCTTTGGGTAGCACCGGTGGCGACGAGAGATGTGCAGGAGGGGCCCGATACTGAAACTGCTGGATGGAAGACGAGGGGCCTGAATAATTAGAATATGGTTTTTGGGGGGTTATAAGAGTAGCATTACAAAGGGACCATCAGGGAATGTTGTTAGTAATTATTCCGACCCCTAATTGTAGTAAATCCGCTGCGGATACTGACTGATTTTTCTCGAACCGGGTCAGCATCACCACGAGGTCATTGGCAAACTTCTCAACCTCCACCTATCTGTCCGTGGGCCCCTTCGAGCTGGTCCTTGATGGCGTCCAGGTGGAGTAACCCTAAACCCTCAACCCCAAACCCCAAACCCTGAACCCTAAACCCTGAACCGAACCCGGACCCTAAACCCAAAACCCTAAACCCTGAACCCTAAATCCTAAACCCTAAACCCTAAACCCTAAACCCTAACCCCTAAACCCTAAACCCTAAACCCAAACCTAACAGGTTCGGGTGGCAGAGCCACCTCCTGCGGCACAGGGTGGGATACTGCGTCAAGCGGGCCCTCAACAAAGAGGCTTCAGCAGCTACTCGCTCTAGCATGAGGCGTTCCACCTTGCCATGTCAAAAGCCTTCTTCATTCCTATTCGCACCTGAACAACCCCTAAACCCTAAACCCTTTGGAACTTAGGGTTTAGGGTTTAGGGTCTTTAGGGTTTTTAGGGTTTAAGGTTTAGGGTTTTTTGGGGGGTACTCAAGAGTCCTCCATGATCGTTCGGTAGGCGTACCTGTTGTCGAAAGGCTTGGCATCCACCTGGGCCGTGTCTCTCCACACGACAGCCCTTTTGGGAGCTTCGGAGTTAAGGGTTTAGGTTTGGGATGTTTCCCTTATACTCACAGCTCCTCAATAGGGATTATAGTACCGTACCCCCTATTGTAATCCCTATTAGGGAACATCCCAATATAGGGTTTAGGGTTGAGGGATCCATATTGGATTGAAACCCTAAGACCACCCCAGACGGGTTGGTTCAGAGGTTGAAGGACGGACCTGGCACCTCAAACCCTAAACCCCCTTGATTGTCAGCTCATCAAGTGGACCCGCGCTACCCAGCTTGGAAAAAGACACCACCAATGTCCACCAAGGTGTGCAACAAGAAGATTCTCAAGGCATGGCCAACTCGGACACCGCCTGCCTGACTACCATCGGGGTTGAGGGGTTGAACTTCGAACCACACCGAAACCAAAAAAGCAAAAGACATAACCCAAGGATCAACAACACAGAAACACCCAAGTCATCCCAAATCATAAAGCAAAGCCCCCAACCCTACAGCCGAAACCCAAACCTAAATCAAAAAAACAAACAGACACGAAACCCTTAACTCCATAGCTTAACCCTCAACGCCAAACCCGAAATCCCAAACCCCAAACTCCTAGACCCCGAAACCTAAAACCTCAACCCTAATGCCCCCACACCCCCTGAACCTTGACCCCGAGCCCCGAAAATCTGTGTAAAAACATGAACCCCGGCTGCATCCACGAGTAGGCCTCAAAAGCCTATAAAAACCCAAACCTGAAAAGCCACTTCTCTCGAAAAGCCACTTGTTGTGAAAAGCAACTTTTGTCGGATTTTTCCCGCCAACCCAGAAGACGCACCGCGTGACAGCTTAGCAAGTCCCAAACCCCTAATCCACAAACCCAACCTCCAACCCCAACCCCCAAACTCCAAACCCTAAACGCCAAACCCTAAACCCTAAACCCTGAACCCTGAACCCACAACCCTAAACCCTAAACCCTAAACCCCAAACCCCAAACCACAAACCCTAAACCCTAAACCCACAACCCTAAACCCACAACCCTAAACCCTAAACCCTAAACCCCAAACCCTAAACCCTAAACCCTAAACCCTAAACCCTAAACCCTAAACCCTAAACCCTAAGCCCAGCCTGCAGGCTCTTCAACTCCGCGGCCGCTTCTTCGCCGACCACGTCGGGGCGCTGCGCCAAGGTCTGGCCAACCTTCCGAGCCCCCCCTAAGCCTCGAAGGGTTTAGGGTTTAGGGTTTAGGGTTTAGGGTTTAGGGTTTAGGGTTTAGGGTTTAGGTTTTAGGGTTTAGGGTTTAGGGTTTAAGGTTTAGGGTGTAGGCCTAGGTTTTAGGGTTTAGGGTTTAGGGTTTAAGTTTTAGGGTTTAGGGTTTAGGGTTTAAGGTTTAGGGTGTAGGCCTAGGTTTTAGGGTTTAGGGTTTAGGGTTTAGGGTTTAGGGTTCAGGGTTTAGGGTTTAGGGTTTAGGCTTTAGGGTTTAGGGCCAGGGTTTAGGGCTTAGGGTGTGTCAGGGGAGGGCGCGCTCTCGGGTGTGAAACACCCCGGGCCGCGCGCTCGCGTTGCCCGTCAACCCACCCCGGCCACCCAAACTATACTCTATTAGGGTTTAGGGTTTATGGACTTTTTCTTGTGTACCGATGCTTGTTTTTTGTAGTTGGTGTTGGGGTTTAAGCTGGAGTCGAGGCTAGCCTCGGCCGTTCGGACCTTCGGCGTGTCAGGGCCCGTAGAGGCCCTTTATTCATTTGAAGGTCAGTGAACCTATTTTTCGCTAGGGTTTAAGCTGGGGTTCGGGGTAGCCTCGGCCCTTTTCGGGCCTTCGGCACGTTAGGGCCCGTAGAGGCCCTTATTTGTTTGAAGGCCTTCGCAGGGTTTTGCGGTGTTAGGGTTTAAGCTGGGGTTCGTGGTAGCCTCGGCCCTTTTCGGGCCTTCGGCACGTCAGGGCCCGTAGAGGCCCTTGCTGATTTGGGGGTTTCCTGGGGCTTTCCTGGCCCTTTTGGGGTGAAATGGAGGGGTGCCCAAAACCATCGATTTCAGTACTACAAAATAACATTTTTCATTGCGGGCACGGGCAAATCCTGTCTCCTTCTTTCAGGGGGCCTTTTGAAGCCTCTTGAAGGCTTTTGAGGCCTTTCGAGGCCTTTTGGTGGCTCTCGGGGATTTCCTGGTGCTTTCCTGGCTCTTCTGCGACAAAATGCAGGGGTGCCTAACACCATCGTTTTCAATATTCAAAAATCGCATTTTTTATTGCGGGCATGGACGAATCTTGGGGTCCCCCCTCTTTTAGGGGGATTTTTGAAGGTTTTGAAGGTTTTGAAGGTTTTGGTGGCTCTTGGCGCTTCTTGGGGGGCCCAAAACCATCGATTCCAGTATTAAAAAAACATTTTCATTGCGGGTGCGGCCCGGGGGCCCTTGGCGTCCGGGGGCCTTGTGGCATTTTGGAGGCCCTTGTTTGAAGCGCCTTTGGCCCGGACCCTTGGCCTTAAAGTTGCGGTGTTAGGGTTTAAGCTGGGGTTGGGGCAGCCTCGGCCCTTTTCGGGCCTTCGGCGTGTCAGGGCCCGTACTTTTGTGCCTGCTCCTGGATTCCCCTTCTTTAAGGGCCTCAAGCCTTTTGGTGGCTCTTGGGGTCTTTTGGGGGCTTGCTGGGGGCTTTCCTGGCCCTTCCGGGGTAAAATGAAGGGGTGCCCAAAACCATCGATTTCAGTACCAAAAAATCGCATTTCTATTGCGGGTACGGGCATCCTGGGGTCCCCCTTCTTTTAGGGGGCCTTTTGATGGCTCTTGGTGCCTCTTGGGGGCCTGGTGGGGTAAATGGAGGGGTGCCCAAAACCATCGATTTCAGTACTAAAAAATAGCATTTTTCATTGCGGGTACGGGCAAATGCTGGGGAGATGCCCCCAGGGCCTCAGCTCGAAAATCCGTGAAAAACCCTGGTTTTGCCCCAAAATCACAACCAGCCTGCCCCCCTCGCCAGCCTCCTGGGCCAAGAATCCAGCCACCAGGGGCCAGGGGGCCCCGGGGGGGGGGGGGGGACCCTGAACCCAAAACCCTTCCACAACCAAAGGATTACGATTTGGGGTTATACTTTAGCTACGCTAAAGGTGGTCCGAGTACTGACGTTGTCGTAAAAAAGGCCGATGTCCGTTGGCCTGTCCAGGACAGACGGTGAGGCTAACCCTCACCTTTCCGTTTCTCTTTCGCTTGGGCGCTCGGGCTGTAAGGCCCTCGGCCAAGCGTTCGGGGTCTGTCGCTCGACGGAAGCGACCCCTCACTTAGTTAAGGGTTTAGGGTTTAGGGCTAGGGTTTAGGGCTTAGGGTTTAGGGTTTGGGGTTTGGGGTTCAGGGGTTTAGGGTTTAGTGGTTTAGTGGTTTAGTTTAGGGTTTCCCCCCCACCCCCCCACCCCCGCCGGAACCCTCAAAACCTTACAACACCCAGCCCTAAAGCAAACCCTAGGGCGTAGTGGCATGATCTCTTAGGAAGGGCCCTTACAAGGGGACCCCTTGTATGCCTCCGATGCCCAATTTCAGGGCCCAGACATCAGAACCCTCTAAAGGAGGTTGGGGACCACATCAAGGGCCCATGAAACTACGCCTCAGATCCTACCCCTAAACCCTAAACCCTAAACCCCTGAACCCTAAACCCTAAACCCTAAACCCTAAACCCCTGAACCCTAAACCCTAAACCCCTGAACCCTAAACCCCTGAACCCTAAACCCTAAACCCTAAACCCTAAGCCCTAAACCCCTGACGACTGCAACTGTGCAGCCGCCTCGGCTTTGGCCTCTCAAATCTTTGCGGTTAACTTTATGGCCCTATAGGCCCCCAGATCCTATGAGCCCCAACATCCACAAAAACCCTGAAGCCCAAAAAAGCCTGAACAGCCTGAATCCTGACAGCCCTGAAAACCTGCAAAACACTAGAAACCTGAAACCCTAACCCCCTAAACTCTAAACTGTCGATCTCGATCAAGCGGTCCCACCGTGTGTTTTTGCACCTTTCCACTCAGCCTCCTCAGCCTCTACATGCCCAGCATCCCCTAAACCCGACCACGAAACCCCAAGCCCCTCAACCCTAAACCCTAAACCCTAAGCCCCTCAACCCTAAACCCTAAGCCTCTCAACCCTAAACCCTAAACCCTAAACCCTAAACCCTAAACCCTAAACCCTAAACCCTAACCCCTAAACCCTAAACCCTAAACACCCCACCCCTGAGCAACTCCAAGCACCAAAAGGCGCCTTCACGAAGACCGGGCCCAGCTGGACCAAGCCGGCGCGCAGGGCCTCCCCGCGCTCCTCCTGAAGAGGGGTACTTGGTGAGGGTCCTACTGGGTTTGGGGTTTAGGAAGTAGGGTTTAGGGCTTGGGGTTTGGGGTTTAGGGTTGAGGGTTTAGGATTAGGATTAGGGTTCTCCAACGTGACCTGTCCAAAGAAGCCAGTGAAAGAGCAGATGGTCTCAAGGTTGCCATGGAGATTGCGTTGGAGCACCGCCGGCGACCCCGAAGAGAATGTTCCCCCTTGCGGCATTACGGGATCGGCTGACAATGGCCCATGGCCTTGAGCCAGTCTGCCTCCCCAGCATCACCATCGATCCTAAGATGGAGGACGGCCGCATTGTAGTTGAATGCCCCTATGCGTAGTGTCCTCCGCCATGAGGTCAGAGAGACGTTCTCGGGCGCGTCTTTCAGACTTAAGAATTGATGCCCGGATTCCAGCTGACAAGGCCCTGTGCCCAATGCCAGTTCAGGGGCTTGCCGGCTTCAGGAGTTTCGGGCTGATGGGGTTTAGGGCTTAGGAGACATAGAGGCCCAGCTAACTTGGCTGCTCTTAGCAGGGTAGCTACAAATTTAATTTTTAGCTGCCTTCTTAAGAAACCCAATAAACCCAAAAAGGCTAAAGATGTAAAGCTACAGTAAAGCACCACAAGAAAGAGTTTGTTGTGTAGGCTTGAGGGTGGGGTGTCTCGGCTGTTTAGGGTTTAGGGTCTAAGAGTTAGGGGCTGTGGTTTAGTATTTAGCTTTCTCCAAGTCTTCTGCCTTCGACATGGCCTTACAGTGCATGAAAGGGGGAAATATTTCTGCACCAGCGACAAGAAAATTCACGTGTTGAAGGATGGCATGTTCCGCACAGCGATATGCAGCGAACCCTAAACCCGAAACCCTGAGCCCACAAATAGCTGACTTAGGGCCCCAATTGCGTACTATTTTGGGGTACCCTAAACAAACCTAACCCATAAACCCAAAATTCCAGGTAATGAGCCAATGTGGGCTCATAGTTGTTGGGCGCTTTGGGCTTTTGGGCATATCTCTAAACGGGGTGCCGTTCTATACATAGCCTCCTTTTGCTTCTTCTTCGAGGGCTTCGGGTCCTTCTTCTTCGCAGCACCCACAACAACATCAGGCTCGCCGGCTGGCTGCTGGTCCTTCTTCTTTGTCCTGGCCACAGAAGGCTCGTCGGCAGGCTGCTGGTCCTTCTTCTTCGGCCTGGCCACAGCAGCCTCGGCAGGCTGCTGCGGCTTCTTCTTCTTCTTCGAACTGGACGAAGAAGGACGCAGGCCACCACGGCCGTCGTCCTCGTCATCGCAAGATAGGACACCCCAACAAAGGGACTTTGAGAACGACCCTTTGAACGGGGTTCAGGGTGTCGGGTTTAGGGTTTGCGGCTCCAGGATTTTGAGGGCTTAAGGGATCTGGGTCCGGCAGGGCGGGGAAGGGCAGGGTGCGAGGGTTTAGGGTTTAGGGTTTAGGGTTTAGGGTTTAGGGTTTAGGGTTTAGGGTGTAGGGTGTAGGGTGTAGGGTGTAGGGTGTAGGGTGTAGGGTGTAGGGTGTGGGGTGTAGGTTGTAGGGTTTAGGGTTTGGGTTGAGGGTTTTGGGCCTAAACCCTAAACCCGAAACCCGGCCCCTCGCCTGGCTCGCCGGAGAGTCCCACGCCTGGCCAGAAGGAGCTGTGGTTCAGGAATTGGGGCTTGCCTGGAGGTTTAGGGTTTAGGGTTTAGGGTTTAGGGTTTAGGGTTTAGGGTTTAGGGTTTAGGGTTTAGGGTTTAGGGTTTAGGGTTTAGGGTTTAGGGTTTAGGGTTTAGGGTTTAGGGTTTAGGGTTTAGGGTTTAGGGTTTAGGGGGAGGTTCATGAGTAGTTATAAGTGGGGTTGGAAGTAGGGCCAGGTAGGGTAACTGCAAGTAGGACTAGTTAAAAACCTTCTTCATAACCCTACGACAATCTGAAAACTACCCATGAACCTCCACGTAGGGTTTAGGGACCTCAATCATGGGCCCGAGTTTTGGGGGTGCCGATGTCTGCTAAGACCCTAAACCCTCAAACCCAGAACCCTGAACCCTGAACCCTAAACCCTCAGGCTCCTTATCGTATGGAGGGATCCAGGCAGCGCTCCGTTTGAACCCGAACATGTTGGTTTAGGGTTTAAGGTTTAGGGTTTAGGGTTCAGGGTTTAGGGTGTAGGGTTTAGGGTTTGGGTTTGGGGTTTGGGATTTGGGGTTTAGGGTTTGGAGTTTGGGGTTCCAAGTCTTGGAACCCTCGCAAGGATTGTGTTTTTCGCTGTTTCCAAGGAACTATAGCACCCAAAACACAAAAATCATTTCCAAGTATCCATAAGGTTGTACCTTGGACGCTTGGTCTGGTGCCCTTGGGTTTTGGGGAGCCTTTGTAAGGATCCTTAAGGTAGTTTAAGGCAGTTTAAGGGGCAGATTGGGAGTACATTCAGGGGAACCTTTAGGGGTACAACCTTCGGGGTACGAGTCTTAATCCCCTGACAGACATGACACAGCAACAACAAGAACCCTAAGGCTTTTGGGGGATTAAAGTTTCAAAACCCCTGTATCTTCAGGGTCAAGGGCACTGTGTTGCTGACTAAACCCTAAACCCTATAAACCCCACGCAAACCTAACTCAACCCTAAACTCTCACTCAGCAGTAGAACCTAAACCCTAGGCTCCCAAAACCCTAAACCCGAAACCCGAAACCCCGGTGAAACCGTAAAACCCAAAAGCCCTCAACTCCTGGGCTTCTCCAAGGGGCGTCTATAAGGGGAACCTAAAACCCCCAAAAAACGGGAATGGGGGTAATATAGGGGTCGGATGAATTACTACCAGTACCCCCGTATGGTCCCTTTCTAAACTTTACCACAACTTGGCTGCTCTTAGCAGGATAGCTATAAATTTAATTTTTAGCTGCCTTCTTAAGAAACCCAATAAACCCAAAAAGGCTAAAGATGTAAAGTTACAGTAAAGCACCACAAAGAATCACCCCCCCAAAAACCTATTCTAATGACTTAAGGCCCCTATTTTTCTACTGGGGGGGGCATGCTGAACCCCTAAACCCTAAACCCTAAACCCTAAACTCTAAACCCTAAACCCTAAACCCTAAACCCTAAACCCTAAACCCCAAAGCAGGCCTTCCGCACGTTCCAGAGAACCTCGCCCACCTCCCAGACCCTCCTCCGCCGGGGCGTGCGAGGCTCAAGGGTGGAGGCCAAACATCGGCCACATGTTCGGGTTTAGGGTTTAGGGTTTAGGGTTTAGGGTTTAGGGTTTAGGGTTTAGGGTTTAGGGTTTAGGGTTTAGGGTTTAGGGTTTAGGGTTTAGGGTTAGGGTTTAGGGTTTAGGGTTTAGGGTTTAGGGTTAGGGTTTAGGGTTTAGGGTTTAGGGTTTAGGGTTTGGGGTTTAGGGTTTAGGGTTTAGGGTTGAGGGTTGAGGGTTTAGGGTTTAGGGTTTAGGGTTTTCTGAGATATTTTCATTGTTTTCTAATTTTCTTGAATTCATGTCAACACACCAATTTGAAAGCATGTGATTCATATTTTGTGAGATTAGTGATTAGTGTTAAATCAATTGCAGATTGTTGTTTTGTTGTTTTATTTATATGTGTTGGCATACCATTATTTATTGGATTAAAATTAGGGTTTAGGGTTTAGGGCTTAGGACTTAGGGCTTAGGGTCTAGGATTTATGAAAATTTGGGGTTTACGAAAATAGGGACCCCCAACATAGACCCCAAATGGTAAGATTCCCTTATAATCAGGACCCCAACAAGGTACCCCCTATTTTTGGAAACCCCCCACATGAGCGTATCAGTGGATGAACATATGAGTGGATGCGCGGGTGCGCGGGGATGATGTGCAGGTGTGAAGGGCGGCGGGCGGGCGGCGGGCGGGCAGCGGGCGGGCGGCGCGGGCTGAATGGGCGGCGGGTGCAGGGACGTAGTGATGTGGGCAAAAACATCCCCGAAAAACAGCTCCAAGCCTCCCCCCCCCCAATCCCCGACGCCCGTGGGCCTGACCAACAGCAGCGGCCTCTGAGCGAAGAACTCGGTGACCTTCTCCTGCCGGGTTTCGGGTTCAGGGTTGAGGGTTTAAGGCTCAGGGGTTGGAGTTTGGCTGAACCCGAAGCCGAAACTTACAGGGTTTTGGCTTCAGGGTCTAGGGTTATAAGAATCGCATCTGGCCACAGCACAAAGGCCTCTTTAGATAATTATTTTTGCAGATTCATTGCAATTTTTTTGCAGACGTGGGGTTTCGTGATTTTGCAGAACGGGCCCCGGGGCCCCTGGAGCATTGCAGCTTTGGTTGCAGATTATTTGCAGGCCGGCGTGCAGATGTTTTGCAGACGGCCCGGCCGGGCAGAAAAAGACGCCACTCGGGTGTGTCAATGGGGTTTAGGGTAACAAAAAGACAAAAACACCAAAAGGAACAGAAACTAAACCGTCCACAAGCAATCTACAACAAACTCGCAAAAAAAACGCAAAAAGAAAACAACACCCAACACCGTCTGCAAAAAGTTTGCCAAAACATCGCAACCAATTTCGCCAAAAGTCTGCAGCCAAAGTCGCAAAGAACCTGCAACCCAATCTGCAATCCAAAAAACCGTTCGCAACAAATTTGCAGCCCAGCCCACAACAAATCTGCAAGCCAAAAACCAGCGGCCGCAAAAAAAAAATATTTGGGCCCCCTGGCTCTGTGGCCATCCACATCTCATAAGTCTAGGGCTTGGGGGATTATATTTCGGGCTTTCGGGTTTACAGGGTTTCCGGCTTATGGGGGTTAGGGGGTTTACAGGGTCTATTTTGACAGGGTTGACAGTGTTTAGTTTAGGGTTTAGGGTTTAGGGTTTAGGGTTTAGGGTTTAGGGTTTAGGGTTTAGGGTTTAGGGTTTAGGGTTTAGGGTTTAGGGTTTAGGGTTTAGGGTTTAGGGTTTAGGGTTTATAGGGTTTAGGGTTTAGGGTTTCGGGTTTAGGGTTTAGAGGCTAAGGGCTTCCCCAGGAAAGCGACCCCAAAGCAGAAAGAGATTCACCAAGCGCATCGCAGCTCTTCGCTCACCTCTCGTGCCTCCATACCAGCAGGCCCAAGTCTACACGTCTGCACCAGCCACCTCACCCTCCTTCACCTTACCCTCCTTCACCTTATTACTATTATTATTATTATTTTAGTAGTAGACCCGCAAGCCTAAATCCTAGACCCTGAGCCCTAAACCCTGAACCCTAAACCCTCTACCCTAACCCCTCTCAACCATGAAGCAGCACGCGCGTCCCGCGAGAAGCCGCCCTGGAGCAAGTCGTCGAACTCTTTCTGCTTGGGGTCGTTTTCCTGGGGAAACCCTAAGCCCTAAGCCCTAAGCCCTAAGCCCTAAGCCAGGAAGCCTTAAGCCCGGAACCCTAAGCCCTAGACCCTAAGCCCGGAACCCTCAGCCCTCAACCCGAAGTCCTGAACCCTAAGCCCTAAACCCTAAGCCCTAAGCCCTAAACGCTAAACTCTAAGCTCTAAGCCCTAAGCCCTAAACGCTAAACTCTAAGCTCTAAGCCCTAAGCCCTAAACGCTAAACTCTAAGCTCTAAGCCCTAAGCCCTAAACCATCTCTCCAGGGTCAGGCTGCTGCTTTAACAGACTTTAGGATTCGAATGTCCCGGCAACTCGCTGTCCCTAAAGGCATGACAAAGGTTAAGGGCTTAGGGCTTAGGGTCGCAACTACCGCTATGTCCTGGTATAACCCATCAACACCTAGGTGGAGAGACCCCAGCCCTAAATCCCGTTAGACCCTAAAGCCCTCAAACCCTACAATCCCTAAACCCCATTTACCCTATACCCTAAGTCTAAGTCCCTAACCCATGTAAGGGCTGGGAGCCAGAAAAACCGGCAGCCGATTTCACTAGCAACTGCCCAGGGAAACCAGCAAATGGAGCTACAGCCGCACCAGTTTAGGGTTTAGGGTTTAGGGTTTCGGGCTTTGGGTCTAGAAGCTTTTTTAGGTTTTGGGGCTTCAGGTTTTGAGGAGGAGTTTAGGGTTTAGGGCTTAGGGCTTTTAGGATTTATGGTCTAGGGTTTGGGAGCTTCGGGCTTAGGGGTTTTGAGGGTTTAGGGTTTAGGATTTAGGGTTTAGGGTTTAGGATTTAGGGTTTAGGGTTTAGGGTTTAGGGATACCCAACGAAGACCCCAGATGTAGTAGGATCCGAGGCTCCTATGTTATGCCCTACATCTCAAACGAGATCTGCTTCTCTAAAGACTGAACACCTGGCTTCTGGAGCTCTTTCAAGCCAGCTCAGTCAGCTGAAAAGTCTTTCTGCAATTGGCAATGGAACTCTTAAGCAACCTTCAGTAAAATTTTAGGTTCCTGGGCAGCCGAATTCTTACAATGTCACCCCTTCATTATTCTCATCCGACCCCCTCTAGATGGCTTTGCCTACCGACATCAGCCCGAAACCTATATATGTGATTTTAGCTGCCTTCTTAAGAAACCCAGCAAACCAAAAAAGCTAAAGATGTAAAGCTACAGTAAAGCACCCACAAAGCTATAAATGTCACGCACACGGTTAGGGCTTTGGGCTTTGGGCTTTGGGCTTAGGGCTTAGGGTTTAGGGCCTAGGGCTTGGAGTTTCTTTGGGGCCCAGGCTACGGCTTCGACGGTCGCCGTCGTGGCCTGAGGCAGGGGGGCCACAAGAAGTCCAAGGACGAACCCCAAAACCCTAAACCCTCCACCCTAAACCCTAACCTCTAAACCCTCGACCCTAAACCGTAAACCCTGAGCTCTGAAACCCAAAACCCTCCACTTCATACCCTGAACCCTAAGCCCTTAAACCCGCCACTCTAAACCCTAGACCCTAAACCCCCACTCCAAACCCTAAATCCTCGACCCTTACGGTGTAACGGAATTCAACAGGTCCGAGGATTAGGGCTTAGGGTCTTTATAAGGTCCATCTTCTCTTCTTTCGGCGAGCTCTGCGCACCACATTGCGCCTGACTTCCTTGCCGACAGCTAGACGCCCTAAATCTTACGTAAGTAGCTATGAAACCCTTCATCCCAAACTGCTATACCTTAAGCCCTAAACCCTAAACATAAAACCCTAAACCCTAAACCCTAAACACGTTACGGGGGAGGCTTTCAAAGAGGCCTTACACCCTAAACCCGAAACCCTAAAAAACCCTAACCCCTAAACCCCAGGCCCTAAACCGCAGCCGTCGTGGGCCTCGCCGAACCCCACGGCTTCGAGGGCGCACCTTTTGGGTTCAAGTCGTAGGTTTTAGGGTTTAGGGTTTAGGGTTTAGGGTTTAGAGTTTAGGGTTGAGGGTTCAGGGTTTGACGGCTCCAGGGGGTTTGGGGTCTAGGGTTTTGCGCAGAGCCTTGGTGCCTCCAGGACTCCAGGGTCTGGGGGGTGCTGGGGCTTTGAGATTTGGGGTTTTAGGGTTTTAGGGTTTTGGGGTTTTAGGGTTTTTAGGGTTTTTTAGGGTTTTTAGGGTTTTTGGGTTTTAGGGTTTTTTTAGGGTTTCTAGGGTTTTAGAGGGTTTTTAGGGTTTTTAGGGTTTTAGGGTTTTTAGGGTGTTTAGGGTTTTTAGGGTTTTTAGGGTTTTAGGGTTTTTAGGGGTTTTAGGGGTTTTAGGGTTTTAGGGTTTTAGGGTTTAGGGCTTAGGGCTTAGGGTTTAGGGTATAGTATTGGGTATAAGGTTTATGGCTTTGCGGAACGTAAAGAGCCGGCAAACCAAGCCACTCAGGGCTCTAGGAATGTTACCCTGAAATTTTTGCATCCCAATCCTGGAAGGCCTAAAGCCGAAACCCTAAACCTAAACCCTAAACCCTAGCTACACGCCTTGCACACAAATGACGGCGCAGACCACTATGTCCAAGGTCCGTTCTATGTTTTGCGGCTCCTTGAAGGTTCATGGGTAGTTATAGGTAAGTAGGGTCATTAGTACCCTAAGGGTAAAACCAATTATAACTATAGTTACCCCACTTTTAACCTTGCTGAAACTCATGAACCTTCAAGTGGGGTCTAGAAATTGTGGGATCCTGGCTGTCGGGTGCTGTTGCCCTTTACTAGGGGCACAGTACAAAGGTTATAAACCCCAAAACCCCAAAAGCCTTAATCCCCAAACCCTAAAACCACCCCCCAATAAAGCAACCCCTAAACCAAACAAAACCCTAAACCCTTAAACCCCGCCTCCTTGACCGGAGGAGCTCACTGGTCCATCCTTCAGCCGGTTTAGGGTTCGGCTGCTGGGGGCTTGGGGCTTTTGTGTATTTGGGGGGTTTAGGGTTTGGGGTTTGGGTGTTTTTGGACTTGGGGGTTTGGGGTATTTGGGGGCTAAGGGTTTGGGCGATTTTTGGGTTACTGTTTGGGGCTTGAGGTTTAGGGTTTGGGGCTCAGGGGCCAGTCAGGTTCTCAATGTCGACCCCCAAAGAAAAGAGAGGTCGTAGGACCCCCAAAACAGGAATCCCCATTCTAGGACATACGGTTCATCCATGTGCAACATCAGACAGCAGGGCCGTTGCAGTCAGCTAGCATAGAGGTCGGAATAATTACTCTGAGTATTTCCCTTATGCTAATTTACGATAAGAACCCCCCCAGACCCTATTCTAGCAAGGTTGTTTAAAGCTTTCAAGGGCTTCAAGGGTTCAGGGTCTACAAGTTAGGTTTTAGGAGTTTAGGCTTTCGGGTTTAGGGTCTAGGGTTTAGGGTTTAGGGTTTAGGGCTTAGGGTTTAGGGTTTAGGGTTGGCATGTCCACGGACCTTCCGCGGGGCAGTCTCGTGGCTGCTTCCGGTGCAAGACATGCACGCTCCCACAGCTTGGGCTTTCGGGTTGGTGCCTGGACTTCTAAAAGCCCTTCAAGGCCCGAGAATCAAGCCTCCCCCTAAACCCTAATACCCTACAACCCTGAAACCCTAAAAACCCTGAAAACCCTGAAAACCCTGAAAACCCTAAACCCTAAACCCTAAAATATGAACCCTAAACCCTAAACCCTAGCCTAAAACCCTAAACTCGAAAACCCCAAACCCTAAACCCCCAAGACTCCGACCTCTAAACCCCTAAACCCTAAAACCTAAACCATAAAACCACGACACCCCAGACTCTATCATGGGCCTGGCCGCGGCCTGGGCGTCCGCAGAACGGGAGGGGTCCCGAACCTCGGACGCAGGGCTGTAGGGGGCTCACGAGGATTTAGAGTTTCGGGTTTAGGGTTTAGGGTTTGGGGTTTAGGGTTTGGGGTTGAGGGTTTCGGGGTTCATGGGGGTTTTGGGGTTTAGAGTTTGGGGTTTAGGGTTTCAGGTTTGGGGCTTCGGGTTTAGGGTAGGGGGTTTCGGGTTTGGAGTTTAGAGGTTTAGGGTTTGGGGTTTAGGGTTTGAGGTTAGGGTTTACGGTTTGGGGTTGAGGGTTTCGGGGTTCATGGGGGTTTGGGGTTTAGGGTTTGTGGTTTAGGGTTTAGGGTAAGGTTTAGGGTTTGGGGTTTAGGGCTTGGAGGCTCGCAGGGTTTCGGGCCTATAGGGTCGAGGGTTTGTGGGGGTTTCGGGCTTGGCGCTCACAAGGCTAAAGCGTTTAGGGCTTTTGGTAGCAGGTTTATGGACTCAGGGTTTCGGGGTTTTAGGGTTTAGGGTTTAGGGTTTAGGGCTTCAGGGTTCAGGGTTCAGGGTTTCAGGGCGTAGGAGCTTTGCTTTCAGGGTTTGGGGCTTCGGGTTTTCGGGCTGAACGAACGCTTTTTTCCAAGGATTATCTGACCAACCCCAAAACCAAAAACCCTAAACTTTGAGCCCTAAACCCTAAACCCTAAACCCTAAACCTGACCTGGGTTGCCCAGCAAGTTCTGGACCCAAGAGTGACCTAGGATCCGGGGCTTATAAGGGAACCTAGGCCCGAAAAAAATTGGAAAAGAAGGGCCTACTCTGGGTCCTGGATGAACCTAGAAAAAAAGACGTGTGCCCTAAACCCAAAACCCTGAGCCCTGTAAAGCCTAAACCTCCACGAGGCAGCCCGGCAAGCATTATAGGGTTTAGGGTTTAGGGTTTGGGATTTGGGGGTTTAGGGTTTGGGGTTTGGGGCTTGGGGTTTAGGGTTTAAAGTTTAGAGAACCAAAACCCCAGCGCCGAAGCCCCAAATCCTCGCACGACCCGGCTTTGCTTGGCACACGAAGCTACCGATCGTCCCCGCCGCCGTGAATTAAGTGGCATTTGGTCTTGCGCCGCCCTTCTAACCTTTTTAGTTAGGCTTAATTATCCCTGAATAGCCTTAATTATGGGGGGTAGTATAGAGGGGGGGGTAGTAGGGGAACTCATGATTCTGAGTGTTTAGGATTTGGGGTTGGGGCTTAAGGTGTAGGGTTTGGGGTACCTGATCACATACAAGACAGGGCAGCCCCAAAACAAAGAGACCTTGCTGCGCTCTGCAAACCTCTTACGAAGCCCATGACATCCACGCCAACACCATCCCCTCTTCAAGTCAAGCAAGGAACCATTCAGGAAAGCCTTCTCTGGAAACCCCTAGAAGCCCCTTAAACCCGAAAGCCTTGAAACTCGAGTAAACCCCCATACCACGAGAAGCCCTCCAACCTGGTGTCGACTGGCCACCGGGTTTAGGGTTTAGGGTTTAGGGTTTAGGGTTTAGGGTTTAGGGTTTAGGGCTGCCGGTTTAGACCGAATGCCTTACCTAGAGAAGCCTGTTGCCGTTCGGCAACGGCAAGAGGGGGCTGTTCTGCATCAGGGCCCTTCTAAACAGGACCCAGAAAGGAACCCTAAATCCTATGCCCTAAGCCCTACACCCAATACCCTAAATCTGACACCCAAAACCCTACATCACCCCAAACCCTGACTTAACCCTAAATCCTAAGACTTAGAACAGCCCCCCAGAAAACACCGAATCATATTGCGCCGCGGCGGAAAAAGGCAGCGTTCCAGCCCCCCCCCCCCCACAAGCGGGGCTTGTAAAGAGTTCTTCGGTTGTCTTGGCTGCACTTAGCAGGGTAGCTATAAATTTAGGTCTTAGCTGCCTTAGTAAGAAACCCAATAAACCCAAAAAGGCTAAGGATCTAAAGCTACAAAAAAGCACCACAAAGGTTTGGTTAGGGCTCATAAGATTAGGATTCAGGGTCAAGAACTCAGGGTTGCTTGGATTTAGGTCCTGGGATTCAGGGTGCAGGAGGTTTAGGGTTTAGGGTTTAGGGTTTAGGGTTTAGGGTTTAGGGTTTAGGGTTTAGGGTTTAGGGTTTAGGGTTTAGGGTTTAGGGTTTAGGGTTCAGGGTTTTGGATTTAGGGTTGAGGGTTTAGGGTTTAGGGACTCTGATCTAGACTTTAGGGCCTCAGGTCAGGTTTCGAGCTCGGTGGCAAGGATTCAAGAGCACCCTAGACCATGCCCCTAACCCCGAAACCCTAAACCACCCAAACCTTCGCCCGAACCCGGAAAACCTAAACCCCAAAGTCGCCCTGTAAACCACCCTGAAACCCTAAAACCCTCCCAACTTCGTCTAGGGCATTTTAGGTTCTTGTTCGCTTAGGGTTCAGGGAGAAAATTGAAAGAAAAGGAAAACCTTGAGGGTTTGAGGTTTTGGGGTTCAGGAAGAGGAGGCTCTGAGGACTCAGAGTCTAAGGCATTCGAGTTTAGGGCTTTATGGCTTTAGGGGCTTACGGTTCAGGCTTTAGGGTTTGGGGGTTTGGGGGCGGTTTGGGGGTTCACAGGGCTTGGGGTGTTTGGGGTGTGGGGGGGGGGGGGGGGGGGGGCCGTTGGGGTGTTGGGGTGTGTGGGCTCTCGGGCTGGGCTGTGGGGTGTGGGGGTTTCGGGCTTTCACCCTGAACCCTAAACCTTGAGGGTCTTAGTGGTTTAGGGTTTAGGGTTTAGGGTTTAGGGCTTAGGGTTTAGGGCTTGGGGCTTAGGGTCAAGGCCTTAGGTTTCGGGGGGTATGGTCGAAGCATGCCACGCGCCGCCACTAGGTCAGCTGGGGCTGTCCGGAAATCTCTTTGGGTTTAGGGTTTTAGGGCTTTAGGGTTTCGGGGTTTTAGGGCTTTAGGGTTTCAGGGTTTTACCCTGAACCCTAAACCTTGAGGGTCTTAGTGGTTTAGGGTTTAGGGTTTAGGGTTTAGGGCTTAGGGTTTAGGGCTTGGGGCTTAGGGTCAAGGCCTTAGGTTTCGGGGGGTATGGTCGAAGCATGCCACGCGCCGCCACTAGGTCAGCTGGGGCTGTCCGGAAATCTCTTTGGGTTTAGGGTTTTAGGGCTTTAGGGTTTCGGGGTTTTAGGGCTTTAGGGTTTCAGGGTTTTACGGTTTAGGGTTTAGGGTTTAGGGCTCAGGGTTTAGGGTTTCGGGTTTCGGGTTTAGGGTTTAGGGGTTTTCGGGTTTAGGTTTAAGGTTTAGGGTGGTAGGTTACTTTTTCGTGGCCATTTAGACCCTAGACCCTAAACCCTAAACCCTAAACCCTAAACCCTAAATCCTAAACCCCAAACCCTAAACCTAAACCCTAGCTTGCATTTATTTTATTGGGGATGATTATATCTGTCTGTAAACATAATAGGTGTCATGTTAATAACTGTGTATTCCGTAATTGAAGTATTTGTTTATTACTGGATTACCAAGACTACCAGAAGGGAATATAATTAATGTTTATAGTATGCTTGTTGGTTATTTAGGGATGATTGTAGTAGTAGTAGTAGTAGTAGTAGTAGTAGTAGTAGTAGTAGTAGTAGTAGTAGTAGTAGTAGTAGTAGTAGTAGTAGTAGTAGTAGTAGTGGTAGTGGTAGTGGTAGTGGTAGTGGTAGTGGTAGTAGTAGTAGTAGTAGTAGTAGTAGTAGTAGTAGTAGTAGCAGTAGTAGTAGTAGTAGTAGTAGTGGTAGTAGTACTAGTAGTACTAGTAATAGCAGCAGTAGTAGTAGTAGTAGTAGTCGTCGTCGTCGTCGTCGTAGTAGTAGTAGTAGTAGAATAACTAAATGTTCTAGCAATAGTATTTCCACTACCCAAATAAGCCCTAAACCGAAATTCCCCAATTTAAGGGCCCAGAGAAAGCAGAGCCCCAGCCGATAGAACTATCGCCAGCACTCGTGGAGCCGGGTTCTCCAGAGGTACCGCTGCACCGTCTCGCCAACACCTGCAGGAATCAGGGCTTGAGGTTTAGGGTTTAGGGTTTAGGGTTTAGGGTTTAGGGTTTAGGGTTTAGGGTTTAGGGTTTAGGGTTTAGGGTTTAGGTTAGGGTTTAGGGTTTAGGGTTTAGGGTTTAGGGTTTAGGGTTTAGGGTTTAGGGTTTAGGGTTTAGGGTTTAGGGTTTAGGGTTTAGGGTTTAGGGTTTAGGGTTTAGGGTTTAGGGTTTAGGGTTTAGGGTTTAGGGTTCTAACCCTAAACCCTAAACCCGAAACCCTGAACCTTATAAAGTTCAGTGAAGAGTTGGCGCCGTTTGCCCAGGTCGGCAGGGAGTAGAGCTCCTGAAAACCCCAAAGTCTTAAGCCCCAAACCCTAAACTCCAAACACCAAACCCGGAGCCATAAAAACCGAAGCTAAACAACGCCCTTTTGAGAGCGAGGCCTGGCGGCAGGCATACCGTCTAGGTGAAGCAATCTCATTTTGGGGTTCGGGTTTACGGCTTAGTCTAGGGTTTGGGGCTTGAGCGTGTGGAGTCTATGAGCATTCCTTAGAAGCATGAAAAGGGTGCCCTTCTTGTTGAATGGCAAACCCCTAAGAAGGAAGAAGGAAGAAGGAAGAAGGGTACCACTGGCTTCAAACTTTTGTGTTGAGGGCCTGGCCTGGTCTAGGGCTTGAGGGGTCTAGACTGCAGAGGAAGGTAAGAAAGGTCTCGAACTTCAATATTGTCCCTTTGCAAACCAAAATGCAAGGAAGCCTTCACCATATCCCTCGCAATGCTGAACTTGACAGTCCCAGTTCAGAAACATCACGAGTCGCTGCACGTTTTGCCCATTGCTCTGCGTTCTGCCCCAATAAGCTAGCAGTTGAATTGATTACATGCGTCTTGCAGGAGCGATGCCAGAAAGGTGGCCAGTTTGCGACAGATAAGAACCTACAAACTACCCTAGACACTCTGTACTCAGAATCGTGGGAAAGCCGGGCCCTCTGCAAAACATTGAATGCAAATGCACAGATCTTCATGAGTAACGAGGGTCCATTCTTGCCTCCACAACACAGCTATACCCGCCTGCGGTTCGGACTATTGCGCCAAAGTGGGACCCAAAATCAGACAACCACAGAACTTGCAGCCACACCTGAACTTGAACGGCCATCTGTCATCTGCCGGCACTTGCTCTCTAATTATCTGTCTGAAGATGCCGAATAAGCATTCTGTCAACCCCACACCCTGAAGCGAAAAATCTCGGATTTAGGGTTTAATGCTGGGCAATTCTTCTTGAGCAGTGCCTTACAGACGAGATGGGAATTTGCGATCGTGTGTCACTAGCATGCGCTGTGCCGCCACGCGTCGGGAAGTGGTGTGAATTGAACACATTGTGTCAAAACTCTCTACACAGGCGCCCGCGCCACATGCTCGTCCCAGACCATGAACTCAGGTTTGCTGCGAGGCTTCTTTCCGATGATGCGCGAACGCCTGGCTTCGCTTGCCTCACTGCCACGCGAGCCTGCAAGTGCTTAGTGTGTTTAGAGTTTAGGGGTTTAGGGGTTTAGGGGTTTAGAGGTTTAGGGGTTTAGGGGTTTAGGGGTCTAGGGGTTTAGGGGTTTAGGGGTTTAGGGGTTTAGGGTTTAGGGTTTAGGGTTTATGGTTTAGGGTTTGGGGTTTAGGGTTTAGAGTTTCGGGTGTTCCTTGGGGCCATAAGGGGCCATAAGGGTTCAGGGGACAACCCCCAAAATGGGCGGGCGGCCTCTGCTAACGCGAACTTACACACGATCAACCCCATAAAAGCCAATGAACCCCATAAACTCCAAGTTTAGGGTCAACCCTCATGGCAAAAGGCAGCAGCGAGGAGGAGGAGCTCATGGGTTTCTTAAACTTCGAATTTCCGGGCCGATCATCCACGAGCGTGCGCCCTAAAAGACTGGAGGAACGAGGTTTACGGGTTAGGGTTTAGGGGTTAAGGGTTCAGGGGTGATGTGTTGGGAATGTCGGAAGACGATGGGAAAGCCACCGGGCTCTCCCTTGGAAAGGGAGCAGCAAATTCCGAGCGGATGCATCTTCATCAAGGTGCCTGCTGCAACGTAGGGTTCAATATTCAGAATTACCCTAAACCCTAAACCCTAAGCCCTAAACCCTAAACCCTAAACCCTAAGCCCTAAACCCTAAACCCTAAACCCTAAACCCTATACCGCACACCCTAAACCTCGATCCAGGACATCCCGGCCTTGTCCTTCAATACCAGCCTGGGTGGGGTGCAGCAACCCTTTGTTCATTCAAGAGGATGCACCAACCCGCGGGCAGAATATGGGGGTCGGAGTAAATACCAATAGTATTCCCTTATGGTCCCTTTATGATTAGACTATAACTTTAACAGCCCCCAACACCCTATTCTAATTACTTAGGCCCCAATTGTCCCCTTCGAAACGTGTTAACTTAGGGCTGAATACCCTAGCCCAAAAAAGGTTACCTTCTTTTTGTAACAGGACTATGTACAACCAAAAAGGTTGAAGGCCACCCAGCCCCGAAGTTAACAACTGAGATTAAAGCTTAGACGAAAATGCTCAACTGGCATGCCTCGCAGGAGCAAGCAAAGAGACCGACGTGGAGCAACCCGAACAGAACGAAAGCGGGCGTCAGCAACGACAACCCAAAGCAACGGCAGATCTCGGTCACGATATCTGGCTGAGCCCTGAAGTCAAAAAACAGATCCTACGCCATCTGGTCCCTCCATCGCACCCTTGGCGTTCTAGCTCTGAACCCTACTTCACAGCACCAAAAGCCAGCGCAAGTGCCCTCAAGCCCGAAAGCCAAACCCTGCCACGCCACTCCCCCAGTCTGTGTCCACATGGGAGTAGTGATCCTCGGATCTCCAAGTAGATTCAGCAGACCACCTTCGGCGAGGGCTTGAAGGGTTCAGTGCAGAGCCTGTACTACTTTGCCTCGCCCACAAAAACCCTTTACAAAGCATTAAAAACCCTTTACAAAGCATTCTTTTCGCCTTGTTGTGCTGAGGGGCCGGGTGGGGGTCGTCTAGGATTCCGCAAGTTAATTAAGGGTTCAGGGCGTAGGTTTTGCAGGGTTTGGAGATTTATGAGCGTCTCGGGTTTGGGGTTTAGGCTTTCAGGCTTTCAAGATCCCACACCTTGGCAAAGTCCAGGCCCAGCGTAGCCCAAATCTTCAACACTCAAAACCCCTCAACACTCCTAAGCCCCAAGCCCTAAACCCGAACCTTTACAAACCCTAAACCCTAAACCTTACAAAGCCTAAGCCCTGAAACTTGCAAACCCTAAACCCTAAACCCTAAACCCTAAACCCTAAACCCTAAACCCTAAACCCCACAAGCCCTGAAGCCACCAGTCGGAGCCAGGCCAGGCTTGGCGAGTTCGATTTGCCTGAGCGTGCGCGTCACGGACGTTCTGTCCGGAGCGCCGCGTCCT
Organism: Symbiodinium natans; assembly: GCA_905221605.1. Classification (NCBI taxonomy): domain Eukaryota; class Dinophyceae; order Suessiales; family Symbiodiniaceae; genus Symbiodinium; species Symbiodinium natans. Next base: position 63,439 of record CAJNDS010000215.1, on the reverse strand, counting down.
AGCAGGGCTGTGGGCTCAGAGGGTTTAGGCTCATAGGGTTTAGGGTTTGCAAGGTTTAGGGTTTGGGGTTTGGGGTTTGGGGTTTGGGGTTTGGGGTTTGGGTTTTGGGTTTTGGGTTTTGGGGTTTGGGGTTTGGGGTTTGGGGTTTGGGGTTTGGGGTTTGGGGTTTGGGGTTTGGGGTTGAGGTTTGGGGTTTAGGGTCTAGAGTTTGGGAGTCTAAGAGCTTAGGGGTTATTTGAAGGTTCGCGGGTCGTTGTTGGTAGGGTGAAAGGTGAGATTGGGGTTGCATGTGCAGGTAAGCTGCCTCTAACCCTACGAAGATGCGCAATTGAGCCTTCAAGTAGCATCAAACCTAAACCCCCGAGACTCTAAACCCTCAACCCCAAACCCCAAGCCCGAAACCCCAAACCCTCTCCCAGGATTGGGCGGACTTCTGCTTTTAAAGTTCGAGTAGGTGGAGTCTGGTAATCTGGGAGTATGGGAGTCTGGGAGTTTAGGAGCCTAGGGTTTAGGGTGCAGGGTTTAAGGTTTAGGTTTTAGGGTTTGGGGTTTACGGTTCAGGGCCTGGGTACAGGCTTTAGAGTTCAGGGTGTTGTTGCGGGAGCGTGGGTTTAGCTCGGGAGTTTCTCGCAGCTGTTGGCCTTGGCTTGCTGATGCCCCGACCCGAATCGCAAGGTGCTCCCTAAAGCTAAACCCGCTTGCAGGCTTATAGGCTTTGATCAACACGGGTTCAAGCTAGAAGTCTCCCAAACACAAACACTGAGTGCAGCCTGCGCCCTTGCCGTGCAGAAGCGTCTGGCTCTGCCTCCTGCGAGGACGGTCAGGAGGAAAGGGTTTATGGGTTTTGGGCTTCAGGAACCAGATCCTACACCGAACTCAGGCTTCTGAGGCTGAAGGGGCTAGTGCAACTGGTCTGCCAGATATAATCTTGTTTAGGGTACGTATAACTCTACTTCTAACTACCCATGAACCTTCAAGTACTCCCCGGAGCGCCTGACCCTTTGAGAAGATGCTGTCCGCAAGAGGCGGATAAGACTCGAAGGGCTCGTCAGGGCTGAGAACGACCTCTGCAGGTTGCAAGTTGTCCTAAACCCTACACCTTAAACCCTAACCCTAGACCCTAAACCCTAAACCCTATAAACCCTATAAACCCTATAAACCCTATAAACCCTATAAACCCTATAAACCCTATAAACCCTATAAACCCTATAAACCCTATAAACCCTATAAAACCTATAAACCCTATAAACCCTATAAACCCTATAAACCCTATAAACCCTATAAACCCTATAAACCCTATAAACCCTATAAACCCTAAACCCTGAACCCTGAACTCTGAACCCTGAACCCTAAACCTAAACCCGAATCCGACCCGAAGCTCCGCAAGCTCCAGAAGCCACAAAGGACCAGGATGTTTTTTTAGAAGTTTGAGTTTGGCGTTTGGGGCTCCGGGTCGGATTCGGGTGTAGGGTTTAGGGTTTACGGTTTAGGGTTAGGGTTGAAGGTGCAGGGTTTAGGTCTAGAGTCTATACGGCCGTATTGTAATAGGAATATCTGACTTAAGGAATCTTCGCTTGATTGTTGGATGGGTTTCTTGCGCCAGGGGCCCAACAAGAGCCCGAACACCCCATAGCCAGGGAACACACCCTTAACTAAAATAGGGATCAGGGTTTAAAGGGTTTGACTGTTTAACCCTAGCCCCTAGACCCTAACCCTAAACCCCGGAGCCGTCGAACATTGGTGAATGCACCGAAGCTGGCACACGAGGAACTCCGGGCGGGTCCCTTGGCCTTCCCGAAGGCTTCCAGGGCCTTGGCCCTCGACAGGCCTTTCGAAGGCCTTCAGCCCTTGCAAAAACGCTTGTCCCAGCCAGGGACTTGCATCCCGGAAGGAGGGCTTCGCAACAACTTGCCAGGGGGGCATCCAAGGCGTGAGGCCTGAACGATCCAAGGCTCCAATCCACAAGCGCAACCTGATGTGCATCGCCCCTGAAGCGTGGCTTGCCGAGGACAGGAGGCGCGTCGAGACCAACCCCCAACGCAAATGCGAGATCCAGAGCCTTCGAACAGCGCCTTCCCTGTCCGCAGCTATTTGACCTTCCAAGGACTCTCGCGGCAGTTCCCAAAGTCTAACCTAATACGTGATGGTCCTTCGCGAGGCTCTTCCAAGGGCTCGAGGCGTATCGAGCCGACCCCGAGCCCCAAACCCGAGACTTGCAGGCCTGCCTGCTTTTGGCACCAGCACGCCCCTCGATGGGACACCCCAACCCTAAACCCTAACCCCTAAAGCCTAAACCCTAAACCCGAAGCCCTAAGCCCTAAGCCCTGAGCCCTAAGCCCCAAGCCCTAAGCCCTAATCCTTAAACCCTAAACCCTAAACCCTAAACCCTAGACCGCTGCTGCGGCCTCCACGACCTCCGTGTCCTCCCACGTCCGATGGACGCGGAGAAGCTCACTGGGACCTTGCCCAAGACAGCTTGATGCGTGGGGCTTAGGGTGATTTAGGGTCTAGGGTTTAGGGTCTAAGTGTTTGTGTTCTTAGGGTTTGGGGTTTTCTGGGGCTTATAGGGTCTTTAGCGTTTAGAGCTTAGTGTTTTGGGGTCTTGGGAAGCAGAGACCCTTCTGCAAGTCCATTAGAATACCTGGCATCATCATGAAAACCCCTCTTGCTCAAGGTGCACTCCTTCATTGAGGGTGTGGAGCTCTGAGCCCAAAACTCAGAACCCTAAACCCTAAACCCTAAACCCTAAAGCCTAAACCCTAAACCCTAAACCCTAAACCCTAAACCTAAACCTAAACCCTAAACCCTAAACCCTAAACCCTAAACCCTAAACCCTAAACCCTAAACCCTAAACCCTAAACCCTAAACCCTAAACCCTAAACCCTAAACCCTAAACCTAACCCTGAACCCTACATCCTGGAGCCCATGGGACCTTGTGCGCAGCTGACGCGATCACCAGCTCGAAGTTCTGAGGCCCTTCGGACTGTCTCATGCCTGCCATCCATGACCTCTCAGAGCCAGACACAGGTTTTCAGGGCAGCCATGCTGTTACTTGAGTACCGCAAAGAATAGCAGGGGAACAAGGAGAACTCTGATAAAAAGGTGCCCGGTCACCATTACTCGATGGGAGTCTGTCACCTTGAGGCTGGCATCTGCTGTTTGAAGTGTCACAAGGAAGCGCCGCTCCTTCTCGTGCGTGACAACCCGCTCAACCCTTAGCAGCTTGCCACTCTGGCCACGCACCACATCTGTGCGATGAAGGTGCTCAACTCGATTGAGCCCTCCTGCCAGGGGCAGGAGCGTGCCGGGAATGAAGCAGCGCCCCTGCGTGATGTGAGGAGAAGGGCAACTGATCAGCGAAGAGCTGCTCGTATGGGAACACGGGGCTTCGGAGCTCGGGGCGTCGGAGCGCGTGCTGAAGCGATTCCACCGGCTAGCCCTGCCCTCCCGGTTCCTTGATAGCTCTTCAGGAGTTGTGGATTTTCCAGCCTGTTGCTGTTGCTTGCGCTGTCCTGTGCTGATATCATACTGATATCGACGACAACTCTTAGAAGGAAACACGTTCCCAAAAAGCAAGTGCGAGCTTCTGCTTCGGAGGCTCCTCGTTGCATGATTCCGCCGCGGGAGGCTCCTGGTAGCGTGAGTCCTCCGTGGCCGTCTGAGGCAAGCGGCCCTCGTCCCGCAACTTGCCGAAGATGATCCCTCCTGCCTGAATTGCCTCCATCAACCTCCTGCGCTGAACAGTGTTCAGCCCAACATCCTCGAGATCTTGCTCCTTTGCGTACTTGCACAAGAACTCCAGGGATGTGAAGCCATGCCACGTCTCGTCAAGCAGGGCCTCAATGCTGCGAGAGGGGATGTCGAGCGCGGCTAGCGCGCGCCGAACTTCTTGCATGTCTGCCGCAGGTCCGACTTCTGGCTCCGGTGTGGCACTGCCGCCCCACCAATCTCGATAGGATTTGCTCGAAGAGACATGCATGATCCTTTCGAGCGATTCCTTGGCCAGCTTGTGGAGGTCTTCCCAGAAACGGAACTGACGCGCGAGGTTGTTCGTGGGATTGAGAGGATCAAGTACTCGTGGGCCGCTTCCCCAGTTGATGCGGGGGTGGTCGCAGTAGTTGCGCCACTCCCACATTATAGGCTCCATCGGTTCCGTGCTGCAGAAACGCAAGAACTCCACAAACCCATCCCAGCCAGACCTTTCTGCACGGCGGTTTGACTCACACACGTGCTTGACGATCATCTCGATCATGAAACCGCGTGGGCGCAAGAGAGCGTTCCACAGAGGAAACGCAACCTTTCGTACCCACAACTTAGCCAACTTGGCAGCAATCATGCTGGCTGCATTCCCGGTTTGCTGCCTGGCGTGCCAGGCACTGATCTGTGCAGACCATTGCTGGCGGGCGCCAAAGTCCTCTGCCAAGATCCAAGGAACCAGTTTGGTGGCATCTGAGTCGGCCCACTTGGTTCCAGTCAGGATGTCCACGTGAACACCGTCGCAAACCTGACCATTGAAGCGGGGGCTGGCAGACGGGGCGAAATTGGTTGAGAGCCTTCTTAAGGTTTGGGGCTTTAGGGCGACAGCTACATGTTCACGACGAACGCGATGCAAAAAGTCAAGTGGTCCAGACAATCACTATTTCATGTCGGGCTAGATGCCAGATGGATGTACTCGGCTCTGGTACTTGATACCATCATCCGCTGAGGAAGTCTATTGCTAGGGTCGTGGTCGTCATCGTCCGCCTCGCGGAAGAATACCTTCTGTCCGCCATTCGGAGTTGTAATGCGAGACTCGAAGAAAGCAGGGCTGTCACCAAAATGGTAGATGCGAACCACGACCTTTGTCGCAAGGCGTCCGGTTGTCAGCACCCAATGCTTAAGACACCATAATCTCCGATTGTTCAGACAGTGTAGCACATCCCCACCAAGTGGGCAGATCCAGGAAACCGCATCCAGGATCAGATCAGGATGCTTCAACGGATCCACATGTCCTTCATGAAGCTGGTGGACAAGTTGATGCAGAGACCTTCCATCCTGGAACTTGCGGCTAATGGTGTCTGAAGCGTAACGAAGCTCCATCACATCCACAGTGCTCATGGATCTCGGCTTTGGGGGTGGATTTGGCCACTTTGTGGCCATGTGCTTCACCTTAATGACCCTGCGCCACACCTCACCCGTAGACCACTCGAGCGTAGTGGCCTTCACTTTAGCTCGTTTCAATCGGTCTTGATGCCAAAAGCTAAGGTGAAGACAGCCGCGCTCAAACTTGGTCTTCTCTCCAGTGCTCCATGTCAACACATTGCCTCTGAAAAAGTCATGCAGGACGAAGCATGCTTGGTTGCATCCATCATATGGACAGCAGGCCTACTATGAAGAAACAACAAGGAGGCAGACATCCTACGACTGCACACCGAGCACAAGCGAGACTATGCCCGAGACAGGCCTGCGATTTCGTGCTGCTCTCCAGCAGGGGCCCGCCACTTCCCATCCAGGTTGCGATATCGGGCCGAAGTTCCCCAGTCATCGTCTTCGTCATCACTGAAGTAGTCGTCTCTCCTGCACATGGCCGGAACACTCAGAGGGGTTCGGGTTTCCAGGCACGGTTTCCTAGGCCCCTCAAAACCTTCACCACTGGGCTAGAGACGCCTTAGTTCCTAGACCTTTTGCGATGACATGTTTTATAGGGTTCTTAAGGGAGGGGGGTTTCAAGGGGGGTATGTAACCCTAGACTCCCTAGTACTCCCTACTACTCCCTAAGGCTCCCGAAGCTTCCGAGGTTCCCTAGGTACCTACCCCCCTTGAAGCCCCCTCCCTTAAGAACCCTATAACATGTTCCCAACGCCGCACACCCAAACCCTGAACTACTCCGGTCAGCCAGTTGATTCTGCTGGCGTAAGAAACCCCTGCATCGACTTCGGCATGTGGGTCTTCCCTTCCAATCCCAGAACAACATTGGGTATGCTACCATGGGTTACCAGTTCTTGAAAGACAGCCAGTAACAAACACGTTTTACAATCAAGTCTTGGTACAAACAGATGAACCTGCAACTCCTCTTAGCTCCATGAAGGAGTCCCTGCGTGTCCTGTCCACAGAGGCGCAGAGGTTTCTCAAAGCCTTCTCAACCTGATCTGGTGCGGCGCAAGAGGCCAGAGGGAGTAAATAACCCAAATCTCCGCTCCCAGTACCTGCACAAACCCCACTCCCCGAGAGCCGCCCTTATGTCGAACAATCTCTAAAGAGTATAAGAGACTATACTGGGAAGATGTAAAATTAGGGCGGGGAGGTCTAATTGCTTCATTCTCATTAGAGTCAGTTTCAAGGCTTGAGGGGCACAGCCGAGGACGACGAAAGCTAGCCTGCATTCACGCCAATATGGGTTAGACACACAGCACACCACTACGACCACCACCGTCACCACCACAACACTCCATACGCCACTCTCCACACTCCGCACGCCACGCTCCACCACACACCAACATGATAACCACAACATACACTCCACAGTCCCTCACGGACTCACACGCTCGCTCATACAAACCGTGATCTAGAACAAGAACGCAACGACCGCGCATCTGTCGCCACCCACCCCCCTCTTTTCGGCTTCAAAGGCAATTTGAAGGCCATTATTGATTCATTCGAAGAATGGCGAAGCCCCGCCCCACCCCCGCCCCCCCCGGTGATTGGAAATTCGATGAATGGCGACCCCCACCCCCCAAAATATGATCCATTAGAGACAGCGGGAAAGTATGGATACCGAGTTGAACATTGGTCAGTTCCGGGTACGCCACTGGGAGGCTCTCGAATCGCACTTCCTCCAAAAAGGTTCAGGTTAAGGCGCGACGAGTGCAAAACATGTCCACAGCTTCGAGCGTGAACAAAAACAGGTAAACCCTAAACCCTAAACCCTAAACCCGTATACCCCAGCTGAGATAGACTTCCAAGTGCCGGGCCTGCGTCGTCATCTTATCATCGGGTCTATCGGATAGGCACACCAGATCAATGTCCGAGCAGGGCAAGTCCGTGCCTCTTGCCGATGATCCAATTGCATGAACTTCACGGCAAACAGCTTGGCAAACCTTACCCTACACCCTAAACCCTAAAACCCTAAACCCTATATCCTAAACCGCAGCAAAGAGAAGTGGCACGGGTTTGCAAGCTTCGGGGCTACGTAGTCACAAAACTTCCAAGACGTGGCCAGTTCTGCCCCAAATTGGGGTTTACGAACATAGGGGCCCTCAAAAAAAAAACAAATAGTAGGATTCCCTTATAATACGGACCCCTAGGTAAGGTACCCCCTATGCTCGTAAACCCCCACGGGGGAACCCATGCAGGGACATCGGCGTAGGGGTTCGGAGGGCTTAGGGTTTAGGGTTTAGGGGTTTCGGGTTTAGGGGTTTAGGGTTTAGGGGTTTAGGGTTTAGGGTTTAGGGTTTAGGGTTTAGGGTTTAGGGTTTAGGGTTTAGGGTTTAGGGTTTAGGGTTTAGGGGTTTAGGGTTTAGGGTTTAGGGCTACTTGAAGGTTCAGGGGGGTAAGTATAAGTAGGGTTGTAAGTGCGGGAACTCTAGTTGTATCTGCTCAAGACCTTGCTTAGGGTACTTATAACCCTACCTATAACTAACGCTTCAAGTAGCCCTAAACCCTAAACCCTAAACCCTAAACCCCAAACCTTAACCCTAAAACCTAAACCCTAAACCCTAAACCCTAAACCCTAAACCCTAAACCCTAAACCCTAAACCTACTATGTTCAGGAAGAGGGCCACACACATGGAAACGCGCAGTTAGCCCAGGCACTTGCACCACCGTCCTGAGCACAGATTGCCTCTTCTCCACCATGCGCTGGTCCATGTGCAAGTCTTTATGGTCGTCACGATCCCAAATCATCGTTTCCTCAAAGAATGGCCAACTTAGGGTTTAGGGTTTAGGGTTTAGGGTTTAGGGTTTAGGGCTTGGGGATGAGGGTTTAGGGTTTAGGGTGGCCGCAAGCCGAAAGAGCACAACGCAAGTGTGCGCTGTGCATGGTGGTGGTTTGTCAAACTCGATGGGAAGGCTTGATGCCTGGAAGTGTAGGATTCGGACCCTTATAATGTACGTCGCAGGCAGTGAAGGTTTGTTTGTTCTGGAAGTGGTCAGGCGTCTGGCAGAACTGCATTGGGTGCAGGATCTAGGGTCTTGAGAAGGTCTTGGGTAGGCAGAAGGAAAGAAGCAGGCGTGGAGCGGACATCGGCGCCTCGGCTTGAGAACCCTTCTCACAAAAAGAGAGACCTGACAAAAACTACTGCTTCAAGCCGTGCATCCAAGAACTTGAGATCACTCCATTCCGGGGCCTGCGGTTTCTCTTTGGAATCCCGGGTTTGGGGTCGCGGGTTTTGGAGCCTTGTTGGTACCCTGAAGAATTCGGACTCCGGGAAATCTGATCATAGAGACCACAACGGCCGACGTACGCGACGTCCGAGGCGTGACTCAACCCTACAACCCCAACCTCAAACCTATAGCCACAAACGCTGAACGCCGAACTTCTGAAAACCAAAAAATCTAAGCCCGTAACCCCCAAAACCCGAAAAACCTAAGCCCCTAAACCCTGACCTCTAACTCCAAAACAAGCCTCGAGCGCTGAAGCCACATAACCAACCGTGAAGCCGCAAAACCCTAACCCTTAAACCGCAAACCACAAAAAAAGCCCTGAAGGACCCTTAAATCTCAGCCTGATTCCCAAAAGACCACAAGAAAACACTCCACACCTGAAAGCCGAAATCTCCCTGAAACCTTCGACTTGCCCTAAAGCCCTGAAGAAGCCCTAAAGCCGCCCTGAAGCCCTAAAAGCCCCCCCAAAAGCTCCAAAGCCCCAGAGCCAAAACCCTTTCTATTTCCTGAAAAACCCCCCCCCCCCCCCCCCCGGAGAGAAAAAAAAAGTCTTCCAAGGGCAACATAGGGATTGTCATCTTGTGTTGTTTGGGGGAAGGGTTCTTAAGCAAATAGTAGCACTGGCCATGGAAAACCTAGAAGCCCCCCCCCCAAAAAAAAAAAAACACACACACACATATATATATATATATATATATGTATAACTTCATGGTTTAAGGTTTAGGGCCTTTACGGAGTAGGGTTTAGGGTCTTTACGGAGCAATTCGGGTTTAGGGTTCAGGGCCTTTTGGGTTTAGGGTTCTCTACAACCCTCGTGGCCACCTCCATCGGTCGCCGCCGCCTCCACCCCCGCGGCTTTGCGAAACTCGGCTTGCCATTGGGGTTTTAGGGCTTTAGGGTGTTCGGGTTTTAGGGTTTTAGGGTTTTGGGTTTAGGGTTTAGGGCGCGGCCAGGGGTCGGGTTCCGAACGCTTCGCTCTGTGGCGAAGTGCATCTTGGACAAGCCGGTACTTCGAGGCGTCGGCTGCAGTTCTGCGGAGGGGCCTAAGGGTTTAGGGTTTAGGGTTTAGGGTTTAGGGTTTAGGGTTTAGGGTTTAGGGTTTAGGGTTTGGGGTTTGGGGTTTGGGGTTCAGGGTTGAGGGTTTGACATACATAGAACTACCCCATGAACCTTCAGGTATCGGTGGATGATAGATGGTTTGAGCTGGCGCGGAGATTGTTTCCTACATGGGGTTCTCTTAAACCCGATCAGGAAACAACAACCCTCCTCCCAAGGTTGTATCTAGCAAAAACCTGCGAAAAAATATCCCATTGGCCATTTGAACCTCTCACAAACCCTCATCCGATAAAAACTGAATCCACGTAAACCCTAAACCAACAGGAGCTTGGTCCTGACAAAGGTGTGCTTGCGGCCGCGGGGCTTCACTTTCGCCACCTTGCCAGCAACCTGCGGAAGGGGTTAGGGTTTAGGGTTGGGCGTGGGCTTAGGGCTTTGGAGTTAGTGGCTTGGGGCCTAGGGTTTGGGGTGGGGACAGGTATTGGCTAGTTTTGCTTTGTGGGCCGTGGCTTCCTGAGGTTCCGCTAGACACGTGGACTTGGATTCCTTGTGACGACGATGTTAGGGTGTTTCAGGCCGTTGAAAATGTGTGTCTCGGGATTTCCCTTGAAAAAGAAACCTTTAAAAACCCCAAACCATACATGCTAGACCCGATTTGAGGTGCGCGGTCGCTTTCTGTGCTTGGCCTTCGGTTCTACAACCCTAATCCCTAAATCCTAAACCCTATAGAGAGGCCTTGGGGTCCCCCACCCTGAGCCAGTCCTTGGTGATTGATCTGAGGGTTTAGGGCTTAGGCTTCAAGGTTGAGGATTTAGGGTGCGGGTTTTTGGTCTAGAGCTTTAGGGTTTAGGGCTTAGGGTTTAGGGCTTAAGTATATCGCGCTCTCTGGCATTTCAAACGCCCGCCTGGACCTCACCCTGCTGGCCGCGCTCCACTGCTTCCCAAACCGACTGACGATGCCTTGCGCCCGGTCCGAGGGGCGTAGGGCTTGCGGGTTGAACGCTTAGAGCTTCGTAGGCTGCAGGGCTTACGACTTACAACCCTAAACCCTAAATCCTGGGGTACGGCTAGGACCTGGGGGCTCCTGGAACAAGTTGGGCCTTAGGGCTTGTGCGCCTTCAGGAGGTTTTGGGGCTTGGCGCTTAGGTTGTAGTTACTAGTAGGATTTGGGGTTTCGAGGATTTTAGCATGTGGGATGAGGGTTCAGAGCTTGGAGCAGGCAACATTTGTCTGCACCGGAGGGTCCACAAGAGGACGGGCCAAACTAGTGATGGAGGGCGCAGGGTTTTAGACCCCTTGAAAACGCAAAGCTGCAGGGGTTGAGGGTTGAAGGCAAAAGGCATGCCAAAGGGGTTTAGGGTTCAGCGTTTAGGGTTGAGGGTCTCTCGGTGCTGCCCTGGAGGCTGAAAGCGCACGATGCCGCAGCACTTGGACTGGTTCAGCCGTCCTCAAGCAATTTCTGGCGACAGCACACCCCGGGGCTTGAAATCGAGGGTTTAGAGTTTAGGGTTTAGGGTTGAGGGTTTCGGATTTAGGGTTTCGGTTTTAGGATACCTTGGGCATGCTATCCCTGTAATTCTATACAGGGGCCAAAAGGGGATTCTGATCTTGGCAATTATTGAAGCCTCCTGTGTCACCTTTCCTTTGCAGGTGCAGGTGGATGGGGGAGTTCTTGCTCTGAGGGTTTATGGTTTAAGGTTTAGGGCTTGGGGTTTAGGGCTCTGCTTCTTTCCGCAGGGCACCCCGAACCCTCATCGCTTCTTAGGGTTGTGGCAGAGCTCAGCGGGGCTTTCAGCCCTTCGCCTTAGGAGCCCTGGACCCAAATAGGGTTTAGGGTTTAGGGTTAGGGCTTGGGGTTCAGGATCCCTCCCTACAAACCAAAGGAGTCTGTTTTCAGGGTTTAGAATTTGGGGTCTTACGGTTGTGGGGCTTCGGCCTTACTTGAAGGTTCAAGGGTAGTTACAAGTAGGGTTATGAGTACCCTAGATAAGGTTATAACCAGACATATTTAAAGTTACCTTACTAATACCCCCACGTATAACCACCCATGAACCTCCAAGTAGGGAGGTACTCGCATCCAAGCCGCGATCCCAGATGATGAATGCGCTCAAGATGTGTCCGCATGGAGCCAGCGCCGACCGCAGGTGCGTGCTGGTTGCCCTGGGCCACTCTGAAGGTTCATGGGCGGATATAAGTGGGGTTATTGGTAAGGTAACTACAAATATATCTGGTTGTGACCTTATTTTGGGTACTCATAACCCTACTTGTAACTACCCATGAACCTTCAAGAACCAGTAAACCCTCAACACTGACACCCAACACCCATGACTCATCGAGGCGTAGCTACTTCCCTGGGTCAGCAAGGGCTCCTGAGATGAGAGGGTATGAACCCAAGAAGTGAGAGTCCCCCACTGATCCTAAACCCTCAACCCTAAACCCCACACCTGAAACCCTAAACCCTAAACCCTAAACCGCATCAGGGCGCTTCTACCCTTGGGGCAGGCTTCCGGCCTGACCTGACAGGTCTCAGGCTCCTTGTTCTTGATGTTCTGGCCAAGGCACCCTCAACCCTGAATACCAAAAGCCTACAAGTATAGGGCTGAAGGGTTTAGGGGTTTAGGGTTTAGGGGTTTAGGGTTTAGGGTTTAGGGTTCAGGGTTCCGGGCTCAGGGTTTGGGGTTTGGGGTTTCTTAAGGGAGGGGGGAGGGGAAATTCGGTGGGGGGGGGGGGGGGGGTATGCACAAGGTTCCCTCCCCACGATTCCCTAAGGCTTCCTAAGCTTCTCAAAGGTTCCCTAGGTACCAACCCATGAACATCCCTCTCTTAAGAACCCTATCATACAAGTGGGGGTTCATGGGTAGTTCTAACTGCGGTAGTACGTGGGGTTGAGTGTTGAGGGTTGAGGGTTGAGGGTTGAGGGCTTAGGACCTAGGAAGCAAAAGTGTACCTTCCTTGGCCAACTGACTTTAACCGCCTTTACTTCCTCAAATACATGAAATCCAGAATGGGGGTACCACTCTCAAACCTCAAAACCTCGAAATCTAAACCCCAAACCTCAAAACCCTAAACGCCTCAAAACCTCAAATCCCTAACGCCTCAACACCTCAAAACCCTACAGCCTCAAAACCTCAAAACCCTAAAGCTCCAAAACTAAACCTGTAAGCGCTAAACCTCATAACCCTAGACCTCAAAACCAGAAAACCCTAAAGCCTCAAAATCCTAAACCCTGAGCCCTAAGCCCTGAAGCCCGGGAAGTGCCCTGAGGGCGCCACCGCAGCGTCAAGCCAGACACGAACACCTGCTGGGCTTTGGATTTAGGGTTTAGGGTTTAGGGCTTAGGGCTCAGGGCTCAGGGCTCAGGGCTTAGGGTTTAGGGTTTAGGGTAAACCCTAGTCAACCCCTAAACCCCTTTTGGTTTAGAGCTACTTGGAGGTTCATGGGTCGTTGTAAGTAGGGCAATCAGCAGGCTAACTTCTGTCATAACCTTACTTACGCACTCAGCACCCTACTTGTAACTACCCATGAACCTCCAAGTAGACCCTTAAGTCCTGATCTTCGGACACCCCCTGAAACCACGGATCCCTAAACACGAAGCCCAAACGAGTTGAGGGTTTAGGGTGACAGTTTGGGGTTTCGGGCTTCGGTGATGAGCTGCTTTTTCAACAACTAAGACATGATTTCAGCATTGAGTCTTCCTGCACCAAAAAAAGAAACTCCACTTCCAAGCGGATCCTAGACCCTAAGCCCTAAACCTCTAAACCTACGTAAAAACCCAAACCCTGATACCCCGCAAAACAATACATCCCGAAATCCTAAATCGACTTGCATGCTGGGGTTGATCTACATTCTGGGCCCTTGGGGGTATAGGGCCTAGAGCTTCACAAAGTACCCACCCTGAATCACAAGACATATGCGATACTCGAGATCCAGCATGCATACTCTCGGTCAGCCCACATCGCTATAATTTTCTTGAAGGGGTGCGGAGCGAGTCCTGTAAACGTCAGGAATGAAGAGCTCCAGACGTGCTGCCTTCAGCGGCACCAACCTCGAACATCCTAGAAGCCCCCCGCAAACCGAGTAAAACCTTACTAGGCTCTACTACACCCTGCTAGACCGTACTGACAGCATAACCCTACTCAGCCCTACGCAACCCGGCAAAAAAAGCTAGGCCTTAAAGCCTAAATACTACGAAGCACTGAAGCACTGGGGGCCTTGAAGTCGTGATCGTCGTCCGACGCATTGGGCTCTTTACGCCCAGCACCGTGCCGCACCATCACCCACAGCTTCTCGGGCTCTTACGGTAGCTTGGAAGGGCCCCTGAGTGTGGGCCCTGTGTTAGGGAGCCCTTGTATAGGACGTGGGTGTAGGGCTTAGGGTTCAGGACATGTCCAGTTTGCAAGAGGACGATTGGTATACGACCCCAAGACGACTACCCTAAACGCTGGAAGTCCGAGGGGGTGGGGAGGGGGGGGGGGTTAGGCGCAAACAGGGGACGAGGGTTGTATACGAATCTCAGGGGCTGAGTACCCTGGCCCAAACAAGGTCAGCCTTCTTTTGGTAATGAAAAAACACACATAGCCAAAACAGTTAAAGGCTAACTGCCCAGCCCCAATCCTAATAAGCATGAATGACTCCTCGAGCAAGGTCCCTCATACTACCCTTGCGCCTGAGCCCATTCGGACACCACGCAGCAGAGCCAGCTTGTAGATACATTAAAGAGACTTTAATGGGAACCCCAAACGGGAAACACCAAGAATATCGTAGGAATATAGAGAGGGAATATACCTACCAGGGTCCTTATATTTCCTTTACATTCCTGCTATGCAGTATAGGGTCCTTGTCGAACCCTGAAGCTACCAATCTTTGTTTGATCAACATTCTCCGGCATGCATGCCCTGACACTCAGAACCTTTTCTTGAAGTCAACAACGAGTCCAGACAAGGGTGGTCCTAAACTTCTAAACCCTAACCCTGCAACCCTGCACCCTGATCCCCAAACCCTAAACCGCGACCCTAAACCGCGACCCTAAACCCTTAACCCTAAGCCCTCAACCTTGGGAGGTGCCTGGATCCAACTTTGGCAGCCGTTGTTCTGCTTGCCTCGGCCATGGGGGAGAGAAAGTCTGATCCCAATAGGCCTTGGGCTTTATAGGAGTGGTTCAGGAGCTTTTAAAGGCATTTAGGGGTTCAGGGTCTAGGGTGACAGAATTTGGGTTTAGGGTTGCGGCATTTTCGGGAGCAAGGTCCCTTGAAGATGTGTTAACTTCGTTTGTTTCTTGGGCACAGGGGGGGGAGGTAATTTCGGAATTTCACCAACCGCAACGGGTTCCTGGAAAGAAGCTGCTTTGGACTGCCAACTTTCGTGCACTGACCGGTAGCCTCTGCTTGTCTGTGCTAAGCCAGCAAGAGAACAGGCGTCAAACTGCGTGAGGATGTCGACCACAAACCCATCTACACGAAAGCTTAGTTGCAGGTTATTGGCGGCTCGCCCCACTTTCTCTTGTTCTGTCCTGCAGCCAGTGCCCAAAACTCGCATGTAGGCGCTGAGGATGGCCAGAAGCCATGAAGCCTGCGAAAAACCCTAAACCTTGCGATGTTCCCCCTTGTGCTAACAGTCCTTGATAGGGATAATAAAATTTAGGGGGTACTATCAATCCCTATTCAGGACTGTTAGTACAAGGGGGAACATCCTAAACCACCTAACTCATAAACCCAAGTTTTCAGAGTCCCTGAAATGTGGGCCCCTACACTCCTTGACCTTTTACCCCCGAGTTGTAAGGGTTTAGGGTTTAGGGTTTAGGGTTTAGGGTTTAGGGTTTAGGGTTTAGGGTTTAGGGTTTAGGGTTTAGGATTTAGGGTTTAGGGTTTAAGCCTGTCACAGCCCTGACAACCCTCAACTCCGTTGGCCCTTAGCCCTGGGCACCAGAAACCTGAGCCTAAACCTCGGAATTCAAACCTGAAGGCACAGAAGTGGTGCGGGTGGATGGGCTTGTTAATCAGTTGAAAAGTTAAATCCAAAAACCCTCAACTCCAAACCCCTGAATCCTTAACCCTTGGCCCTCTTAAACCCAATGCTGGAAAATATTTGACATCTGGCGAAGTGCCGAAGAATTTCGGGCTTGGGGAGCTTGGAAAAAATTGAAGTGGGCGGTTTAGAGGGGCTTCGGGTTAGGAGGTTTAGAGTTCATGGCCCTAAGCCCGACACCCTAAGACTTAACGGGGCCTCTTGGGTTTCAAAAACCCTAAACCCTAAACCCTAAACCCCTTGAAGTCTGGTGGCAGCTTCCTCACGCGGCGTTCCTCCGCGAAGTCCAAGACCTGGGATCAGAGGACGTCAGCTGGTTTCGGGTTTTGGGCTTCGGGTTGTCGGGCTGAGGCTTGCAGGCTGTAAGGGTTGAGGGTTTAGGCTTTAAGGCTATAAGGGTTGAGGGTTTAGCCTTTAAGCTTTAAGTGCTTGTGCTTTGTGGTTTTAAGAAGCACTCTTTGGTTCTCCTTGGCGCTATGTGTTTGGGGTTGGAGGCTTGCGGTTTAGGGCTCAGGGGCGCTCAGAAAGATTCGCTCGCAGTCCGAAAGCCAGATGCTCCAGCTCGAGCAAAAGAAGACACGCTAGTGGGTGCTTGCTTATCGTTTGCTTCCGCAGTGGCAGCAGCACTGATCTCACAGAAACCTCTCCCTGCCTAAAACCCTAAACCCTAAACCCCCAAAACCCCTAAACCCCTCTGAGCGCTTACTGAGAAAGGTCTCTTTCATCTTTGACTTGAAAGGCCGCCTGGCCGAACCCGTGATCACGGACTCAGTGGAGTCTAAGGCTAGGTGGGGTGGGGTGCGTAATGGGGTTTTGGGGTGGTTTAGGGTTTAGGGTTGCCTAGACCCAGGAGTAACCTAGGGGGTCCCTTGTTGGGAGGTTCCTTGTACTAGGAGCCGGGACCCCTATTTTGAGATGTCGCAGGCTTGACAGTTGGGGGTTTCCGACATTAGGGGGTACCTTCTTGGGGTCCTTAATACAAGGGGATCCTACTATTTGGGGTCTAGTTTTACGGGGTAAACCCTAAACCCTAAACCCTAAACCCTAAACGCTAAACCCTAAGTAAACTCCCAATTGACTTGAGCTTCGCGTCCGTGCTTCGCGCGGTGGCGGCAAGGAAGGCGTCGTTGGCCTCCATGGGAGGTCACCACATCTGCAGTAGGACTCAGTGTTCTCCCATACGGGTGCAAAGGTGTTGAAGTTAAGTTTGGGGTTTAGGGCTTCGGGTTTGGGATTCAACAGCGTGTTAGGGTGTGAGTTTGATGCTAAGACAGCTCCTCCGAGTACCCTAACCCCTAAATCCTCGGGAGGTACTTCAGGGTCTGGGGCTCGGGCTTTTTTGGGGTTTAGGGTTTCGGGTTTAGGATTCGGGCTTTTTGGGGGCGGCATGTTGGGGTGTTTAGGGCCTTTGGGGTATTCAGGGTATTTGGGGGTAAATGAAGGGTATGAGCCTGCGTGTCGAGCTGCTCAGCTGACAGCATCCTGAGTCCAAAGTCTGCTTCAGTGCTTCAGAGGTTAAGGGTTTAGGGTTTAGGGTTTAGAGTTTAGGGTTTAGGGTTTAGGGTTTAGGTTTTAGGTTTTAGGGTTTAGGGTTTCGGGTTCCAGGGTTCAGGGGTGCTGCGGCTTCTGGCGTAGGATTTGGAACCCAGAAGCCCCAAACCCTAAAACCTCCTAGAACCGCAAACCCTAAGCCCTAAAACCTTAAACCCTAAAACCCTAAACCCTAAACCCTAAAACCCTAAACCATAAATCCTAAACCCTGAGCCCTAAGCCCTGAAGGGAGGGATGCCAAAGCTCCACCCCCCAACGTTAACCATCAAACCCTAAACCCTAAACCCTAAACCCTGGACCCTAAACCCTAAACCCTAAACCCTAAACCCTACACCCCCAACGGCCCCCAAACCTCAGTTAAGCCCTCAACTCGTGGGACCACGAGGTGCCTGTTTCGGTCTTTGTAGGTGTTCGTGGGTTCAAATTGGGATGTGCCCCCCTTATACTAACCACAAGGGACCCTGATTCAGGGAACCTCCCATGTACGTGTACATGAGCCTGCCCTAAACCCTACAGGGTTTAGGGTTTGGGGTTGAAACATCAAACGAAACTTCGGCGGGGCACGTGCAGCTCGTCGTCGCTGAGTCGAGCATGCACTTCCGCGTCTCGAAAAGCCTTCACACACAAGGACCATCGTGGATTCAAGGGAGTCATAATCGAACCCCCCTATGGATGTACCCCCCAAGAGGTTCCCTTAAGATTCTCCTAATATTGCCCTTACATTCCCTCAGAGATCTTCAAAAGGGCCCCCAAGCCCAAGAGTACAACCTTAGGGGTCCAAGGTCGAACCCCATGATGGACGCTAGTAGAAGGCCCTGGCCCTCCAAGCCCTCGCAACGAGATTCCTACATGACACCCTTCAATGAAACCTCTTTAGCCCTTTAGGAGAAAAATGCCCCATATCCCGAAAACCCTACTCCTGATTAAACTTTAGGGACTGTAGGGGAGTAGAACCCTAAACCCCAAAAGAGAATAGTTCGGGTGGGGGAGGGGGGGGGGGCGGGGTGGGGCTACTAAGCTACGCGGGCAAGCGAGAGGGAATGCTCACCAAAATCTTGCATGCCCTACACGCTAAACCCCAAGCTTGACAGCCCTGAACCTCAAAACCCCAAACCCCAAAGAGCAGACCCTGACCCTAAACCCCAAGCTCTGAACCCTAAACTCCAAAACCCCCCTGCCTTAAGACCTAAACAACAAACCCCAAACCCTAAACCCTCAAAACTCCCGGCCTTGGCTTGAGCGCCGGTTGCTTGCGTGCGGCTCCCTGGGCTTAGGGTTGAGGAATTTGGGGGTGTTTGGGGTTTGGGGTTTGGGGTTTAGGGTTTAGGGTTTAGGGTTTAGGGTTTAGGGTTTAGGGTTTAGGGTTTAGGGTTTAGGGTTTAGGGTTTAGGGGCTTTTGGGGTTCATGGTTTAGGGCTTGGGGTGCCAAGTCCGCAACCCTAAACTTGAGGAGCCCAGAGTTAGGAATCTGAGGGGTCTACGTTTAGGGTATAGGGTATAGGGTATAGGGTATAGGGTATAGGGTTTAGGGTTTAGGGTTTAGGGTTTAGGGTTTAGGGTTTAGGGTTTAGGGTTAGGGTTCAGGGTTTACTTGAAGGTTCAGGGGTAGTTATCCTTACCTTTGAAGGTTCAAGGGTAGTTATAGGTAGGGTCATACGTCTGGGGCTGAACAACCTGACACTGCCAGGGTTCAGAGGTTTAGGGGTTTAGGGGTTTAGGGGTTTAGGGGTTTAGGGGTTCAGGGGTTTGGGGGTTTAGGGGCTTAGGATGTTTTGTTGAGGGCTCAGGGTTCCAGGCCTCTTTTAGCTTCAGGGCCCCAGAGAGCCCAGAACCCTTTACAGGGGTTGGGGTTTAGGGCTTCTGTCTAGTTTGGGACGATATTCCAACTGAAATCATAAGGTGCAAGGTAGGGGTCAAGTAGCCCTAAGCACTAAACGCTACACCCTAAACCCTAAACCTAAACTCTAAACCCTAAACCCCAAACCCTAAACCCTACTGAACTCCGAAGCAAGGGCCCCATATTCCCTCAGAGTCTTCTTCAGGGCTCCTTTGGACTCATTTGGAGCGCATGGGCCCTCACCTCCCTCGTGATTCGTCTGACTAAGGAGTTTAGGGTTTCGGGTTTAGGGTTCAGGGTGTTTAGGGTGTTTCGGGTGTTTCGGGTGTTTAGAGGGTTTAGGGTGTTTGGGGTGTTTGGGATGCTTGGGGTGTTTAGGCTGTTTAGTCTGTTTAGGGTTTTAGGGTTTCGGGTTTAGGGTTTCGGGTTGAAGCCCAGCCGCGCCCACTCTCGGCGCTCCGTACCACAGCGGGCGCGCCCTGAGCGGAAGCAAAAGTGCGCAAGGAGCCCAGGACCCCTCAATGATAGAAGCCAGCTTGGCTTCAGGTTTAGGGTTTAGGGTTCAGGGTTTGGGGTTTGGGGTTTGGGTTTAGGGCTTAGGGCTTAGGGTTTAGCGTTTAGCGTTTAGGGTTTAGGGTTTAGGGTTTAGGGTTTAGGGTTTAGGGTTTAGGGTTTAGGGTTTAGGGTTTAGGGTTTAGGGTTTAGGGTTTAGGGTTTAGGGTTTAGGGTTTAGGGTTTAGGGTGTGGCAGGGGACGGCGCGCGCTCGGGTGTGAAACGCCCCGGGCCGCGCGCTCGCGTTGCCCGTCAACCCACCCCGGCCACCCAAACTATACTCTATTAGGGTTTAGGGTTTATGGAATGTATTTTCTTGTGCCCTGATGCTTGCTTTGACGTCTTTACAGTTGCGCTGTTAGGGTTTAAGCTGGGGTTGGGGGTAGCCTCGGCCCTTTTCGGGCCTTCGGCGTGTCAGGGCCCGTAGAGGCCCTTATTTATTTGAAGGTCAGGGAAACCCTTTGTGCCTGCTCCTGGATTCCCCTTTTAAGGGCCTGAAGCCTTTTGGTGGCTCTTGGGGCCTTTTGGGGGCTTCCTGTCCGGGGTAAAATGAAGGGGTGCCCAAAACCATCGATTTCAGACAAAAAAATCGCGTTTTTCATTTCGGGTACGGGCATCCTGGGGCCCCCCTTCTTTTAGGGGGCTTTTTGAAGTCTTTTGAAGCCTTTTGGTGGCTCTTTGGGGTCTCTCGGGGCCCTGTTCGGACCTTCGGCGAGTCAGGGACCGTACAGGCTTTATTCATTTAAGGTCAGGGAACCCATAAGTTTTTTTCGTCAATGAGTATTTCAATCGCTAGGGTTTAAGCTGGGGTTCGGGGTAGCCTCGGCCCTTTTCGGGCCTTCGGCACGTTAGGGCCCGTAGAGGCCCTTATTTGCTTGAAGGCCTTCGCAGGGTTTTGCGGTGTTAGGGTTTAAGCTGGGGTTCGGGGTGGCCTCGGCCCTTGTCGGGCCTTCGGCACGTCAGGGCCCGTAGAGGCCTTGGCTTAGAAATGGCCGGGAGAAGCCCAAAAAGGCTCAGAAATGGTCCGGGAAGAGCTCAAAAAGGCTCAGAAACGTTCCGGGCCTGGTCCAAAAGCTAGGCCCACAAAGGGTCCGGGAGGAGCCCAAAAAGGCTCAGACGGTCCGGGAAAAAGGCTCAGAAATGGGTCCGGGCGGAGCCCAAAAAAGGCTCAGAAATGGTCCGGAAAAAAGGCTCAATGGTTCAGAAATGGCCGAAGGAGGCTTCCTGAAAGGATTTCCTGGTCCTGACCTTGCTTACAAGATTTTGGCGGGTTTAGGGTTTTTTGCCAGGTGTTTCCCAAATTCTGATGCTTATACGGGGCTTACAAGACCCAGAGGTTTATGCCTTGGGCTCCCTTTGGTTTTTGGTCCTGCGCCGTCTCTACGATTGGGGAGGGCTTGGGCCCAAAACAGCCCAAAAATGGTTGAATGATCCTGAGAAGCCCAAAAAAGCTCAAACAGTCCGGGAGGAGCCCAAAAAGGCTCAGAACTGGTCCGGCAGAAGCCCAAAAAGCTCAGAAATTGTCCATAAGATGGTGGTGTAAACCCAAAAAAACTCAGAAATGGCTCAGAAAATGGTCCGGGAAGAGCTCAAAAAGACGCAGAAATGGTCCGGGAAGAGCTCAAAAAAGCTCAGAAATGGTCCGGGCGGAGGTCAAAAAAAATGCTCAGAAATGGTCCGGGAGGAGCCCAAAAAGGCTCAGAAACGGTCCGAAAGAACAAAAAGGCTCAGGGCTTAGAAATGGTCCGGGCAGAGCCCAAAAAAGGCTCAGAAATGCAAAAAGGGTCAGAAATGGTCCGGGCTCAGAAATGGTCCGGAAAGAGCCAAGGCTGGTCCGGGGGGGAGCCCAGAAAGGCTCAGGACCCTTAGGGGAGGACGCACCAGTGCGGGGTCACTAAAAACCTAACGTTTAGGGTAATTCTCTTTGGAGCCAGACTGACGCTGGCACGCGGGTTAAACCCTTCTAGGCGTGGGCCGCGCTCACCGCGCGCAACGGCCCCGAGCCATCGCCAGGCGAAGGCTCGGGCTCGTCCGCGGGCCTGTCGCCACGCGGTATCGCTCGCCGCTGCTTATCGCAGCGCCCGCGGCTCGCTCCAGTTTAGGGTTTAGGGTTTAGGGTTTTAGGGTTTGAGGTTTAGGGTTTAGGGTTTCGGGTTTAGGGTTTAGATATCAGAGATGTACCTAACATCATCGTCCCGTCCTTGAGCACCTGAAGTCCAAAACGGTCCAACGACCTACTTGAAGGTGCAGGGGTCGTTCTAAGTTCTAAGTAGGGTTTAGGGTTGAGGGTTTAGGGTGTAGGGTTTAGGGCTACTTGAAGGTTCAGGGGTAGTTCTAAGTAGGGTTCAGGGTAGGGCTACTTGAAGGTTCAGGGGTCGTTCCAACTAGGGTTTTAGGTAACCTGAAGAAGGTTATAGCCAGTTCTAGCTATAGTTACCCTACCTATAACCCTACTCATACCTATCCATAAACCTCCAAGTGGTCTACTGGAGGCAGAACCTTCAACAGGGCATGCAGCTTCTACTTGACGGGTAGTTATAAGTAGAGTGAAACGCAGGGTATCTGTAGCTAGAAGCCGGCGAAAATGTAGGGTAACCATGGTTGAATCTGGGTTATAACCTCATTTAAAGTACTTTTTTACCCCACAAACCCTAAACCCTAAACCCTAAACCCCTGAACCTTCAAGTGCGGAGCCAGAGCTCCCCCAGGAGCCCTGACTTCAACCCAAAACCCTCAAACCCCAAAACACCAAACTCCCCTCAGCCCTGAACCCTGAACCCAAAACCCTCAACCCTAAAACCTACACCCTGAACCCTCAACCCTAAACCTTAACCTAAACCCTCAACCCAAAAACCTACACCCTAAACTAAACTTAAACTCCAAACCTAAACCCTAAACCCTAAACCCTAAACCTGAACCCTGAACCCTGAACCCTAAACCATATATCTGGCATCCTTAGCTCCCGGCCGCAGCGAAGGCAGCGCGTTTCCGGTTTCGGGCAGGATCTGCGCAGATTTTTTGGGGATCCATGGCCCGGCTTAAGCCGTAAAGGGTTTAGGGTTTAGGGTTTAGGGTTTAGGGTTTAGGGTTTAGGGTTTGGGGTTTAGGGTTTAGGGTTTAAGGTTTAGGGTTTAGGGTTTAGGGTTTAGGGTTTAGGGTTTAGGGTTTAGGGTGTGGGGTTTGGGGTTTGGGGTTTGGGGTTTGGGGTTTGGGGTTTGGGGTTTGGGGTTTGGGGTTTCGGTTTAGAAGTTGGCACTTAGTGGGTGCTGATCCGGCAAGGCCTCGGCGAAGCCGTCTGTTCTGGCTGCTGGATGCACCTGTACGCTTTGGCCATACGCGTCTGTCATGAAGAACTTCAGGGTTTAGGGTTTAGGGTTTGGGATTTAGGGTTTAGGGGTTTAGGGTTTAGGGTTAGGGTTTAGGGTTTAGGGTTCAGGGGTTAGGGTTGGGTTTGCGGAAACTATCCTAAACCCTGAACGTCACGAAGCCACCAAAGTACTTACCGTTTAGGGTTTAGAGGACTGTGATGATAAGCCCCAATCAGGGTAGGCAGCCCAGTCGAGGTTCCTTGGGAGTCAGGCGGTTAAGACTCGTACCCCAAGGTTGTACCCCTAAAGTTTTCCCTCACTATACTCCGCATGTGGCCCTCACATGACCTTCTGAGGAATCTTCAACAAAGGGTCCCCTACCGCTTTAGGGGTCCAAGGTCGTCCCATGAGAGAGGTCCGAAAACCCAAACCCCCAAACCCGGAAGCCCCGACACCCCAAACCCCTCAGCTCCTTAAGCCCTAGCCCTAAACCCTAAACCCTAAACCCCTAAGCTAACAAAGCCCCAATACCCAAATTTAGCCCCCAGCCGGCGTTGCGGACGAGGCTCCTGTCGCCGACGGGCAGACATTTCTGTTGCGCTGTGAAGAAAAGGCGGCGAAAACACCAAACCCAAACCCTATCCGCTATGCGACGAACCTAGAAAGCACAGCCCAGCCTCTTCCATCCACCCTAAACCCTAAACCCTAAACCCTAAACCCTAAACCCTAAACCCTAGACCCTAAACCCTAAACCCTAAACCCTAAACGGCCTATCAGAAAAACGTGACACTTGCCCAGCATGAGCCGAGACAGCACGGGAAGCAACGCTCGGCTGCAGGATACCCTGAACCCTACTATAGGGGCCTTAATAATTAGGGTCATGAGTCTAAGGATAATTCAGGTTTTAGGTCTAGGGTTTAGGGTGCCAGGTTTCGGGTTGCTCCCTCCCAATCGTCGCAGAACGCTCAGGGGAAAGGCAAGACAACTTCCGGAAGTTCACAGGTGGGGTGCGTTGCCAAAGCTAGGTTGCCCAGTGTTGAGTTTGTTTGACATCAGCCATGCGCCTTTAGGGTCTATAGTTTAGAATTCAGGGGGGAGGGTGAAGGGTTTAGGGTTGCCAAGGCCCAAGCGCACTTGGCGATGACCACCAGCTGGCAGCCTGCCGGCTTAGGCGATGGCACAGAGCCGTCAGGGCACCATAAGACCCTAAACCCTAAACCCTAAACCCTAAACCCCAAACCCTAAACCCTAAACCCTAAACCCTAAACCCTGAACCCTAAACCCTAAACGCTAAACGCTAAACCCTAAACCCTAAACCCTAAACCCTAAACCCTAAACCCTAAACCCTAAACCCTAAACCCTAAACCCTAAACCCTAAACCCTAAACCCTAAACCCTAAACCCCAACCCTAAACCCCAACCCTAAACCCGAAAGGCTCCTGGGAATGGGGTTTGGATTTTGGGTTGTTGCTCTATGCTGCTTAGGGTTTCGGGCTTGGGGTTTAGGCTCGGAGGTTTTGCATTTTTGTTTTGGGGGGGAACGAGTTTTTTGTGCCTTTCAATTTCGGGTTTGGGGTGGGGGTCTAGACCCTACAGACCCCCAAACCCTCAGTTAAGCCCTAAACCCCAAACCCCTCCACCCTGAACCCCACGGTAGGTTGAGCTTAAACATCGACCCCCTTTTTAGGCTCCAACACGTGAAGCCCGAACCCCGAAGCCCTCAGCCCCTTCCTTCAATCCTAAAGCACGACATCTTAAACTTTCACCTGCAAACCCTAAACCCTAAACCCTATACCTTAAACCCTATACATTAAACCCTAAACCCTATACCTTAAACTCTAAACTATAAACCTTAAACCCTGGCTTTTCTCGATGCAGGCTTTAGGTGATGAAGGACAAGTCCGCCGCGTCGCAGGTGCTTGGAGGCTGCAGGCCGTAGTCCTCTCAAGGCAATGCCCTCTCAAGACAGCGTTAGGGTTTAGGGTGTAGGGTGTAGGGTTTAGGGTTTAGAGTTTAGAGTTTAGAGTTTAGAGTTTAGAGTTTAGGGTTTAGGGTTTAGGGTTTACATGTTTAGGGTTTACATGTTTAGGGTTTACATGTTTAGGGTTTACATGTTTAGGGTTTACATGTTTAGGGTTTAGGGTTTAGGGCTTAGGGTTTAGGGTTTAGGGTTTAGGGTCTAGGGTCTAGGGTCTAGGGTCTAGGGTTTAGGGTTTAAGGTTTAGGGTTTAGGGTTTAGGGTTTAGGGTTTAGGGTTTAGGGTTTAGGGTTTAGGGTTTAGGGTTTAGGGTCTTATGGTTGAGGGCCGCGTCGCGGAAGGCCTCCCAGGCGCTCTGGTTGTAAAACTTTGTGAGGTGTCTTTGGCCACTGTCGCAGAGGATGGTGGCGACCACACCTGAGAACCAAATAGGGTTTAAGGTTTAGGGTTTAGGGTTTAGGGTCTAGGGTTGAGGGTTGAGGGTTTGGGGTTTAGGGTTTAAAGTTTAGGGTTGTAGGCTTAAGGCTTTGGGTTTAAGAACCTTTTGCGCCCGCGACGCCTTGTACTAGCTATTAGCCCGAAGGGTTTCGGGCTTAATTCTTGGTAGCCAAGAACCATCCTAGTAAGGGTACCATTTTGGGGGTTGGTCTCTTTATTGGGAACCTAGAACAAAACGAAGGGGCGAAGGGCACCACCTGGGCACCAAGAGTTAGGGTGTTAGAATTTAAGGTGGCCGCCAAACCCTAAACACTAAATCCCAAAGTTGATAATCTTTGGGCGTTGGGCAAAGGATTTCTGGCATTTTAGGGCTCTCGGGATTCTTAGGGTTTAGGATTTGGGGCTTAGAATGCTTGGGGCTTGGACCTTATAAGGTTACCCCACACCAGCCGTGGCGCTGCCGGTCTTCAGCCGACGGGCGAGCTTCACGGCGGCAGCGCAATTCACTGCCGCGGAGCTGCCCAGAAACAGCCCTCCGATTAGGGGGGAAGCTTCGGGCTCAGGGTTTAGGGTTCAGAGTTTAGGGCTTAGGGTTTCGGGTTCAGGGCTTAGGGTTTAGGGTTGAGGATGGGTTGAGGGTTCAAGGTTCAGGGCTTATCAGGGTGTAAGATGGGTTGAGCGTTCGCCCGGGCTTTAAAGGGCATGGGGTTCAGGGCATTCAGGGGGTTTAGGGCTTAGCTATGGGTGTTTGGGTTTCTGCCTGCACCAGCCCCCATAAACTTCATGTTCAAGGTAAGTTCGGATTTCAGGGTGCTTGGGGTTTAGGGTCTAGGGCTTATGGATTAAGGCTGGCTTACGGCTTACGGCGCCAAAACAAAAGGCAGCGCCTTCATGCCGAAGGAGATGGTGCGCCATGTCCTCGGCCGTGGGTTCGGTATCCCCGAAGCTTGTGTGTGTGTGTGGGTGTGTGTGTGAGGGGGTTACTCACTTCGGGTTTTGTGGTTTCCTTTACTTACCACGCGCAGGTAGTCTCCACCCTCAAACCCCAGACCCGAAACCCTAAACGTGAAAGCCTAAACCTTGAAACCCAGCTCTACACCCCAACCCTACGTAAAACCCTCAGCTGCTCAAAACCCATGCGGGCACACGCCCATCTTCAAAACAGAGCTTCTTTCCTTCCAACAATATGACTACAAGGAAACACCGAAGTCAACAAAAAAAGGCTGGCAAGTCATATTAAAATTCGTGCAATCGTTCACTTCGTTCTCGGTTTACAATTTTAATATTAAATTCACTTCGTAGTTATAATATAAGCGCAAGGAAAAGCCCCAACAATTGAATATGAAATGCGTGCGTTATATTCACTCCTTACCATTTCAGTATTAAATTGGGGCTTTTACCGCTCTCTCCCTGTCACCGCCACGTGCTCCGGTTTTCTAATGTAATAATAAGGGCCGTTAGGACTGTAACTCCCTCACTCTTATCTTTCGGGGGTGGTTAGTTCTCCTCAAAAACCCTTATAATATTCATTCATGCGGCTTACTCACTACGTTCGCGCCTTTATTATTATTATCCCGTGAAGAGAGTGAAACGAACGTAATTTGTAAGGAACAAAGTGAACGCACGAAATTACGAAGTGAACGAACGAAACATGTGAATGGGGGAACGAATAAAATACACTAAAATTGCCCCCTTAATAGAAGTACTATGATTAGGGCCTTTCATAATATTATTTTGTAAGGAGTTTATGGATGCACGAAAAGAGTATTATTGCTGGACTTTCCATCACCCACGCGTGGGGGTATTCGGATTTGCTTTCCCTTGTGCGCTTGGCAAGAACCTCTTCCGTCACGCGACGCTTGCCCATGTTCTCAATGGTCGGCAACATGGTCAGGCGCCATGTTGTACCGACGCCGGGTCCGGAGCCCGACAAGAAGGCAATCCACCAGGGTTTCGGGTTTAGGGTTAGGGTTTAGGGTTTAGGGTTTAGGGTTTAGGGTTTAGGGTTTAGGGTTTAGGGTTTAGGGTTTAGGGTTTAGGGTTTAGGGTTTAGGGTTTAGGGTTTAGGGTTTAGGGTTTAGGGTTTAGGGCTCAGGGTTTAGGGTTTAGGGTTTAGGGTTTATGGTGTAGGGTGTAGCACTGGTCAGCTGAACGCAGTAGTATGAAGACATGCCCACCCCGAGGCCACCCAAACACTACTCACAGCGAAACAAACCAGAGCCAGCCGAACCAAAGCCAGCCCACATTCAAACACTTCTGCACTCAACGCTGTACTTCGGACTAATATCTACTGTAGTATACTTCTTTCTCAGGTGATGGAGCTTGCCTATGAAGATGCCTTGCTGCAAGGAAACATCTAAGAAGAAGCCTTGAAAAGTCAATTGGAAGCTTCCGAAAGAAAAAATGGGTTTCACGCTGGGGGGCATCTTCGGCCAAGGGCCTTCTCATTGTTTCTATTCTCTTTGCCGAAGTGTCAAGGCCGTATGGCGAAAGGCCTGTTGCTCTAAAGATACCTTGTGGAAGGTCATGTCTAGAAGCATCAGAGACAAAAATCAGGTTTTGCGTTGGGGGACGTCTTCGGCCGGAGGGCCTTCTCATTGTTTCTATTCTCTTTGTCGAAGTGTCAAGGCCGTATGGCGAAAGGCCTGTTGCTCTAAAGATACCTTGCGGAAGGTCATGTCTAGAAGCATCAGAGACAAAAATCAGGTTTTGCGTTGGGGGACGTCTTCGGCCGGAGGGCCTTCTCAATGTTTCTATTATTCTCTTGGCCGGGTGTCAAGGCTGCATGGCGAAAGACCTGTTGCTCAAACGATACCTTGTGAAGGTCATGTCTAGAAGCTTCCGAAAGAAAAAATAGGTTTTGCGTTGGGGGACGTCTTCGGCCAGGGGGCCTTCTTGCTGCCTTGCTTTATTTGAAGGCAGCCTCTGCACAGCGTTGTTGCGGCCTGGGGCTTCCCAAAATGGACTTCGGGGGGGGGCGGGGGGTGTACGGCTTAAGGCCGCCTCCGCATACCTGTGGCTTCCCAGAAAGGCGCGGGGGAGTATACGGCTGTATCCTGCTAAAAGCCAGGGTATCCTGTAGAGAGGCCCGAGACCCCCCGAAATTGACTCCGGGGGGGTATCCTTTAACACCGAAAAAAACTTCGGAAACTCGGCCCCCCCAAATGGACTTCGGGAGGGGGGGGGGTATCCTGCCCGGGCAGTCCCGAAACTGAGTTCGGATAGGGGGGGGTAGCCGTTTTAAAGGCCCGGATTCGGACGGAGGGGGGGGTATCCGTTTTAAAGGGGGCGCCCCGCACAGCAAGGTCCGGGCAGCCCCGAAATTGACTTCGGAGGGGGGGGGTATCCGGTTTAAAGGCCGGGCCCCCAAATGGAATTCGGATAGGGGCGGGGAGAGGGGGGGGTTTATCCTGTTTAATTGCCCGGGCAGTCCCGAAATTGACTTCGGATAGGCGGGGGGGGGGTATCCGTTCTCCGTTTTAAAGGGCGCACCTCCGCACAGCAAAATGGCCAGGAGCTAGGCGACTGGGTGTTGCCTGCAGGCTTCGCAGCCCAGCTCAGCCTGCTTGGTGTCGCTGCCGCTCGACAGCGCCCGCCTACCCCAACAGAAGTGAGAGGGGTGGCGGGCGGGTTTAGGGTTTAGGGTTTAGGGTTCAGGGTTTAGGGTTTAGGGTTTAGGGTTTAGGGTTTAGGGTTTGGGGTTTGGGGTTTGGGGTTTGGGGTTTGGGGTTTGGGGTTTGGGGTTTAGGGTTTAGGGTTTAGGGTTTAGGGTGTAAGGTTTAGGGTTTAGGGTTCTTTCCGCCGCTGGGCAAAATGTCCCTTTCAATGTCCGCCGCATCCTCTCTTGGCTGTTCGATGTGTACGTGTTGTACTCAACACACACGCTCCCCAATCTGGGCTGCCACTGCAGCCGGGTGCCATACCACCTGGACGAGTTGTCCGAGATGCGCTCCTCCAGATAGGAGTGCCATTCTTGCAAATACCGTGATTCAGGACTACCGTTTCAAGTTCTTCAACCCGTGGGACGACAAATCCACAAAAATGACGAAGGGTTTGGTTTTCCAAGCTTTTCAGCCCGTCAGAACGCCGCTTCTGGAGCTATTAGACCCCATAACCTGAGTCAGGATATCGCTGCAAAGCTCTTCGACCCATTTGGAGGCCTCGAACTAGGTTCACATAAACGCAACAAATCTCCAAATCTTACATTGATCTGACTTTGCAGGAACAAAGTTGGCAGAAAGGTTCAAGAAACTCAACTGCTTGTTCTGTAAGCTGCAAGCAAAGCCTCAAGTTTCCAAACTCTCACCCTTCAAACTCAAACTTTGCAAGCCTCCGAGATTTCTATCCCCTCCAAGCTCAACAGCAGTAGAAATCACAGAAAGTTTGAACTGCTCGGTGAATTTCTGCAAGTTTCCAAGACAAACAGGCACAGATCAGTTTTTGACCTAATAACAAAAAACGTCTGGGGGCGACCCCGCTTACCTTAATAACGTAGGCGTTTCCACAGCGAAACTTGGGCGTCAACGTGTAGCAAGGGCTCAGGGTCCTGGCGTTTAGGGATTTGGGGCTTGGATGTTTCACCCTAAACCCTAAACCCTAAACCCTCAACCCTAGACCCTAAACCCTAAATGCATTGGCCATCCTGTGCCATAAAGAGGTCTCGGCTTGAGCTCCCAACCTTAAAAACCAGGTGGTGAAAAGCGACGAAAAACCTGAACAACCCCTCAACAGCGCTCGAAACCCCAACCCTGAGGAAGGCCCACAATCACCATTTGCTGAACCATAACAAAATAGGTCTTCCTGACAAGGGGCAATATAGGGATTCTTGTTCTGTGTTTTGGGTGGGTCTTAAGCAAATGGTAGTAAATCCTAAACCCTCAACCCTAAACCGTCAACCCTTTTTAACCCCTGGGCTGAGGCCGGGACGCGCGTATCATCCATACACAGGCAGAAGAAACCGTCAACCCTAAACCCTAAACCCCTAAACCCTAAACCGAACTTTTGGGGTGGTTCGTAGGCAAATAGTAGACTAGACCCAAGAGTAACCTAGGCACCCTTTTTTGGCTTAAAGGCGGCTTATATAAGGGAACCTAAACCCAGGAGAATAAGGGCCAGACCCGAAACCCGAAACCCGAAACCCTAAATCCTAAACACCAAACCCTAGACCCCAAACCCTGTTTTTTTGGTTGGTTCTTCAGCATATCGTCTGGGGTTAAAAAAGGGTTCCCTTTCTTGCTTAAAGAGGTTTACAAGGGAACCTAAGCCCCCTAAAAAGGGAATAAGGTTACTACCGGGCATCCTAGTCGTGTAAACCCTAAACCCCAAACCCAAAACCCTAAACCCTATGTTTTTGGTTGGTTCTGAAGCAAATCCTATAGAACAGTGACGAGCGTCCAAAGCCTCCTGGTCTGACACGCGCACCGCTTCGTCGATGCCGGGGGCGCCTGTCTTGGAAACGGGTTTCGGGATTTAGGGCTTAGGGGTTTGGGGTTTATGGATTTGGGGTTTAGGGTTTAGGGTTTGGGGTTTAGGGTTCAGGGTTTAGGGTTTAGGAACACTGGAGAGGCACGTATTGGGACTCTGGGATCGCTTGGGTCGCTTTGTTGCGCTTCTTGGAACACCTGGGAGGCCCGAAGCCCTAAGCCCTAAGCCCTAAAACCCTAAACCCTAAAACCCTAAAACCTTAAAACCCTAAACCCTAAAACCCTAAACCCGAAAACCCTAAACCCTAAACCCTAAAAGCGTAAAACCCTAAACCCTAAACCTTAAACGACACTTGGCTTGGGAGAGGCGCAAAATCGCCACGGGTGCAAAGCAAAGATTGCTGGGAGGTTCATGGTACCTGTTAACCCATTGTAACTGCACTGATAACTGTACTTATAACCATATTGGGGCACTAAAAAGACTCTTGTAAGTGGGATATCAGTACAGCTAGAATTGGTTCCTAAGTACCATGATAGGGCCACAAAAAAGCACATAAGCAAAAATTAGGATAGGGATCCCTGTAAAATGCTTATGCTTATGTCCTTTTGGGGTCCCTAACATGAACCTCCAAGTGTAGGCGGGTTTTCTCCGGCGGCCGACTTCGGGAGCTTGCCAAGGCTCGCGTAGGCTGGCTGACTCTTAGTAGGGAATGAGGGTATACATAGGGCCCTACATGATCCCTTAAAGGGTGTATAGCGGGCCCTATATATGCCCTTTACGGGATTATATAGGGCCCTCTATGATCCCTTAAAGGGTATGTATAAGGGCCCTCCTTCCCTGGTTCCCTACTAAGAACCAGGGGGCAGCCATTACTTGAAGGTTCATGGGTAGCTATAAGTAGGGTTCTACGTACCCTCAGTAATTAAGGTTACAACCAGGTAGAAGTATAGTTACCGTTACCCTACGTAAAACCCCAAGACTCCCCGTCAACCCCGTAAAGCCCCCTAAGCCCCAAGCCCCCAAAACCCAAAACTTCCCAAACCTGGACCCTAAGCAACCTAAACGCCCCTAAACGCCCTAAACATCCTAGGTCCTAAACACCCTCAACACCCTGAACAGCCTCAACACCCCAAATGCCCCCCAACCCCGAACTCCAAATGGGGGGGGTTTGCGACAATAAGGGACCCCGAATATAGACCCCCGAAATAGTGGGATCCCCTTATAAATAAGGACCCCAACGAGATACCCCTAACCCTAACCCTAACCCGAAACCCTAGACCCTAGACCCTAAACCCTAGACCCTAAAACCCTGACCCTAAACCCTGAACCCTAAACCCTAAACCCTAAACCCGAACATCGTAAACACACGCTCCGGGGTGCCCCCGTTGTGGCTCGGCAGGCCCAAGGCGAAGTTCGCCGTAAGCCGGTCGTTGCCGATGCCTTCCTGAGCAGAATGGTTTGGGGTTTAGGGTTTAGGGTTTAGGGTTTGACCCTAGGGTTTAGAGTTTAGGGTTTAGGGTTTAGGGTTTAGGGTTGAGGGTTGAGGGTTGAGGGTTTAGGGTTTAGGGTTTAGGGTTTAGGGTTTAGGGTTTAGGGACGGGTGTTGCTATTGTAGGTCTGAAAAGTGTGTGTTCGCGGGTGAGGGTTTAGTAGGCTTGTGCATGGTTTGAGGGCTTAAGGGGAAGGGAACCCTAAACCCTAAACCCTAAACCCTAAACCCTAAACCCTAACCCCTGAACCCTGAACCCTGAACCCTGAACCCTAAACCCTAAACCCTAAACCCTAAACCCTAAACCATCGCAGCCAGGTGGCTGCGATGGTGTCCGTCCGATGCCGGCGGATCGATCGCTCCTGCTGCTCGGGGGCGTACAGCACTCCCTTGGCCTGGGCTTTTCGAAAGGGTTTCGGGTCAAACGCCTAAAAGGCGTCCCTAAACCCTAAACCCTAAACCCTAAACCCTGAACCCTAAACCCTAAACCCTGAACCCTGAACCCTAAACCCTAAACCCTAAACCCAGGACGGGCTCAGGGTGGGATGTAGGCAGGCCGCAACCTTGTAGTAGAGGGAAGAGCCGGAGACATCCGCCAAACCTGGGCCGACTTCGGGGGGATGACTCTTCCGAGGTTTAGGGTTTAGGGTTTAGGGTTTGGGGTTTGGGGTTTGGGGTTTAGGGTTTAGGGTTTAGGGTTTAGGGCTTAGGGTTTAAGGTTTAGGGTTTAGGGTGCCCAGTCAGTTCATGCGGAATCCATCTCCCCTCAAAGAAGAGGAGTAAAGGCCCTACTGGGCATCCCACCTTCTCGTGCGACAACCCTGAACGCTCAGCAAGCAACTTGAAACCACTGGCCCAAACCCCAGACCCTTCTCGTGGGTTAAGGCTTAAAGTCTGAAACTAAGTTACAAAGACAAGGAAACCATGGTACTTTCCTTGCCTCCCTAAACACCTAAACCCTAATTACTCACTAGGGTTTGGGGATTAGGGTTTAGGGTTTGGGGTTTAGGGTTTCGCATTTGGGGGGGACAAGTTTCCTCCCAGGAGCAGACCCTGATGTCCGGGCTCCTCTCCTTCAGAAAGCGGCCCACGCCCGCCAAGGTGCCGCCGGTGCCCGCGCTCATCCTTGTCGTTCGGGGGCTTTAGGGCTTAGGGTTTAGGGTTGAGGGTTTAGGGTTTAGGGTTTAGGGCTTAGGGTTTAGGGCTTGTAGGGTTTCGGTTTTAGGGCTTAGGGCTTATAGGGCTTATAGGGCTTACAGGGCTTATAGGGCTTATAGGGCTTATAGGGCTTATAGGGCTTAGGGCTAGCCTTCAAGTGCATCTCCCATCATCTCTCACACACTTGCCCCACAGCCGCAATCCAACATTCATAGTAACCTGAAGACAAAGAGCCCCCCTATTCCCCCTCATGTCCTGAAGCCCAATAACACCCTAATTAAATTAAACGCTGAGCCCGCAGACCCCTGGAGCCCTAAAAAAAGTTGCACAATTACACCCTAAACCCTAAACCCTAAACCCTTAACCCTAAACCGCTCTTTGCCGGATCCAAGCGTCACGAAGGCGTCCAGGGCACCGCCGCATTGCTCCCAGAGCTCCTCAGACCCCTAAGAGCCCTAAACCCTTGACCCTATAGAAACCCTGAAACCCTTAGAACCCTAAAAACCCGCAAGCCCCAAACCCTAAAACCCTAAAACCGAACATGGAGTTTGGCAGGACATGGGGGCGAGGTTCTGGGTTTAGAGGATTTTGGTGGCTTGGAAGTTTGGGGTGCCGGGTTAAGAGTTGAGGGGTGCTGTTTAGGTTAGCGATTGCGCGGACTCTGATTGCAAGGGGCCTGCTCGGGTGTTGGAAACAGTCACGCAAGCTTGTCCTCAGAGCCTTTGGTTCGGAGAGAGAGACCAGTTCAACCCTTAACCCTAAACCCTAAACCCTAAACCCTAAACCCTAAACCCCAAGCCCTAAGCTTCATAAACGACTCTCGCCTCTTGAGCCTCAGTCCCCCTCACCCCCAAGGCATGCCCCAAAGAAACCTTTTAGGGTTTAGGGTTTAGGGTTTAGGGTTCAGGGTTCAGGGTTCAGGGTTTAGGGTTTAGGGTTTTAGGGTTTAGGGTTTAGGGTTTAGGGTTTAGGGTTTAGGGTTTAGGGTTTAGGGTTTAGGGTTTAGGGTTTAGGACCGCCCACATCTCCGAGTCTTGCAAGTGCAGCTACCCTACTCATCACCCTCTAGGCTGTACCCAGAGCAACCTAGACCTCTGAAAAAAGGACAGGTGCCAACCATGAAGCTGCATTTCCGGCCTGCCCCAATTAGATGAACTACCATATGCCGCAACGCATAGTGCCCCGGCGCAGTGGACGCAGTGCTGAGAATAGCACGGCAACATACAAGACGACAAAGGGTATATGAAGTAGGGTTTCTATTTCTGTTTTTGGTGAGTGTATGTAAGGTTCCTTTTTAATATTGGTGAGTGTATGTATTGGGTGTCCTTTTGGGGGTACAAGAAACATAAACACTTCATATGAACAGGTTCATGACCCTGGGTATCAGCACCCATGAACCCTAGGATGGCCCCGAGAACCCTCTGAAAAATATTCCTGAGTCTGATCCTCTGAAACCCACAGAACGGAAAGTATAAAAAATGTCCCAAGGGCCTACCTAGAACCTTCAAAGTCCGCAAGGCAGCCAAGGCTCCGGGCCCGTTCCCTGGTAGTGGGCACGGAAGTTGGCGGGGTTCTCGAACTGGTCCGCGAAGAGGGCCGCGCCGGCCCCGCCCTCTGCTACGAGCCGCTCCGCATGGCGCCGCGCCACGTTCCTGAAAGGGCACGGGCAGGTAGGACAAGGCTGGGGCGGGCGGGCCGGGGGGGAGGGAGTGTTGGAGGGCAGTTCCTAAGCCCGAAGCCCTACCCAAACCCTACCAGTCCTCAAACCCTAAACCCTAAACCCTAAACCCTAAACCCTATAATAACTCGTACCCGGGCTCACGTAGTGCTCCGGGCTGGAGATGCTGGCCGGGCGCACCAGCTGCACGGTGGCGCCGAAGCGGCGAAGCAGCTCGGCCTTCTCGGCGGCCTCGTGGGTTTTTGGCCCTTTTTGTGTGTGGGTTTAGGGTTTAGGGTTTAGGGTTTAGGGTTTAGGGTTTGGGGTTTAGGGTTTAGGGTTTAGGGTTTAGGGTTTAGGGTTTAGGGTTTAGGGTTTAGGGCTTTAGGGCTTTAGGGCTTTAGGGTTTTAGGGTTTAGGGTTAGGGTTAGGGTTTAGGGCTTAGGGCTTGGGGCTTAGGGCTTTAGGGATTAGGGCTTAGGGCTTTAGGGCTTCAGATTTAGGGCTTTGGGCTTAGGGCTTAGTTTTTGGGCTTTAGGGCTTAGGGTTTAGAGGGTTTAGAGGATTTAGAGGATTTCGAGGGTTTAGAGGGTTTAGAGGGTTTAGAAGGTTTAGAGGGTTTAGAGGGTTTAGAGGGTTCAGAGGGTTCAGAGGGTTTAGAGGGTTTAGAGGGTTTAGAGGGTTTAGAGGGTTTAGAGGGTTCAGAGGGTTTAGAGGGTTTAGAGGGTTTATAAGGTTTAGAGGGTGTAGAGGGTGTAGAGGGTGTAGAGGGGTTAGGGTGTTTAGAGGGTGCAGAGGGTTTAGGGCTTAGAGTCGGCTGCCTGAAAGAGTTTAGGGTGTAGGAGTAGGGCGCCTAAGCCATAGAACTCCCCACGCGATGATTCATGGGTAGCTAGAAGTAGGGTTCTAAGTTAAACCCTAAACCCTAAACCCTAAACCCTAAACCCTAAACCCTAAACCCTAAACCCTAAACCCTAAACCCATTCGGGTCTAAGTAGGAACCCCAGGACCTAGTTGTAACCTAACCTTCTTATGCCATAAAGCAGGCCTTAACCCTACACCCGCAAAACTTCAAAGCACCAACACCCTGCACCCCCAGCTCTAAACCCTCATTAAGACCCCCTGAACACTCATCCCCTCAACCATAAACCCTGAACCCTTCCTGGTCATCAGGCAGCACCACGTGCACGTTGTAGCCGCGTGCGGCGGCGGCGAGGCACAGGGAGATCCCTGTGCTGCCGGACGTGCCTTCTACCTCAGTTTTTGGGTGTATAGGGCTTGGGGTTTAGGGTTTAGGGTTTAGGGTTTATAGGGTTTTTAGGGTCTTTAGGGTTTTTCGGGGTTTGAGGGTTTATAGGGTTTGGGGTTTAGGGTTTAGGGTTAGGGGTTTAGGGTTTAGTATTAGGGTTTAGGGCTTATAGGGTTTACAGGGTGGGGTTAATAGGGTTTACAGGGCTTAGACGGTTTATAGGGTTCATAAGGTTTGGGGCTTAGGGTTTAGGACTCAGCGGCAGATTAGGTTTTCGAGCGGTTTTGTGTCCCAAGCCCTACACCCCAAAATCACCAAACCCCGGGGGGGGGGGGGGGGGCAAGGGCGGCTGGCTTTTAAGGACTTCGGGCTGAAGGGTTTAAGATTTTGGATTTAGGGTTTAGGCTTTAGGGTTTTGGGTTTTGGATTTAGGGTTTAGGGTTTAGGGGTTTTAGGGTTTACAAGTGTAGCTCGGCTAGGTCACGCGCTGGTAAGCGCGTGGTCGTATGCACACGCGCCCACCCCCAGACCATCCAAACACTACTCAACACTCAAAACGAAGCCACCCGCAGCCAGCCGAACCCGAGCCACGGAAGCCAATTTAACATACCTCCGCAGAAGACACTATGCTTCGGGTTCGTAGGCTGCGCCCACGGAGTTTGACTATAAATATGCGAAGACTTTGTGAAGGAAACTTAGGTTTTGCGGCGGGGCGCGTCTTCGGCCGGCCACTGCTTACTCATCGAGTCCGGACTGCCAAGGTGCAGGGTGAAGTCGCAGAGCCAGAAGCCGCGGTTTAGGGTTTAGGGTGTAGGCTTTAGGGTTTAGGGTTACCCGAGCGAACTGTTGCGACCTCCGATATTTTCGCGCAGGGGGACGTCCTCGGCCGAAGGGCCTTCTCATTGTTTTCCTCATCGACCGCGAATTGCCCAGGTGCATGGCGAAAACCAATTGCCACAAAGATGTTTCGTCTTGTCTTGCGCGGGATACTGAAGGCATCCGACCGAAAGTTCAGGTTCTGCGCTGCGGGACTTTCGAGATCTGAAAACCATAAAAGCCCACGTAAACCCTAAACCCCTAAACCCCTAAACCCCTAAAACCCTAACCCTAAACCCTAAACCCTAAAACCCTAAACTCCTAAACCCTAAACCCCTAAACCCCTAAACCCCTAAACCCCTAAACCCCTAAACCCTAACCCCTAAACCCCTAAAACCCCTAAACCCCACCCCTAACCCCTAAACCCCTAAACCCCTAAACCCCTAAACCCCTAAACCCCTAAACCCCTAAACCCCTAAACCCCTAAACCCCTAAACCCCTAAACCCTAAACCCCTAAACCCCTAAAACCCTAAACCCTAAACCCTAAACCCCTAAAACCCTAAACCCTAAACCCTAAACCCCTAAAACCCTAAACCCTAAACCCTAAAACCCTAAACCCTAAACCCCTGCACCCCCCATGCTTCCCAGAAGCCACGGTCCCACCAGGCCGAAGAAGGGAAGCAGCCGCGGCCTCGTCGAGGATCTGCCGGGCCACGCGGTCCTGCAGAGCCCCAGGGTTTAGGGTTTAGGGTTTAGGGTTTAGGGTTTAGGGTTTAGGGTTTAGGGTTTTGGGCTTAGGGCTTAGGGCTTAGGGCTTAGGGTTTAGGGTTTAGGGTTTAGAACTTAAATATTAGGGTTTAGGGTTTAGGGAAACTTATTAACCAATTATAACTGTACTTATAACCCACTTATTCAGCCCCTTAAGTGCCCTGATATGGTTATAACTACAGCCATGAGTACAGTTATAATTGGCTAACAAGTACTATGAACTTCCCAGTAAACGCTAAACCCGTAGACCCCTAAGCCCTGCACCCTGGAACCCTGAGACCGCTAAACCCTGAAAACCCTGAACCCCTAAACCCCGAAGCCCCTAAACCCCTAAACCCCTAAACCCCTAAACCCCTAAACCCCTAAACCCCTGAACCCCTAAACCCCTAAACCCCTAAACCCCTGAAGCCCTAAACCCCTAAACCCCTAAACCCCTAAACCCCTGAACCCCTAAACCCCTAAACCCCCAAACCCCCCAAACCCCAGGTCGTCCTTCTGGCAGCCGCCTGGGCTCAAGAACTCCGCCTTGCCAAGGATCCGGCAGCCCGTCCTTCAGGGAATTTAAGGGCTGGAGGGTTTAGGTTTTAGGGTTTTGAATTTAGGGTTTTTGGTTTTGGGTTTTGGGTTTTGGGCTTTAAGGGCCTGAGGGTTTAGGGTTTAGGGCTTGGGGTTTTGAATTCAGGGTTTGGGGTTTAGGGTTTAGGGCTTGAGGGCGTGAGGGCTTTAAGAGGACTTAAGGGCTTAAAGGGGACTACAGGGCTCTAAGGGGTAAGGGCTCTAAGGGGATTTAAGGGCGTTTAAGGGCTTTAAGGGTTTTAAGGACTTCAGGTGCTATCAGGGTCTAGCACATTGAGGACTTCGGACTCTGGGTGCTTAAGGTTTTGTGCCATACGCAGCGCGACCAGCCAAGTTGCCGATGGTTCGTTCCAGGGACCGCGAGAAGTGAAACACCGGAGGCGCTTCATAAGCATCGCAAAGTCGGACGGCATCACGTGTTTTCCGCAGACCTCCAGTTCCAAGACCGAACAGGTCGCGAAAACGCGGGACAACGACCTGCAGCAGTGCCCCCTCCAGCAACAACGGCTGTTGATTCATGGGCAATATGTCGCCATGGAATCTCCGGTCGTCTAGAAAATAATCCACTCTTTTCCTGGAAGCTTGCATGCAGGGTAGCCAGAAGAAAAGCAGGACCATGGGAGGAAGCCGTGACACCCCCTCAACCCTGAAAGGTGTCGAACCATGCATGCTCTCAGCCCTGAAACCCCTGGGTGGTGTGCAAAACCGCAAAGCCCCTAAACCCTAAACCCTAAACCCTAAACCCTACACCCTATCTTTGCGGGAGGGAGCATGGCAAGGGCATGGGGCCTTCGGGGCCAAAACGGCAGTGGCTTGAAAGCGCTTAATGAATGGGTTTAGGGGTTAGGGTTGAGGTTTAGGGTTGAGGGTTGAGGGTTGAGGGTTGAGGGTTGAGGGTTGAGGGTTGAGGGTTGAGGGTTTAGGGTTTAGGGTTTAGGGTGCACCCTAGGAAGTACAGTTTTGGTAGAGGGTAAAAACCTAAACCCGAACCCCTTAACCCTAAACCCTCGACCCTTCGGTCCCCTGCGAGAGGCAGCGGAGCTCCACCAGCTTCGTCTCCCCCACCAGCCCGGCAAAACCCGGGCGCGGCGTTCGGGGCGCCGGAAGGGCGTCGGGTAGCCGGGCCTTCAGGGCGTGGAGGGTTTGGGGTTTGAGGGTTTCAGAGTTTGGGGTTTGGGCTAGGTCTTCGACAGCAGTACCCCTAACATAGCGAGCTTTCGCCTTCCAAACCCTGAACCCCAAACCCTAAACCCCAAACCCTAAACCCCAAACCCGGAGCCCTGAACCCTAAACCCCAAACCCCACATTCCTAACCTTAAGCCTGCCTCCCCCTAAACCCTAAACCCTAGAAACCCCCAAAAACCCAAAAAAACCTAAACCCCAAAAACCCTAAAAACCCTGATCCCTAAATCCCAAAACCTAATCCCCTAAACCCCTAAACCCCTAAACCCCGAAACCCTGAGCTCCGTGCCTCCACTGCATGCCAGGCCTGCTGGCGTTGGCGGCCCTCTGCGCCGGAATCGGCGGCGGCCGCCGGACCGTCACCTTGGGGTTCGGGGGTTTTGGGGGGTTTGGGGGTTTCGGGGTTTTGGGGGTTTGGGGTTTTTAGGGGTTTTTGAGGGTTTTGGGGGTTTTGGGGGTTTTGGGGGCTTTAGGCTTCTGAGAGATTCGGGTTCAGGGTTGAAGGTTTAGGGTTGAGGGCTTTTGGGAGGGCTTCGAGTTAAGGGACGCGACAATTTGGGATTTAACGGATCTGGGTTTAGGGTTCAGGGCTTAGGGTTTACAAAACTCAAACACCCTACACTGCGCGGACGCCCGAGCACAAGGCCAAAAAAATGAAACCCGAAACCCTAAAGCCCTAAACTCTAAAACCTAAACCCCAAAGCCTAAATCCTCCACTCTTCAAAGAAACTCGCGGAACACCTTGAAACCCGGGGCGCTGCGTGTGGTCGCGCCTCTGAGGCTCTCCTGGGTCGCTGTTTTCAGGATCCTAAACTTGGTAACCATCCCTAAATCCTGAACCCTAAGCCCTAAACCCTAAACCCCAAACCCTAAACCCTAAACCCTAAACCCTAAACCCTAAACCCTAAACCCTAAACCCTAAACCCTAAACCCTAAACCCTAACCCTAAACCCTAAACCCTTTTCTTGGCTGGCTTATAAGGGAACCCAGAACCATTTTGGGGTAAAGGGCGCCACTGGGCTACCAGGCAAAAACTTAAACCGCAGTTGCCAGAAAATGGATTAGGGATGATTGTTGTAGAGGGTAGGGTTTAGGGTTTATAGGATTCAGGGTTTACGGTTTAGGGGTGACAGGGCCTGGAGTTCATAGGGTGTCGGGTTTATAGGGTTTACAGGGTTTACCGAGGGTTTGAGGGTGGTAAGTTATAAGGCTTAGGGATTAGGGCCCTAAGCCCCCAATACCCGAAACTTAGCTTTAGCTGCTTAACAGGAACCCACGACTTGGGCTTGAACCGTAAACCCGAAACCCGAAACCCGAAACCCGAAACCCTAAACCCTAAACCCTAAACCCTAAACCACTCTTTCATATATAATATGAATGGTAATGACTGTGTGGGCACCTATATTTAGCGGGCAAGGTCATATATTTAGCGGGCAAGGTCATCTTGGCAAAGTTTTTTTTTTCGTGGGCAAGGTCCAGCCCCCCCCCCCCCCCCCCCCCCCCCCCCCCCCCCCCCCCCCCCCCCCCCTGGGCCCCAGGCAACCCCCCATTCTTGGCCCGAGAAGGAAGTTACTTTTGGGCCGTTTTCAAAGCGGCTGGCTGGAATGAGGTTTCAAGGAGCTTCGGGGTTCATGGCCTAGGGGTTCAGCCCTCAGGGTTCTAAGTTAGGGTTCTAAGGCTAGGGTTTAAGGTTCAGGGACGAGTGCTTAGGGTTTAATTGCGGCTGAGAGTTTGGGTTGTGTGTGAAACTGTTTACTGTCTTACTGGTATGGGATTCTCTGGGTGGCTGGGTACCTTTCGGGCGCTTGAAAAGCTGCTAACCTCGTGAATGCTTGAACTTTGAGATGCTGAACCCTAAACCCTAAACCCTAAACCCTAAAGAACCCATGTCTCCTCCAGATGGCCCCGGAGTCTGGTGAGGGTCCTCTGAACCGCCGCGCACGCCTCATCGGCCTCCCCCTGCCAGTAGGGTTTGGGGTTGAGGGTTTAGGGTTGAGGGTTTGGGGTTTAGGGTTTAGGGTTTAGGGTTCAGGGTTTAGGGTTTAGGGTTTAGGGTTTGGGGTTTAAGGTTTCGGGTTTAGGGTTCAGGGTTCAGGGTTGAGCGTTTATGGTTCAAGCTCTTACGACGAAATCCTAAACCCGCAGCCCTAGACCCCTCTACCCCAACCCTAGACGTCAAAAACCCTCAAGCCCAAAATCCTAAAACCCTAAACCCTAAACGCCTGCCTCCAAGAACTCAAAAAAAAACAACTGTCACAACTCCAAGGATTAGGGCTGGGGATTCGAAGCCCAAGCAAAAGGCCTAGAACCCTCATGCCTGAAACCGTAAACACGGAACCTAAACACCTGAACCCTAGCGACAAAAAACACTACACCCGAAAGGGCCCTAAAACCCTCCAAAGTCCGAAAGCCCCCTTTGGAAGAGAGACCTAAAACCCTAAACCCTAAACCCTAAACCCTAAACCTTAACCCTGAATCCTAAACCCTTGAACCCTGAACCCCTGAACCCCTAGGACTTCCTAAACTTCCTGAACCCCCTAAACCCCTAAACCCCCTAAACCCCGAAATCCCTAAACCCTAAACCCCCAAACCCCTAAAGCCCAAAGCCTTAAACCCCTAAACCCTAAACCCTACACCCCTAAACCCTAAACCCTAAACCCTAAACCCCAAAATCTACACACCTAAACCCCTCAACCCCTCAACCCCGAAACCCCGAAACCGGCCTCGAGAAGCCGCGCAGGCAGAGACCCGGTGGCCTTGCACTCAGCGTGGTGCTGCTGGGCCTCAAGAGTGTCGGGAGGGCTGCTAAGGGCTGCAGGGGTCCCTAAGCCCTAAACCCGAAACCCTAAAACCTAAACCCTAAACCCGAAACCCTGAACTCTAAACCCTAAACCCTAAACCCTAAACCCCACACCCTAAATCCTAAACCTCCAGCCTCAACCCTTCAGAGTTTTCGGGTTGTTGGGCCCCTTCCAGCCTCTTGCGCTGTCAGAAGGACAAGGTTCGCGAGGTCAGGCGGCCTGCCGCATCTTCATGCAGTTTCAGGTTTAAGGCTTAGGGTTTAAGGCCCAAGGAAGGTTTAAGGCCCAAGCTTTAAGGTTTAAGGCTTCCGGCTTAAGCTTTAAGGCTTCAGGAGTTGAGGGTTTAAGCTTTAAGGTTTAAGGCTTCAGGCTTAAGCTTTAAGGCTTCAGGAGTTGAGGGTTTAAGGTTTAAGGCTTAGGGTCCAGGAGGGATAGGCTTCACATGGCTAGCTGGCTCAGTAGGTTCTGACAACCTTTAATTTGAGGGTTCTAGGGTTGTAGGGTTGCAGCGTTGTAGGGTTTAGGGTTTTAGGGTTTCAGGGTTGTAGGGTTGTAGGGTTGTAGGGTTATAGGGCGTAGGGTTTAGGGTTAAGGTTTACGGTTCAGGGTTGTAGGGTTGTAGGTAATCAGGACCCCAAGTAGGGTTCAGACAGTTCATGCGGGCTGTTCTCAAAATCATGACCCCTTTCAAGGAACCTTCAGTTTAAGGGCTCACCCTGTCGTTTAAGGGCAACCAGAAACACTGTTCATGATTTCAGGACCACGTCCAAGCCCTCAACCTAAACCCTAACCCCTACACCCCAAGCCCTAAGCCCTAAACCCTAAACCCCAAGCCCTAAACCCTAAACCCTAAACCCCAAACCCCAAACCCCAAACCCCAAACCCTGCCTTCGGTGGTCCCAGCGCGCCAGGGCCATGTCCGAGTGCTTCGCGCCGGCCGCGCGGCTGAGGGCGCTACGGCCACGCCAGAGGTAGTCGGCGACGCAGCCTGGGGTTTAGGGTTTAGGGTTTACGGTTTAGGGTTTAGGGTTTACGGTTTAGGGTTTAGGGTTTAGGGTTTAGGGTTTAGGGTTTAGGGTTTAGGGTTTAGGGTTTAGGGTTT
Source organism: Symbiodinium natans (assembly GCA_905221605.1). NCBI lineage: Eukaryota > Dinophyceae > Suessiales > Symbiodiniaceae > Symbiodinium > Symbiodinium natans. The sequence goes on along the minus strand of CAJNDS010000215.1, from coordinate 20,111 downwards.
AGGGTTCAGGGCTAACGGCTTAGGGTTTAGGGTTTAGGGTTTAGGGTTTAGGGTTTAGGGTTTAACGTTCAGACTTGGCCTGAAATCATGAATCAGAAAGAGCATTCGGACACCGGGGTTTAGGGCTTTGGGCTTGAGGCGTTTAGGGGCGTACGGTTCAGGGATCAGGGTTCAGGGTTCAGGGTTCAGGGTCCAGGGTTCAGGGTTCAGGTCTCAGGGTTCAGGGTTCAGGGTTTAGGGTTCAGGGTTTAGGGTTTAGGGCTGAGGGTTTAGGGTTTAGGGTTTAGGGTTTAGGGTTTCCAGCAACCAAGGAATGCAAAGAGCGTGAAAGAGTGCAATAACAGGGCATCCTGACAAAAAAAACCAACGGAATAATTAAGGACACCAGGCATCAAAAGAACCAGGTCCTAATGCCCTAAATCCCTCAACCCCCAACCCTATATCCTAACCCCTAAACCCCAAACCTAAACCCGAAAAGGAATAGAAAGGGCGCCCTTTTTGGTTTCAAAGGGGCTTATAAGGGAACCCAGGCCCCATAAAAGGGAATCAGGGTCCACTCTGGGTTCTAGTTTCCCTAAACCCTAAACCCTAAACCCTAAACCCTGAACCCTAAACCCTAAACCCTCCAAGCGGCCCACGCCGTAGAGGTCCGGCAGCTCCAGCCCGGGCTCCTGTCGCTCCAAGCTGTGCCGCAGCTTCTTCCAGAAGTTCATGCCGCAGGGGTCCTTGGGGTTTAGGGTTTAAAGTTTAGGGTTTAGGGTTTGGGGTTTAGGGTTTAGGGTTTGGGGTCCGCCGACCCTGGCGACGTGTTGGATGGGAAAAGGAGGTGAACCTCCCTTTCCCTCCTACCCCCCCGAAACGCGGGGGGGGGGGGGGGGGGGCTTTTCCATGGAGGGCCTGCCACCCACACCGCATAAACTCACGGACCTAGGCGGTTTCGCACAGGACATAGGGGTCCTTTGGGGAAAAAACCCCCCCCCCCCCCCCACCCCCCCCCCCCTAACCCCCCCCCCCTAAACCCCCCCGCCCACCCCCCCCCCCTTCAAGCTGGCTTCAGCTCCTATTTGGGTCCCAACGTTTCACAGAGGCTCAAGCACATCAACTTTTTTGGATTATTTGAGCTGAGAGCGCGTTTAAACCTTTCAACTATGCTCCAGCGGGGTCGGCGGCTTGAGCCGGAGGCTCTTAAATTTAGGGTTTGGGGTTTGGGGTTTGGGGTTTAGGGTTTAGGGTTTGGGGTTTGGGGGTTTGGGGTTTAGGGTTTCGGGTGTGGGGTTTGGGTTTGAGGGTTGTGGGGTTCAGGGTTTGGGGATGAGGGTTTTGGGATTTAGGGTTTGGGGTTAAGGGTTATGGGTTGAGTTTGGGGGTTTGGGGTTTAGGGTTGGGGGTTCAGGGTTTGAGTTTAGGGTTTTAGGGTTTGGGGTTCCGGGTTTTGGGTTTGGGGTTTAGGGTTTAGTGTTTAGGGTTTGGGGTTTGGGGTTTGGGGGTTTGGGGGTTTGGGGGTTTGGGGGTTTGGGGCTTGGGGTTTTGGGTCCGCCGACCCTGGCGGCGTGTTGGATGGGAAAAGGAGGTGAAAATTTCCCTCCTGACCCCCCCAAAACGCGGGGGGGGGGGGGGGGGGGGTACCCGGGCAGCTTTTCCATGGAGGGAGGGTAGGGGGGGGTGGGGTAGGGGTAGTGGGTAACAGGGGAAGCTTTTCATGGGGGGCCGGCCACCCAAACCGCATAACTCAGGGACCATAGGCAGGTTTTTTTCGACACAGGACATAGGGGCAACTTTGGCAAAAACCCCCCCCTACACCCCTTACCCCCACCCCCCCCCCCCAACCCCCCCCCCCTACCCCACCCCTAACGAGCGCGTTTAAACCTTTCAACTATGCTCCAGCGGGGTCGGCGGCTTGAGCCGGAGGCTCTTAAATTTGGGGCTTAAGGGTCCAGATATTGATGTGGGTAGTTCTCTAATTTAGGTACACCCTTTAAACAAGGACCCCACAAGGGAGCCCGCTTGAGAGCACTACCCATATAGAGGGTTGCTAGGACGTTTAGGGTTTTAGGGTTCAGGGTTTAGGTTTCGGATACATGTGCAGCATGCAACGCCACCTGCTGTTTGACATGCCATGCGACAAGACTTCCAGGCACTTTCTTTGGCCAAATGATCCCCTCGCAGGCGCAAACAGACTGCTGGAGAATCTCCGAGGACAGGCACACGGCCTTCTTCAAGCTGCTTTTGCGCAAGCTCGGCGGGGCGGTGTGCGCGCACGTTGCTCGTGTCCTTCGATTTCTGCCCACGAGGCGTTCACTAGAGCAGCCCTTGCCAGAGTGCTTCGCGGGACCAGCCCTGTGGTGCCTTCGGGAGAAGGAGGGTCCTTGCCGAGCCCTCTGCAAAATGTTCATATGTATATATATATATATGTATATATATATATGTATATATATATATAGAGATAGATAGATAGATATACTCCTCTTAAGCCCAATAAGGTTGATATGTAAAATATCCCTAAACTCTAAACCCTAAACCCTCAACCCTAAATCCCTAAACCCTAAACCCTAAATCCCTAAACCCTAAACCCCTAAACCCCTAAACCCCTAAACCCCTAAACCCCTAAACCTCTAAACCCCTAAACCCCTAAACCCCTAAAGCCTAAACCTAGAACCCTTCTCATCCCCCCCCATTCAACAGGCTTTGGGAGTTGGAGGTATCACCGAGGCTCTTTCCCGAATTTCTCAAGGTCAAAAGCGCGAAACCCCTATTAACCCCGGTAAACCTAAGGTTTAAGGTTTAGGGTTTAGGGTTCCGGGTTCCGGGTTCAGGGTTCAGGGTTCAGGGTTCAGGGTTCAGGGTTCAGGGTTCAGGGTTCAGGGTTCAGGGTTCAGGGTTCAGGGTTCAGGGTTTAGGGTTTAGGGTTTAGGGTTTAGGGTACCTACACCCCAAAGTCAAAACCCTAACCCCTTGAAACCCAACTTTCCTCTTTCAACCAATCCCCCAAGGCGTCCCGAAGTCCCTCTCCCCCCCCAAAACAGAGCCCCAACAAAAAGCACACGCCACACCCACACCCACACCCACACCCACACCCACACCCACACCCACACCCACACCCACACACCCACACACCCACACACCCCCACACACACACACCACACACACACACACACACACACACACACACACACACACACACACACACACACACACACCACACACACACACACACACACACACACACACACACACACACACACACAAGACACAGAGAGACACAGAGACACAGACACAGACACAGAGACACAGACACAGACCAGAGACACAGAGACCACAGAGACACAAGAGACAGAGACACAGGACACAGAGACACAGAGACACAGACAGAGACAGAGACACAGAGAACACAGACACACAGAACACACAGACACACAGACACACAGACACACAGACACACAGACACACAGACACACAGACACACAGACACACAGACACACAGACACACAGACACACAGACACACAGACACACAGACACACAGACACACAGACACACAGACACAGACACACAGACACACAGACACAGACACACAGACACAGACACACAGACACACAGACACACAGACACACAGACACACAGACACACACACACAGACACACAGACACACAGACACACAGACACACAGACACACAGACACACAGACACACAGACACACAGACACACAGACACACAGACACACAGACACACAGACACACAGACACACAGACACACAGACACACAGACACAGACACACAGACACACAGACACACAGACACACAGACACACAGACACACAGACACACAGACACACAGACACACAGACACACAGACACACACACACACACACACAAAACTATACCCGCAACCCTGCCCACCCCCAACAAAAATATCACACACACACACACACACACACACATACACGCACACAAAAAAAACATAATAATCATAGTCATAACTAGGCGTGGTCACAATAAGTCCTCCAAAGGAGAAGAAGAATTGTAATAATAATAACAACAATCATGATCACCATCATCATAGTCATAGTCATAGTCATAGTCATAGGTCAGAGTCATAGGTCAGAGTCATAGGTCATAGTCATAGGTCACAGCCATAGCCCATTGCCATACTCAAAGTCATTGTCATAGTCAAAGGGGTCCCCTTAGCCCCCTCAAACACCATCCGAGGCGCCGCCTGCTGGGGGACCTTGCCTCCCGTGAGGCGCAGGATGGCCACCGCCGCTGCGGTCACGCCCAGCTGCAGCCGGTGCTCGATCCCCACCTACAGGCGCTGTTGGAGTGTTAGGGTTTAAGGGCTTTTAGGGAATTTTTACAGGGTTCTGTTAGGGTTTTGGGGTTGGGGTTGGGGATCGTCTTCTATGCTTTGCACCTACAGCTTGCTGGGGATGTTCGAGGAGGAAATCATCAGAACGACTGGAAAGGACTGAGTGCAAAGGATGATATGAGCTAAGAAAATGGGTCAAAATGCACAAAGGAATGAAATGAGCGCGTGATTCTGTTAACATATGAGCGCAACAAAGAGGAATTCTTAAAAGGCTATGATTATCGGGGTTCTTCACTCACTACAGTTAACAGCCTTTTTCCTGAGCTTTTTGGACCAACATCAACTTCACGTTAACAAAAAGACAAGAACCCTCACGAAGCTAGTACCTTGTCCTCTTTTTCAAAATCTCACCTCCGTGTTTTAAGTGCTTAGGGGGGCACAGGGTCTAGGGTCTTTAGAGGCGGCGGAGGGCGGAAGGGTTGTGAGTTGGGGTGAGGTGCTTAAACCTGGCGCTGTTGGGTGCTGGGGTTTGGGGTCTAGAGGTTGAGTGGTCACGGATGTAAGGCTGCCGGTAACCTAGGATTAAAAAGGGTGCCCGTTTTTCGCTTCAAGTGGTCTAAACGGGAACCTAAACCCCCCAAAAAGGGAATGAGGGTACTACTGGGCATCCTTGGAATTGAGGGCTGAAGGATTCAGGGTTTAAGGCTCTCGGGTTCTGGGTGGTGGGGCTGATTGGGGTGCAGGAGGTTGGCTTTCGTGAGCTCCTTGTTCTCTGCGACCCTCTGCAACATCTCAAATGCCTGCCTAGCAGAACCGGCCCTGAAACTTAAACCCCAAACCCCTACAGTAAACCCCTAAAGTAAACTCTGAACCCCGAAAAACCCTTATCCCCGAAACCCTATAACCCTAAACCGTTAAGCCCGAAACCGCCAAGCCCCTAAAATCCACCCAGCCGCTGCCTCGTCTCCCTGGGCGTCTTTGGCCCAAAGGGCTGCCTCCTTGGGAGTCTGGGGGCTTAGGGGGCTTGAGGGGCTTTAGGGGCTTAGGAGCTTTAGGGGCTTTAGGGGCTTTGGGGCTTTGGGGCTTGAGGGGTTTAGGCGCTTAGGGGCTTAGGAGTGAGGGTTTTGGGGTTTAGGGGCTTAGGGTCTTAGGGGCTTAGGAGCTTAGGAGCTTTAAGGGCTTCGGGGCTTAGGGGCTTGAGGGGCTTAGGGGCTTCGGGGCTTCGGGGCTTAGGGGCTTGAGGGGCTTAGGGGCTTAGGGGTTTAGGGGCTTGGGGGGGCTTAGGGGCTTGGGGGTTTATGGGCTTAGGGGCTCAGGGGCTTAGGAGCTGAGGGGCTTCGGGGCTTAGGGGTTTAAGGGCTCAGGGGCTTAGGAGCTTAGGGGCTTTAGGGGCTTCGGGGCTTAGGGGCTTGAGGGGCTTAGGGGTTTATGGGCTGAGGGGCTTAGGGGTTTGGAGCCCTAATCCCTAAACCCTAAACCCTAAAACCCCAAACCCTAAGTAAAACTACCCGTGAACCTCCAAGCAGGCTTATTTGCGCTCCTGGGAGTGCACGACGTCGATGTCCTTGAAGACATCGTCCTCGCTTTCCCGGTGCCTCAGCAGGGTTTAGGGTTCAGGGTTTAGGGTTTAGGGTTCAGGGTTTAGGGTTTAGGGTGTAGGGTGTAGGGTGTAGGGTTTAGGGTGTAGGGTTTAGGGTTTGGGGTTTGGGGTTTGGGGTTTGGGGTTTGGGGTTTGGGGTTTAGGGTTTAGGGTTTGGGGTTTGGGGTTTGGAGTGCTTTTAGGGTTCAGGGCAGCCGCCACAGCAGGAAACCCTAAACCCTACCTAAGCCCTAAACCCTAAATCCTAAACCCTAAACCCCAAGCCCTAAACCCCAAACCCGAAACCCTAAACCCTAAACCCCAAACCCTAAACCCTAAACCCTAAAACCAAGCAGCTGCCGGGCCAGGCGCTGGCGCAGCGCTGCTACGGCTGGCGAGGCCCAGACCTCTTCTCGGGAGCAGGTCTTGCAGCTTAGCAGGTTTGGGAGGCTTGGGGTTTAGGGTTTAGGGTTTAGGGTTTAGGGTTTAGGGTTTAGGGTTTAGGGTTTAGGGTTTAGGGTTTAGGGTTTAGGGTTTAGGGTCTAGGGTCTAGGGTCTAGGGTTTAGGGTTTAGGGTTTAGGGTTTAGGGTTTAGGGTTTAGGGTTTAGGACCCTAAACCCTAAACCCTAAACCCTAATTCCTAAACCCTAAACCCTAAACCCTAAACAGATGAAGAGGTTTGGGGATTTGAGGGACTCCCGTCACTCTGTCTCCCAGGCGTTAAGCGCAGTATGTATGGTTTCATCCAGAGTCTTGGACCAAGGAACGAACCTGGCGCCAAGGGGAAATGTGCCAGCGCTGACTAGAGATTCTGGGCCAAGGGCTTCGCGTTTGAAAAAACCAACAAAAAGAGGAAGCAAATACCACGAAACAAACAGAACCTTGAACCCCCTAAACAGTAAATCAAGAAGCCTAAAACGCCTCCATCAACAACCCTCAAACCCTAAAACCCGCATTTCTAACCCTACAACAAAACCCGCATTTCTAACCCTACAACCCTCAAACCCTAAAAACCCGAAAAACAACCCTAAAACTCTGAAACTCCAAATCTCACAAAACCCACGAAACCCACAAAACCCACAAAACACCCCAAAACCCACAAAACCCACAAAACCCACAAAACCCGCAAAACCCACAAAACCCACAAAACCCACAAAACCCGAAAACCCGAACCCTGTAAACCATAAAACACTCAACCCTCAGAAACCCTGAAATCCTGAAACCCTACAAACCCTATAACCCCTAAAATCCTATAAACCCTAAAACCCTAAACCCTAAAACCCGAAAACCCGAAAACCTGAACCCTAAACCTTAAAAACCCCTCAACCTTTCAGCGCCTCGGCCAGCTTGGCCACGGCCACGCGTGAGGGGTCCGCGGGGCACAGGCCTGGGCCCCCCTAAACCCTAAACCCTTCTTGGTTGCTCTTAGCAGGGTAGCTATAAATTTAACTTTTAGCTGCCTTCTTAAGAAACCCAATAAACCCAAAAAGGCTAAAGATGTAAAGTTACAGTAAAGCACCACAAAGCCTTAACCCTTAAACCCTAAACACTCAACCCTAAACCTTAAATCCTTCCTTCAGGGATTTGGGGGAGCACAGTCCTGGGCCGGCAGCCACGGAGACGACGGGGAGGCCGCGCTCCACCGCCACCCTGGACGGCTCAACCCCCCAAAACCCAAAAGGTAGGGTTTAGGGTTTAGGGTTTAGGGTTTAGGGTTTAGGGTTTAGGGTTTAGGGTTTAGGGTTTAGGGTTTAGGGTTTAGGGTTTAGGGTTTAGGGTTTAGGGTTTAGGGTTTAGGGTTTAGGGTTTAGGGTGTTTAGGGTTTAGGGTTTAGGTGTTTAGGGTGTTTAGGGTGTTTAGGGTGTTTAGGGTGTTTAGGGTGTTTAGGGTGTTTAGGGGTTTAGTGGGTGTTTGGGTGTTTAGGGTGTTAGGGTGTTTAGGGTGTTTTAGGGTGTTTGGTTTAGGGTGTTTAGGGTGTTTAGGGTGTTTAGGGTGTTTAGGGTGTTTAGGGTGTTTAGGGTGTTTAGGGTGTTTAGGGTGTTAGGGTGTTAGGGTTTAGGGTTTAGGGTTTAGGGTTTAGGGTTTAGGGTTTAGGTTAGGGTTTAGGGTTTAGGGTTTAGGGTTTAGGGTTTAGGGTTTAGGGTTTAGGGTTTAGGGTTTAGGGTTTAGGGTTTAGGGTTTAGAGTGTAGGATTGGATTCGGGGTTTCGGGGTTCGCGGTTTTGGGGTTTGGGGTTAGGGTTAAGGTTTAGGGTTGGGGTTTAGGGTTTGGGGTTTAGGGCTACGTGAAGGTTCATGGGCAGTTACAAGTCGGGCTATAAGTACCCAAAGCAAGGCTGCAACTATAGTTATCCTACTTGTAGCCCCTAGGTAAAACTTCCCATGAACCTCCAAGTAGGGTGTAGGGTTTCCGCGGGTTTGCGTGGTGAGGGCTTAGGGAAGCCCTAAACTACCGCTCTAAGCCAACCCCAAATCCAAAGCCCCGACAATCTGCCTTGGGTTCGCGCTACGTCGTGATTTTTTTTGCAAGAACGTATAGTGTAGTTGCAGCGTGTAGTGCCCTAAGGCTGAGGAATCTGGGAACAAGGCCTCTCTAAGTAAGCTCTCTAATCAGGTTTTTATCCGACTACATGGGGGGTGAGGGGCAGCTTTCACTTGGGGTTGTTCTAACTTGGGGCCCCCTTTTGCAGGAGGTGACCTTGTTCTCAACTTGGCTGCTCTTAGCAGGGTAGCTATAAATTTAATCTTTAGCTGCCTTCTCAAGAAACCCAATAAACCCAAAAAGGCTAAAGATGTAAAGTTACAGTAAAGCACCACAAAGTCAATGTGACCTTTAAGAGTACCCCTTCTGTGGAACGGCATCCACCCCAACGAGAGCCAGATCTACGGGCCTCATGAGCAGCTCCTTCCCCGAGGTTCCGCCGATGCAGTCGAGGAGCCTTGGTTTAGGGTTGAGGGTCTAGGGTTTAGGGTTAAGGGTTTAGGGTTGAGGGTTTAGGGTTTAGGGCTTAGTGTTTAAGTTTTTCGGTTTAGGGCAAAGAGCAGCACGCAATTCACACGACGAGTTCTACTCGGGTTTGGGGTTTAGGTTGGGTCTGTACTTTTTCCCAACTACGAAGTTTCAGTCGTTGCCCTATCAAGTACTATGGCTATACCCTTCACGAAATTTGAAAAAACAGGAGGAGAACGTTTACCGATGACCAGCCTTGGGGGCATATCCGGGAGCCTCCCGTCCTCGCTGGGCCCCAGCAGCCCTGGCGCCTGCTCTGCTGTCAGGTGCTCCCGTCGCAGCTCGATGTCCACGTGGGGCAGCACCTCCATGACCCCTGTAATTCGGGCTGAGGATTTGGGGATTAGGCGTTTAGGGGGGTTTCTGGTTGTAAGGCTTAGGAACATAGGGGCCTTTTTTCAATCAGACTGGGTGTGTTTTGGGGTAGTGTTTGATGTACGTACACATGTATGCAGTATGTTGCAGAAGAAAACGAAGAAGCAGAAAAATGATCCTTCAAGCGCCTCGCACATCAGTTCCTCGCACACGTCCACCTTCGGCCGACCCTGGTCCGTGGCCCGGGCCAGGGCGTGACGGGCGCTGTTGCTGATGCAACTCCTTTCTTCGCAGGTTCGTAGGGCTTAGGGTTTAGGAGGCCCAGAGAGGCCCATACCCCTTATTCTGAAAATGAATGTGGATTTACGTTAAGGTATAGTACTTGGAGGTTCATGGGTAGCTATAAGTAGGGTTATAAGTAGGGTAACTATACTTATATCCTTACTTAGGGTACTTATAACCCTAAGCATAACTTTTCATGAACCTCCAAGTACCCCCAAACCCTAAACCCTAAACCCTAAACCCTAAACCCTTCTTACACCATGTTTGAGGGAAATCTGGGGCTCTTTGGGTCCTTCCAGCCATCAGCGAACACAGCTCAGAGCACAAGGCTTCCAAGCCAATCCAAAAAAATTGGGAGAAACCGGGTCGGGGAAGGTGTAGGGTTTAGGGGTTTGGGGGTTAGGGTTTAGGGTTTAGGGTTTAGGGTTTAGGGTTTAGGGTTTAGGGTTTAGGGTTTAGGGTTTAGGGTTTAGGGTTTAGGGTTTAGGGTTAGGGTTTAGGGTTTAAGGTTCAGGGTTTAGGGCTGAAATGCCAGTCTGGTGAAGCCAAGGCGCCCGTCCACCAAGCGGAGCCGCGCAACGCCCGCCCGAGCCAGCAGCATTGCAGCGGCGCTGCCCACAGCACCCAAGCCCACGATGGCCACGAAGGAGTTGCAGAGCTTCTTGTGGCCCTCCTCTCTGCTTGGCTGCTCTTAGCAGGGTAGCTATAAATTTAATTTTTAGCTGCCTTCTTAAGAAACCCAATAAACCCAAAAAGGCTAAAGATGTAAAGTTACAGTAAAGCACCACAGAGTCTCTGGTGCACTATCTAAAACCTCCTGAGAATCCTATTTCACTTGGGGTTACAGTGAACAAAAATAACCTGAAAAATCTTTCCGTTTTCCCCATTCGTCCTCCCCCAAGAAGGAAGAGCTTCTGGAAAGCTGCTCTTCCAACAGCGCCCGGGCTTCCTTGCAAAGGGGTACTGACCCGGCTAGTCATGGTACCCAGGAGCCTTCGGAAACCCTCAACCCCCAAGCGCCACAAATGCAGCAATTCGTAACCTCCCAAAACCCCTCAACTCAAAAACTTGATAACGACAAAAAAACCGCGAAGCCAATCTTGAACAAAAGCGACACCCGTCTCCACCTCCCCCCCCCCCCACTCCAAACCCAAACCCTGAACCCTACACCCTTCCTAAACCACCAACACCCTCAACCCCTCAACCCCAAACCCCTAGCCCTAAACCCCAAACCCCGAACCCTAAACCCCAAAACCCCGAACCCGAAACCCCCACCCAGCCCACACAAAAAGCTGCGGCTCCTCGTCCTCATCCAGGGCCGCCGGCGCGGCGGCGGGAGGAGGGCACAGAGGCGCCGCGCTGCCGAGCGCCTTCGAAACTTCTGAAGCTGAGGGTTTAGGGTTTAGGGTTTAGGGTTTAAGGTTTAGGGTTGAGGGTTGAGGGTTTAGGGTTTAGGGTTGAGGGTTGAGGGTTTAGGGTTTAGGGTTTAGGGTTTAGGGAGGGTTGAGGGTTGAGGGTTGAGGGTTTAGGGTTGAGGGTTGAGGGTTGAGGGTTTAGGGTTTAGGGTTTAGGGTTTAGGGTTCAGCAGCTCCGGGTCGAGCAATCTCCAGTAGAACCGCTGTTTGGGCTCTCGAAAATAATCCCACCCACCCAGAGAATCCCAAAACATTCAGAAATAAAAAGTTTACATTTTTCATCAGCAAGCCCTGTCCTCCAACCTCACTCTGTCATGGACCATCCTACCCACGATCTCGACCCCACAAGCTCCAATCAGAATGCCGGCGGAGGTGTCCCCGCACAATCTGACAGCAGAATTCTTGCCGGCCAAGCATGAAGTGCCTCGGTAACCTCGGACGCTGGAGGCGAGGCCTCGAGCGTAGGAGGTGCGAACAAGAGGCCCTCACACACAATTCTGTATGAGGCCCCCAACATCCCGAAAACCATAAAGACCCTCGGCCTGTGTGGCGGTCTCTTGACCCGGAGGCATTCCCTGCCAGGCGGTGCAGGCTTCTCGGTTACTTTGTCTTCTTCTCGCCTCGCGTGTCGGCATTCGTTTCCAACACGAGTCCTCTGCCAATAAGTCTCTCAGGATCGATACAGTAGAATCCTGCCAGCCAGCCTCTAAAGGCCCGAAACCTGCCAATACCAGCAAAACCATTTCATCCAAAAAGGGCGGGAGGGGGGAGGGGGGGGGGGGGGAGGGAGGGAGGGAGGGGGGGAGGCGGGGGGAGGGGGGGGAGGGGGAGGGGAAGGGGGGGGGGGCGGGGGAGGGGGGGGAGGGGGGGGGGGGGGGGGAGGGGGGGGGGGGGAGGGAGGGGGGGGAGGGGGGGGGGGGAAATGACACGAAGGAAATGACCCTTAGCCACGAAGGAAATGACCCTTAGCCACGAAGAAATGACCCTTAGCCACGTTAGCACCCAGGAAATGGCCCTTAGAAATGGCCCTTAGCGAAGAAATTGCCCTTAGCCACGAAGAAATGACCCTTAGCCACGAAGAAATGACCCTTAGCCACGAAGAAATGACCCTTAGCCACGAAGGTGTGTAGGGTTTAAATATATATATATATATATATATATATATATATGGTAAGAGAGGTTTAGGGTTTAGGGTTTTTAGGGTTTAGGGTAGGGTTTAGGGTTTAGGGTTTAGGGTTAGGGTTTTTAGGGTTTAGGGTTTAGGGTTTAGGGTTTAGGTAGGGTTTAGGTTAGGTTAGGCGTGTTAGGGTGTTTAGGGTGTTTAGGGTGTTTAGGGTGTTTAGGGTGTTTAGGGTGGTTAGGGTGTTTAGGGTGTTTAGGGTGTTTAGGGTGTTTAGGGTGTTTAGGGTGTTTAGGGTGTTTAGGGTGTTTAGGGTGTTTAGGGTGTTTAGGGTGTTTAGGGTGTTTAGGGTGTTCAGGGGGTTCAGGGTGTTCAGGGGGTTTAGGGTTTAGGGTTTAGGGTTTAGGGTTTAGGGTTTAGGGTTTAGGGTTTAGGGTTTAGGGTTTAGGGTTTAGGGTTTAGGGTTTAGGGTTGAATGAGGGTTTAGGGTTTAGGGGCCGAGGGTTGAGCGTTTAGGGTTTAGGGTGCTTCTTAAAAGGGAGTAGTATAGCATCCCATGCTTCAGCCTAACCTAACCGGAAACGCGAAAGCCTCAACCGGGAACTTCAAACCATCCTGAACCCCTAAACTCCCAAATCCTGAGCCCCTAAACCCCCAAATTGCGAACTAAACCCTGAACCCTAAACCCTAAACCCTACACCCTAAGCCCTGAACCCTAAACCCGAAACCCTGAACCCTAAACCCTGAACCCTAACCCTAAACCCTAAGCCCTACAGCCTACACCACCCTAAACCCGAAACCCGAAACCCTAAACCCTAAACCCTAAACCCTAAACCCTAAACCCTAAACCCTAAACCACCCCACGCCCCCTCCTCCGACAGCAGGGGTTCCCTCTCTGCGGGCGCAGCCGCTAGCTGCCAGGGCAGCAACAGCTGGGCTCGGGCCCAGGCTAAGGAGGCCTTCTTTTGGGGGGGGGCGGAGGGGTGGTGCTTGGGGGGGGGGGGGGGGGGGGGGGGGGGGGGGGGGGGGGGGGGGGGGGGGATGGTGTTGAGGGGGGGGAGGGGTGGTGCTTAGGGTTCGGGATTCAGGGTTTAGGGTTTAGGGCTAGGGTTTAGGGTGTAGGGCTGCCGTTTGAGGGTTGAGAGTTTTGCGTGAGGGTTCGCGTTTGTGTGTAGGATTACTTGAGAGAGGGCTTCTAGAATATACCCCAAGGTCTGGGGACCCGTAGTTTCTGGGTTTCTGGAGCTAAAAGCCGTACCTTCTTAAGGTTTTTGGTTAAGGTGAGTTTGGGGGTAGCGATCGAGGAGGAGTTTGGCGGGGGGGCGGGGGGGGGACTATGGGGTTGGAGGGGCGAGGGTTTTAGTGAGGGTTCGAAAACTTTGAAATTGCTAGGGTGGTTATGACTTTATCGTCTATTCTTCGGTACGCACTTACAATACAAAATTCGTGCATGCGTTCACTCCTTCGTTCATGCACAGCTTTTCAACCGACCCCTAAACCCTAGAGCCCCTGGCCCTTAAACCTATAAACTCCTAACACCCTAAACCAACCTATACACCCCTAGACCCTGCCCTCGACCGCGGGGGTTTCGGGCCTAGCGGGCACCTTAAACTTTTCAGAGGTTTTTAAGGCTTAGGGTCGGGTTAGGGTTTAGGGCCAGGGCTTTAGAGGGTGAGGGGGTTTAGCACAAGCAAGGCTCCCTTCCTCGTACTCTGAACCCTGGGCCTTAACTTAGCAAGTAGGGCTAGTAAGGTGGGCAATGGGGATTATCATAGAGCTTCTAGGGGGTACTCGGTAGACCTATTACCCCTAAACCCTAAACCCTAAACCCTAAACCCTAAACCCTAAACCTAAACCGGTGCAATACGGCGAAGCGCGCCTCCACTCGGCTGCGTACCGCGTCAGAAACCTCTGCCGGGCCCTTGTGGCTCTCTGCCTCTGGGGCTTGCGAATATTTCCCAGAAACTTCTCTTAGGGTTTAGGGTTTAGGGTTTAGGGTGTAGGGTTTCGGGTGTAGGGTTTAGGGTTAAGGTTAGGGTTTAGGAATGGACTTTGGACCTTGAACTTTCTAGAGATCCTCATGATGAGGTAAGGCATATTCGGGGTTTCGGAGTTTCTGGGGTTTGCCTCGGATCCCGCGTAGTTGCCACGGGCCTGATCCCAAAACCCTCCCTATCCCCGATACCTAAACCCTGCACCTCACAACCCCACGAAAGCCGAGGCTCCTAAGCAAAGTGTGTTGGGCCACTGATCTTTTCTGAACTCTGGTCAGACCTCCTAGGAATCAACCCTAAACCTTACAGTCATGATCCCTAAACCCTAAACCCCATGGGCCCAAACCGAACAAAAAACCTTGAAGCCCCCCAGAAACCCAACGCACCAAAACACTAAAAAACCAAACAACCAAAGCCCCGTCCTCGACTGCCGTGGCCAAAATGAGGTTACCCGCCGTGGCAGGCTCCTGCCTCGGCAAGCAGCACGAAACCCCAAGCTTTTGGGGTTTAGGGTTTAGGGTTTAGGGTTTAGGGGTTAGGGTTTAGGGTTTAGGGTTTAGGGTTTAGGGTTTAGGGTTCACATTGGCCAAGGCGGATCGAAATCCGTTGCGATGAGGCATCTGAGCACCAGGTCAACCACTAGCAAGTCACAAGCAGAGAGGAGAAGGCTCCCCCGTCTCGTTGTAATTCGGGTTTAGGAACAAGGGTGCTCTTTCCCCCCCAAAGGCCTGAGAACCCCTGCAAGCTCTTCAGGGAGCACACCACACACCAACTAAACCCGCAGCCCTGACCCTGAAGCAGACCTGAAGCAGAACCTTACTTGAGGGGTTGGCTTAACTTACAAGCCCTTCGCCCTAAGCCCTAAATCTTCAACCCTAAACGGGCGACAGCGCTGCCCATATAAATCAGTGCTCGAGCCTCTCGGACAGGGTTTTGCCCTGGCGCGTGGCGAACTGGCCCGAGGGCACAGCCTCCCTGGACAACTTCCATGGGCTCTTTCGCGACGCGTTTATCTCTGTGGCCCTGCCCTACGGCCCTCTTTGAACCCCTCACATGCTACTGTATCTTTCTGGCACTCATCCTGGCTTTTTCTAGGAGGCCTGAGACAATGCCTGGGACACCCTAACAGCCCCTAACATCTTTCTGGAGTCCCCTCAAGCCTGTTAAACCTTCTTGTGCTGAGCGCACGCGCTGTCGCTCCTTGCCGGTTGTTCTTCTGTGGCTTCCACATCTTTCTGCTCCATTGTGGCACCAGCTGCCAGCAGAATGTAATAACCCTGGAATGAGTAACCAGTAGGTATTGAGTCGGAAGGTAGGTACAAGGGTATTTCTGTTCCGACACCGCACAGGTGTTTTATCGGTTTAGGGCGTAGGGTGTCAAGGAGAAGGGAGCCTGCACCTTGACCGGCTCAGTTCAGGGCATCGTGAAAGGGGAACTGAGTGAGGTGACAGCCTGTACTGTTTCAAGTCATGTTATAGTCAATGAATACAAACAAGTTTCATAAATATTGATCATAAGCCCATGCAATACGATTATCTTAGAAGGCTTTTTGGATCAGATAGGATTCCTATACAAATCATATGTTGCGGGGTTGGGGCTGTGAGATTTTGAGCAAGCCATGCTCTTCGCCTCCTCGCCGCCTCGCCGCCTCGCCTCCTCGGCCTGGTGCCTGGAGTGCCCAGCCACCGGAGCCATGCTCTTCGCCTCCTCGCCGCCTCGCCGCCTCGCCTCCTCGGCCTGGTGCCTGGAGTGCCCAGCCACCGGAGAAGCCAGCCTTCAGAGAATGCCGCGGAGTCCTGCGACAGAAGCCTGCGGAGAAGTATCCGTAGTTGCCTGTCTGAACAAGGCAGGATGGCTCCCACATCAGGTAGCCATAGAGGGATAGTCAGGTTAGGGGTTTAGGGGGTTTAGGACTTTTTGGGGTTTAGCCCAGTAACCATCTTATAGTAAGGGTACCTCTTTTTGGTTGGTTACTTTATAAGGGAACCCAGAACCCCAAAAAAGGGGTACAAAGGGTACCACAGGGCTACCAAGTAATATAGGGGCCGTATAAAAGTAGAACAGGGTTTTGGGGGTCTTTACAGGGACCATAAGGGAATACTATTGGTAATTATCTCCAAACCCTAAGCCCTGAGCCCTAAGCCCTAAGCCCTAAACCCTAAACCCTGAAAACCCCAAACCTATACTAGGGGAATGAAGGAACCTCAGGTGAGGCGCGGGTCCCAGCGCGCCAAGGTGAAGCGGATGCCGGTCGCGGCAAAGGCATCCTCAGGCAGCCATAAGTAGGGTTTAGGGTTTTTAGGGTTTTTTGGGTTTTTAGGGTTTAGGGTTCAGGGTTTAGGGTTTAGGGTTTAGGGTTGAGGGTTTAGGGTTTACGGTTTAGGGTTTAGGGTTTAGGGTTTAGGGTTTAGGGTTTAGGGTTTAGGGTTTAGGGTTTAGGGTTTAGGGTTTAGGGTTTAGGGTTTAGGGTTTAGGGTTATGGTTTAGGGTTTTGGGTTTAGGGTTTAGGGTTTAGGGTTTAGGGTTTAGGGTTTAGGGTTTAGGGTTTAGGGTTTAGGGTTTAGGGTTTAGGGTTTAGGGTTTAGGGTTTAGGGCGGCTTAGGGCTTAGGGCTTGGGAGGTTGTAGGGGTTTAGGTCGCTAGGGCTTTCGGAGTTGGGTTTAGGGTTTGGGGTTTGGGGTTCAGGGTTGCAGGTTTCACGTTTACGGTGAGAATTTAGGCTTGAATCTCACGTGCACACTTTGTCTTGCCTGGGGGCAATCGGGCGCAGAGTATTCGGGTAGAAAGTACGAATACCTAAGTCCCACACACCCATACCAAGAACCAACGCGCCAACTCCCACGCGCGCGCTCAGTGACAAGATTGCCAGTTTGTTTTGGGCAGCTTAAGGGTTTCATGCTGGCATGTTCGTATGAGCATGCATTGGAGTCGAAACTCGACCCACACAGCCTTTCACTCAAAGAGCCAAGCGCTGTCGTTGGCGGCCACCTCGAAATTTTCCGGAGGGCAGCCCAACTCTCCGGCACGATCGGCACGGCACGTAGACAAGGCTGACAGGACCGCTGCAAGGCCCGGCTCTCTTAGGAGCCGACGACTGGCCAGCACATCCACGTGCAGCATGCGCGGAGAGCTCTGCCAAGAAGGGTACTTCTTCTCATCTGGCACTGGCCATGAGCAATGGCAGACCCACACAGTCTTGAGTTGTGCCTGGAAATCGGAGAGCAGTTTGGGAGTCACAAGTACGCAAAGGAATCCTGAAAGATGCCGTGTGCATGGGGTGTGCTGTGACCTGAAACAGGCTATCTGCTGCAACATGCTGTTGGCAGAGAATACTGTGTGGACCGATGAATTCAAGCATTGCGTGGTCTTCAACATGCCCGAAAAAGTGCGCCTGCCGGTACTTTCGAGAGGCAATAAACCGACAAGTTGTGCGCGCGATCATGGGGTCGGTGGGAAGAACCAGTAGGCAAACACCTCCAAAATGTCGTGAACCCCAGACGACCCTAAAGCCCTACGTAGCCCTAAACAACAAAAACATCAAAAACCGGAAACTACCACGAGCCCCTCCGCCCTAACCCTTTACCTCTGAACCCTAAACCCCAAAAACTAGAACCCTATAAAGCCTAAACTTTAGAACCCGAAAGCCAAAATCTTACAACCCAAAACCCGAAAACCCGAAAACCCTAAAACCCTAAAACCCTAAAACCCTAAAACCCTAAAACCCTAAAACCCTAAAACCCTAAAACCCTAAAACCCTAAAACCCTAAAACCCTAAAACCCTAAAGCCCTAAAACCCTAAAACCAAAAACCCTAAACCCCCAGGAGCCCTAGATCTCTTTGGAGGCCGCGTCGCCAGCTGGGGGTTCAGCGCGCTGCGGCCGAACCAGACCTTCGAGGCGGAGAGGCCACGGATGTACGTCCCAAACAAAAAATTTGGGGTTTGGGGCTTGGGGCTTGGGGCTTTGGGGTTTGGGGCTTGGGGTTGGGGGTTTGGGGTTTGGGGTCTGGGGTTTGGGGTTTGGGGTCTGGAGTTTGGGGTCTGGGGATTGGGGTCTGGGGTTTGCGGTTTGGGGTGTAGGGTTAGGGCTTACGGCATAGGGCTTAGGGCATAGGGTTTAGGACTTCAACCGCACAATGAAGGGCTATGTAACGGTCAGTTCGCTAAACTTGGTCCGCTTTGTTAAGGGAACCTTTACACAAGATGCCGTATTCAAACATATTTTGGAGGACTGCAGAGCCTAAACCCTCAACCCTTAACTCTCAACAATAGATGTTGAATGGTTGGGGTGTTTTGCTCTGCGTGGTTTGGGCTTTCATGGATGCGGATATCCTGCATAAACTCCAGCTCTAAGCCTTTGTCAACCCTCTACGCCCATGACACACACACACACACAAACACCAGAAACCCTGAAATCTCAAGCCCCAACCCTAAACCCTAAACCCGAAAAAACCCTAAACATTCAGCCCAAACCTAAACCCAAACCCTCTTGAAAACCCCCCGCGGCGTGCAACGGAGCTTTGGCGGCTGCAGCGGTCTCCTGCCTCGTGCACCATGAAGCTTGCTTCTGCTGGCGTGATGTCTACCTCCACTGATTTAGGGTTCAGGGTCCTCCGCTGTGAATTGAAGCTATGCTTGGACACTCTGTTCGAAAAGTCGAAGGCTTAGGGACACAGATAAACACAGGTTTAGGGCTTAGGGCTTAGGGGCTTAGGGTTTAGGGTTTAGGGTTTTAGGGTTTTAGGGTTTAGGGGTTCAGAGCAGCTTAGTTCAACAGGTCTATCTGGGATCGCTTTCTGAAGTAGAGGCTCTCGCACACATTCAAGGGCGTTTAGGGTTTAGGGTTTAGGGTTTAGGGTTTAGGGTTTAGGGGTGTTATGAGTCTGGGATCCCTTTCCCCCTAAACCCTATGTGTAAACCCGCCCCCGCATGGAGAGCTTCGGATTGGTCCATGAGTTGGATTGAGGGGGGGGGTTGTTTATCTGGCCGACCAAGACGAAGGTTTAGGGCTTGGGGCTTAAGGCTTAAGGTTTAGGGTTTAGGGCGGTTTAGGGTTAGTGTTCCCCATCCATAGGAGTACCTAAATTAGTATGGGCTATTTGGGACCTCAAGCCCTGAATCCTAAGAGCACTGGGGCATCCTCAAAAGAACTGAACCCTCTACACAAATCTGCAACACCGAACATCACCCCTCACGGGTTGTGAAGTTAAAAACGTGGTGCACTTCATGGGTAGTCACCAGCAGGGTTCTAAGCAGGGTGCCTATACTTAAAGCCTTACTGCGGGTACTTTAACTACCCACGCCCCTTCTAAACCCTAAACACCTAAGCTAAACCCCTAAACCCTGCACCCTAAACCCTAAACCCTACTTGTAACTACCCACGAACCTTCTCAAGTAGTGTAAAGTTGCTGCGCATGCCTCTTGCCCAAGAGTAGCACGGGAATGAAAAGGGTACCCCTTTGGGTTTACCGGCGTGTATAAAGGAACCTAAACCCTAAAAACGGGAATAAGGGCCGACTCTGGGTCCTAGTGTATGTTGAACCTAGCAACTGACAACTAACCTGCGAAGCCCTGTCGCACACCGGTAGAAGTTCAAGGGTTGCTGGGTTCTAAACCCTAAACCCGAAACCTGAAACCCTAAACCGAGATTCATGGTCCACAAACCCTAAACACTACACCCGAAACCCTAAACCCTAAACCCTAAACCCTAAACCCTAAACCCCAAACCCCAAACCCCAAACCCCAAGTCGTCGACGAGGCGCGGGGCAGCTGCGGCCCCCGCTTTTGCTGAGCTCGCCTCGCTTAAAGCCTCAGGGGCCCTTGGGGTGTTCTTGAGGGTTTGCGGTTTGGGGTTTGGGGTTTAGGGTTTAGGGTTTAGGGTTTAGGGTTTAGGGTTTAGGGTTAGCCTTAAAGGTTAAGTGCATAAAGTTCAGGATTAAGGGTTTAGGGTGCAGGGTTTAGGGCTTAGGCGGAGCTTCGGTACCCTGGAACCCAGCAACCCCAACTCCGGAAGCCCTAAACTCAGGGGTAGCTAGGCTGTGTTTAGGGTTTAGGGTTTAGGGTTTAGGGTTTGGGGTTTAGGGTTTAGGGTTTAGGGTT